>JAZGTH010000068.1:5710000-6102500 GCA_036877525.1 Chromobotia macracanthus | reverse complement strand
TATTTATCAGAAATAAAAAGCACATTTGAGGAGCACTTCATCCTAAATCTTCTGTAAGGATGTCCCCAGAAAAAACTTGGATTGGAGAGAAAATCTAATGTCATAAACCGCACTGGTTTCTATAAATACTGGAAGTGAAAGGAAATGTGGCATGTATAGTAACCTATCAGAAGGTCCTCTGATCTCCCCCAGTCACATTAATAATTTCTCTAAAGCTTTATCTCTGTTCATAAAATGTATTGATTTGGTAATCTTTCTTGACTATCAGATGTGTTTAATGTATTGTGTGTTTGCCTGGAAATGTTGCCCACCATTTTAACATTGATTTCAGTCATGGTGATGAGTCTGAAATAGGAGTGACCAGAGGGTGGTTATATTAACCAGAGGAAGTTGACTGGACCCACTGGTTAATGTTTCACCCCCTCATAGGAACAACACACAGACACAGCACTCACAATTAATGGAGGAACTCAGTCAAAAAAACCTATAGAGGCAAATAAGAGAGGGGGTTCATTTGTAAAATTACGGTTCAGCACTACCAGAAGATGACTGTTTCCAATCTCAGCTGAGGTTTGTCTTGATTTGTTTTGGATGTAGTGAGCTGGCTTTTGTCTCTTTGTTTGGAACTGATGGTTTCCTAATGAGGTAAGTCCCTTTTATTCATTTCAGTTTGTATTTAATCAGGTGTGTCATACAAAGTTTGGATTACTCAGCTGGTTCATAAACATGGACAAATGAGAGAACTAAACTGTCCTAGGCACCCTTAAACATTTAAACTGTATATGTCTTCATAAGCACCCTTTGAGAATGTCTGCTTTGTGTACATGTGTGTTTATGTATAAGATGTCATTTTACTGCGAGTTAAAAACACTGTTTAAACACAGCTAAAGCCTACAGTTTTTATTACAATACTACAGAAAAATAATGAAAATAATTGTTCATTGAGGTTCTGAGAATGCAGATTATCTGTTCTGTTGTATAAACCGCACTTGTGTGTTGATGTCTTCCAGTAGTTTGTGTGGAACAGCTCAGTCCTGCTGAAGAATATTTCCACAGCTAATTAGTAGTAGATGCTGAATCGTTTCACCTGCAGGGAAGTGACTAAACTGACCACAGCACAACACCCAGATCCTGCAGGGGAAGGTTAGTGATGTGGAACAGCCCTTAAGTGCCAGTGCAGGTTTCCTTCAGTAACTCAACCTGAGAAAACCATGAGACAAGTTTCAGATATGAACAAAAGTGTCATGTCCACCAACATGGTGTACCATCCTGTCCTCCTAATGTTAAATTTAACATTGGAAATTGAACTGTCAAGTTGAATTAACTTATTGGATGCAGGGCCCAGCACACTGCTTGAGTTGGTTGTTGTCATAATAGAATTCTGTTTGCATACTGCTGTATTGTAGAAATGTAGTATGCACACTGTGCAGTATGCATATTTTCTGTGGGCTATAATAGCTAGATGAAAAATTAGTCATTTGCTAAAATGTAAATACAACAGCACAGTGCATGTAATACTGAATCTTGCAACACCTTCATTTACACTGTGACTAATGAACCTGTTTTCTTGACTTATTATGTGACTGTCAAATGTAAAGACATGTTGACACAAAGTTGGATTAACTGGAGTGCAAAATAACCATTTTTCATATCTATAACCAGACAACACTTGCTGAATTATACATGCAATTTGATGTGGTCGTGACCAGTAATGTTTACTGTTCTATAATGCATTGTTTCGCTATTGTGTTTCACTATTGTTTTGTCTGTTTTGCTATTTGAAAATACATAGCACAGTATTCTGTAAATCAGTTTGTATTCTAAAATCTAAATCTATACAGGACATTTTGGAAAATGGAGGAGATTATCTAGGTATTGTGTGTAAACAGAGAAGTGTGTATAGTGCACACACTATGTATACTGCCGCTGCAGAAAGAGCATGAGTGATATGGCAGTACGGTAAATCAAATGGAGCCAGTGGCAATGCTGTACATATAACATTCTGTTTGATTACTTTTATTAAGCTTCCTGTTTTAAACTGTTTTGTTTAGTAATATTAAACATCCTATCATCTTTAAATAAAAAAAAATTTAATGAGCTGTATTTTCCGTAATCTATCACAACCTCATAATGAACAGGACAGACGCTAAAGTAGTAGTGTCCACTACTACTGGACAAAGACACTAAGCGATCAGCACCTCCATAGATAGACTATCACGTGCTGTATAGTGGATGGACACACCTCATCATTTATGATGTTCCCAGTTGATATCAACAGAATGAATTACATTTTGAAAATCTTTTGACTGTAGAGGGACCTGAGGAAATCCAAACTTGCGGCTCTACTCTAACATCTGCTCTGCTTCATGAAGACAACATCAGATACCAACTGAAACTATGAGGTCTCATCTGAAGTTTTACCTGCACTGCCTGGTTTTAATGGGCTTCAGCTGTGTCATTTCTACCTATGGCCCCCATCAGAGGGCCCAGAAGACGGGTGACATCCTGCTGGGGGGGCTTTTCCCCATACACTTTGGGGTGGCATCCAAAGACCAGGATCTTGCAGCAAGGCCGGAGTCTACAGAGTGTGTGAGGTATACCATGATATCTTCAAATGGTCCAGATATGGTTCATATTTCTAATACTACATTGACACAAGGGACGTTTGGTGTTTGATTTAACCCCACAACTTGTAACCTGTAATCTTAATGAGGAAAGTCATGAAAATATCACCCTTTGTGTCATTTATCCTAAAAATCTCTCTTAGTCATGATAATTATTTCTAATATATGTTTTTACATATATGATGTGTGAAATGTGTTTTTCAGATATAACTTCCGTGGATTCCGTTGGCTTCAGGCTATGATTTTTGCTATAGAGGAGATCAACAACAGCTCTGCTCTTCTTCCGAACATCACACTTGGTTACCGTATATTTGACACATGCAACACCGTCTCAAAGGCTCTAGAGGCATCACTGAGCTTTGTCGCACAAAATAAGATTGATTCACTCAACCTAGATGAGTTTTGTAACTGCACAGGAAACATCCCATCCACCATCGCAGTGGTCGGAGCATCCGGTTCTGCCGTCTCTACAGCTGTGGCTGACCTTGTTGGCCTCTTCTACATTCCTCAGGTTATTTTTCTGATCTGAAATACTGCATAATTCAGAGATTTATGAATTTCAAGATGTATATTTCCACAAACCTTTGTCCATTGTGAAGCTGGGCGTCATAAGGTGTCACAAGGTGTTTGGTTCCAAAAATTGACATTTAATTTGTTGGTGAACTATACCTTGAATATTTTAGTGCTTGTGTTGAAGTTGTCCTTGTCCTGTGCTCTTTCAGATCAGCTACGCCTCATCCAGTCGCCTTTTGAGTAACAAGAATCAGTACAAATCCTTCATGAGGACCATCCCCACCGATGAGTACCAAGCCATTGCCATGGCTGCCATCATCGACCACTTCCAGTGGAACTGGGTGATTGCGATCGCCTCTGATGACGAATACGGCCGTCCAGGGATCGAAAAGTTTGAGAATGAAATGTTTCATAGGGACATCTGCATTGATCTCAACGTCTTGATTTCACAATACATTGATGAAGCTGAGATTCGCCGTCTGGCAGACCGCATTGAAAACTCAACCGCCAAGGTCATCGCCGTGTTTGCCAGTGGACCTGACATCGAGCCGCTCGTTAAAGAGATGGTGAGGCGAAACGTCACGGACAGGGTCTGGCTGGCAAGTGAAGCCTGGGCCAGCTCAAGCTTGGTCGCCAAGCCAGAGTACATCGATGTGATGGGCGGAACTATTGGCTTTGTTCTGAGAGCTGGGAAGATACCAGGCTTTAAAGAATTCCTACAGCATGTCCATCCAAAGCAGTCTAGTCATAACGAATTTGTGAGAGAATTTTGGGAGGAGACTTTTAACTGTTACCTAGAAGACAGTCTAAGGAATGAGGACACTGAGAATGGCAGTACGAGTTTCAGACCCCTGTGCACCGGTGAAGAAGACATCACGAGCGTAGAGACGCCGTACCTAGACTACACACACTTAAGAATCTCTTACAATGTGTATGTGGCTGTTTATGCCATAGCACAAGCTCTTCAGGACATTCTGAGCTGCACTCCTGGGAAAGGGCTGTTTGCTAATGGCTCTTGTGCAGACATCAGGAAAGTGGAAGCATGGCAGGTAAATTCCTCGCTGTGCTATGTTTATAGTTATAAAGGGCATTTTCAAGAAGACATTACATGAAAATTTCATTCGAGTTTCCTATTACAGCATTCCAGAAAGTTCAGTTCTGTTGTCCTTGATTCCTAAAGCTCTCTAATTTAAGAGAGAAAATATTTGAAGAATTTAACGGAATGCTTTGGCTTGTCATCTGTATTTTCATGAAGGTCCTGAAACAGTTGAGGCACCTCAACTTTATAAACAGCATGGGCGAGAGAGTGCGTTTTGACAACGGAAGTGAGGGCTCAGCCAATTATACCATCATCAACTGGCATCGCTCATCTGAGGATGGGTCTGTGGTGTTTGAAGAAGTTGGTTATTATAGCATACACAACAAGAATGGAGCCAAACTCTCCATAGACAAGACCAAGATACTATGGAATGGACATCTGACTGAGGTGAGTCAGCATGAAGCCACTTCTTAGTTGTATTTGGACCTGGAGCTGTGGACCTGTCCCAAATGGCACCTAAGTCTTTGCTGTCTTTTTCCATGTCCACACTTTGGTGATGAAATGCTGCATAAACGGGCACTAGTAATCTGCAAAAGTGTGCATTAAACGTGTTGTGGAATTTCTGTTTTGCTGGGTGGGACTGAAATGAACTTAATACACTCAATAATGTGAAGCTACCCTAAACTACAATGTAATTTTTCATTACAAAGGCAAACAGTGGCTATTCTCCACATAGGGGTGCTCATGAGCATACTTCTGAAACTCTAAAAATAGGATAAATGTGAATTTTTTTAAAGGATTCTCAGAATACCAGGACATACTTTTTGAAACCCTGATAAACTGGAATTTCTGGTCACCCCAGCCATTTGGGTTCAGATCCTCGAGTCTTCTTTATTTAGACTTGTGTTGTAATTGCATCAATGACAGCATTACTATAGTACATAAAATTGTGTTTACTAAAGTTTTTAAAAATGTTTGTGTTTGTTTCTCTTTTTTTGGCCAGGTACCATTTTCTAACTGTAGTGAGGAGTGTGAACCAGGAACCAGAAAAGGTATTATTGATGGCAAACCCACGTGCTGCTTTGAGTGCACAGAATGCTCAGACGGGGAGTACAGTGATCACAAAGGTTGGGCAATTAATACAGGATTAAACATTCTCAAAAACACTGACAGCCATATTTAGCTGCCGTGTGAACATGGCCGCATTCATTCAACTTCAGTTTCAATGTAACAGTGTTTTCTTTAATTGTAACAATGTTGTTTTTATATTCTTTTCTCAGATGCCAGCGTTTGTTCTAAATGTCCCAACAACTCCTGGTCTAATGGCAACCATACTTCCTGCTTCCTAAAGGAGATTGAGTTTCTGTCCTGGACTGAGCCTTTTGGGATTGCTTTGGCCTTGTTTGCGGTTCTCGGGGTCCTGTTGACGGCTTTCGTGCTGGGTGTTTTTGTGCAGTTCCGTGACACTCCAGTCGTGAAAGCTTCAAACAGAGAACTGTCATATCTTCTGCTTTTCTCACTTATCTGCTGTTTCTCCAGCTCCCTTATATTCATTGGTGAACCTCAAGACTGGACATGTCGCGTTCGGCAACCAGCTTTCGGAATCAGCTTTGTGTTGTGTATCTCTTGCATCCTAGTTAAAACCAACCGGGTGCTGCTGGTGTTTGAAGCCAAAATCCCCACCAGTCTCCACCGGAAATGGTGGGGGCTGAACCTGCAGTTCTTGCTGGTGTTCCTCTTCACATTTGTGCAGGTCATGATCTGTGTGGTTTGGCTGTACAATGCTCCACCAGGGAGTTACAGGAACTATGACATTGATGAGATCATCTTCATCACCTGCAATGAGGGCTCCATGATGGCTTTGGGATTTCTGATCGGCTACACCTGCCTGCTGGCTGCCGTCTGTTTCTTCTTTGCGTTCAAGTCTCGGAAACTCCCTGAAAACTTTACCGAGGCCAAGTTCATCACATTTAGCATGCTGATCTTCTTCATTGTCTGGATCTCCTTCATCCCAGCATACTTCAGCACGTATGGCAAGTTTGTCTCCGCCGTCGAGGTCATTGCCATTCTGGCCTCCAGTTTTAGTTTGCTGGCTTGTATCTTTTTCAACAAGGTCTACATCATTCTCTTCAAACCATCCAGGAACACCATTGAGGAGGTTCGGTGTAGCACCGCAGCTCATGCTTTCAAAGTGGCAGCAAAAGCGACGCTGCGACACAGCTCCACCTCCAGGAAAAGATCAAGCAGTGTGGGTGGATCCTCTGCTTCCTCACCGTCCTCATCCATCAGTCTAAAGACAAATGGAAATGACACAGAGTCCCCCTCTGCATGCAGGCCGAGTCAGAAACCAAGGGTGAGCTTTGGAAGTGGAACAGTCAGTTTCTCTTTGAGCTTTGAGGAAGTTAGAAAGAACTCAGTGAAATGAAGAAAAACTGGTTTGTGAGTAATTGTACAGATGCTGTACAAGTATTTTTTTTTACTAGATTTCTGTTCTTAATTCTTTTGATGTTAACTTTGTTTTCCAGTAAGGGGTGGTATCAGTATGTTTGTCCTTGGAATCACCTTCCACTAAACGTGGGAACAGTCAGCAATACTATATCATTACAACACACACTTTTCTTTCATTTGCATGCAAGCCGTTTATTGACCACAGACATCTTACATCTCGTTCTGTTGAATGCTGTCCGTTAAATGCCTGAAATGTAAACCAGATGCAGAGAAATAAAGCCAAACTAAACACTGGAGATTTGTCACGTGATTTCACTCTTGTCTGTTTATAAAGTCCTAATGCTGTTAAAAAAGCATCCAGTTTACATTAAGAGACCAAAAAGATACAAAGTACATATTTTTTTCATTCCTTTAAAGAACCCAGTCAGTGTGTGTGTTTGCTGTGGTATTATGTTTGTCCAACCAAATGCAGTCAAGTGTTGAAGAAACCTGTTCAAATTTTACTTATTTTTTGTATTTCACAATTTAGTTTGGCACCTTCATGTGTAATAGTCCATATTAAATTAAAGTGACCAAACATTTAATAACAGCATTAATGACTACAATGCTTATTTCTTGGTAAAAAGGAGAGATTTATAGGTGGACACAGCCACAGTCATTCACATAAAGAGATGTATTTTAATAATAATGGGATGGAAAGTTCATTTTGATTTGGAGCTGAATCAGCATAATGAACAATGTTGATTCACGTCATTTAATTTGTGTTAATAAGCAGAGAGTGGAGGGGTTGTTATATTTTTAATAGTCAGATTTAACCAAAGTTAGCTTGAAAAACGTAACAGCCGTTTTAGATATCTTGAACAGTGTGGTTATCTACACTGCATCCAGATTTAAAATATTGTGTTTTCTAGTAAAAGGAGAAACTCTGTACAGCTCATTTTTGTAAATAACCCCATGATTTTCATTAAATAAAAAAATTTAATGTGCAATCTGTAACTTTTTTAGTTAAAAATAAAACAAGCAAGTGCATGACAGATCATTGTTAAAAACAGTCTTACCTTACCCTGATTCACATTAACTATATAATAATGATTTATAATTTGAGCTGTTGGATTTGATTTACTGAGAAATGTCAGTTTGGCTTCATTTGATTCAGCATATGTAATGTAAGTAACCTACTTGCTGCTTTAACAAGTAGCATGTTCCTACAGTACCAGAGGCTGCGGTTGTAGGGCCGCAGTTCTAGGATCCTGGGGGGTTTTGTGACAGCACCAATTACAAAACCAGCTGACCAAGAAGAGTGCGAGTACTGAATGTGAAACTGTATTTGTTTAATGTTAAATAACAAGTGGAGTGTCTTTAATTGGACTGCAGAGTTACTGTAGATGAAGTGAGAGTTGCTAATAATAATCTTATAGCACGATGTAACACGATTTTGGCAACTGTTTGTGTTAAAGTGTTGTGCGATTTTTCAGTCCATTGTCTTAAGTGTGAACGTTTACTACTCATTGTTTTATCTCATTGTAATGAGTACTGTGAACAGAGAGAAACTGTAAAGTTTAATTAACGTTACACATTAAACGTTTAAACGTTAATGTTAAGTAATTGTTGGTAATACTGCCTTGATTGCACATTTTCAAGGCATCCAATAGAGAATGTGGAGCTGGTGTCACGCCATGTTGAATTCTGGGTAAATCCCATATTAACAGGCTCACGCTGCCTTTGTGTTAGTAAGTTTAGGGCAGTATTTTGATTTTCTGTCATGAAAAACGTCACATTGTAGGTCAAGAACAGCTGTAGTAACATTTTAATTTGTATATTTCTAATATATGAGGCTGAAGCAGCAGCGAGTGTCAGTGTGACAGGGTTTTCACAGCAAACATTGTGAACAAATCTACAAAACTCCAGTGAAAACGTCACATTATCATGCAGTGTAATAAAACAGCCTCTCTTCACTGCAAATGATACCATGAAAGATGTAAAGATTTAATCTCAAAGCAAAACTCCAGTGAAAACGTCACATTATCATGCAGTGTAATAAAACAGCCTCTCTTCACTGCAAATGATACCATGAAAGATGTAAAGATTTAATCTCAAAGCAAAACTCCAGTGAAAACGTCACATTATCATGCAGTGTAATAAAACAGCCTCTCTTCACTGCAAACGATACCATGAAAGATGTAAAGATTTAATCTCAAAGCAAAACTCCAGTGAAAACGTCACATTATCATGCAGTGTAATAAAACAGCCTCTCTTCACTGCAAACGATACCATGAAAGATGTAAAGATTTAATCTCAAAGCAAAACTCCAGTGAAAACGTCACATTATCATGCAGTGTAATAAAACAGCCTCTCTTCACTGCAAACGATACCATGAAAGATGTAAAGATTTAATCTCAAAGCAAAACTCCAGTGAAAACGTCACATTATCATGCAGTGTAATAAAACAGCCTCTCTTCACTGCAAATGATACCATGAAAGATGTAAAGATTTAATCTCAAAGCAAAACTCCAGTGAAAACGTCACATTATCATGCAGTGTAATAAAACAGCCTCTCTTCACTGCAAACGATACCATGAAAGATTTTCGAAAAAAAAAAAAAAAAAAACCCAAAAAAAAAAAATAAAAAAAAAAACCCCTTCTCCTGAAAACGATACCATGAAAGATGTAAAGATTTAATCTCAAAGCAAAACTCCAGTGAAAACGTCACATTATCATGCAGTGTAATAAAACAGCCTCTCTTCACTGCAAACGATACCATGAAAGATGTAAAGATTTAATCTCAAAGCAAAACTCCAGTGAAAACGTCACATTATCATGCAGTGTAATAAAACAGCCTCTCTTCACTGCAAACGATACCATGAAAGATGTAAAGATTTAATCTCAAAGCAAAACTCCAGTGAAAACGTCACATTATCATGCAGTGTAATAAAACAGCCTCTCTTCACTGCAAATGATACCATGAAAGATGTAAAGATTTAATCTCAAAGCAAAACTCCAGTGAAAACGTCACATTATCATGCAGTGTAATAAAACAGCCTCTCTTCACTGCAAACGATACCATGAAAGATGTAAAGATTTAATCTCAAAGCAAAACTCCAGTGAAAACGTCACATTATCATGCAGTGTAATAAAACAGCCTCTCTTCACTGCAAACGATACCATGAAAGATGTAAAGATTTAATCTCAAAGCAAAACTCCAGTGAAAACGTCACATTATCATGCAGTGTAATAAAACAGCCTCTCTTCACTGCAAACGATACCATGAAAGATGTAAAGATTTAATCTCAAAGCAAAACTCCAGTGAAAACGTCACATTATCATGCAGTGTAATAAAACAGCCTCTCTTCACTGCAAACGATACCATGAAAGATGTAAAGATTTAATCTCAAAGCAAAACTCCAGTGAAAACGTCACATTATCATGCAGTGTAATAAAACAGCCTCTCTTCACTGCAAACGATACCATGAAAGATGTAAAGATTTAATCTCAAAGCAAAACTCCAGTGAAAACGTCACATTATCATGCAGTGTAATAAAACAGCCTCTCTTCACTGCAAACGATACCATGAAAGATGTAAAGATTTAATCTCAAAGCAAAACTCCAGTGAAAACGTCACATTATCATGCAGTGTAATAAAACAGCCTCTCTTCACTGCAAACGATACCATGAAAGATGTAAAGATTTAATCTCAAAGCAAAACTCCAGTGAAAACGTCACATTATCATGCAGTGTAATAAAACAGCCTCTCTTCACTGCAAATGATACCATGAAAGATGTAAAGATTTAATCTCAAAGCAAAACTCCAGTGAAAACGTCACATTATCATGCAGTGTAATAAAACAGCCTCTCTTCACTGCAAACGATACCATGAAAGATGTAAAGATTTAATCTCAAAGCAAAACTCCAGTGAAAACGTCACATTATCATGCAGTGTGATAAAACAGCCTCTCTTCACTGCAAACGATACCATGAAAGATGTAAAGATTTAATCTCAAAGCAAAACTCCAGTGAAAACGTCACATTATCATGCAGTGTAATAAAACAGCCTCTCTTCACTGCAAACGATACCATGAAAGATGTAAAGATTTAATCTCAAAGCAAAACTCCAGTGAAAACGTCACATTATCATGCAGTGTGATAAAACAGCCTCTCTTCACTGCAAACGATACCATGAAAGATGTAAAGATTTAATCTCAAAGCAAAACTCCAGTGAAAACGTCACATTATCATGCAGTGTAATAAAACAGCCTCTCTTCACTGCAAATGATACCATGAAAGATGTAAAGATTTAATCTCAAAGCAAAACTCCGGTGAAAACGTCACATTATCATGCAGTGTGATAAAACAGCCTCTCTTCACTGCAAATGATACCATGAAAGATGTAAAGATTTAATCTCAAAGCAAAACTCCAGTGAAAACGTCACATTATCATGCAGTGTAATAAAACAGCCTCTCTTCACTGCAAATGATACCATGAAAGATGTAAAGATTTAATCTCAAAGCAAAACTCCAGTGAAAACGTCACATTATCATGCAGTGTAATAAAACAGCCTCTCTTCACTGCAAACGATACCATGAAAGATGTAAAGATTTAATCTCAAAGCAAAACTCCAGTGAAAACGTCACATTATCATGCAGTGTGATAAAACAGCCTCTCTTCACTGCAAACGATACCATGAAAGATGTAAAGATTTAATCTCAAAGCAAAACTCCAGTGAAAACGTCACATTATCATGCAGTGTAATAAAACAGCCTCTCTTCACTGCAAACGATACCATGAAAGATGTAAAGATTTAATCTCAAAGCAAAACTCCAGTGAAAACGTCACATTATCATGCAGTGTAATAAAACAGCCTCTCTTCACTGCAAACGATACCATGAAAGATGTAAAGATTTAATCTCAAAGCAAAACTCCAGTGAAAACGTCACATTATCATGCAGTGTAATAAAACAGCCTCTCTTCACTGCAAATGATACCATGAAAGATGTAAAGATTTAATCTCAAAGCAAAACTCCAGTGAAAACGTCACATTATCATGCAGTGTAATAAAACAGCCTCTCTTCACTGCAAACGATACCATGAAAGATGTAAAGATTTAATCTCAAAGCAAAACTCCAGTGAAAACGTCACATTATCATGCAGTGTAATAAAACAGCCTCTCTTCACTGCAAACGATACCATGAAAGATGTAAAGATTTAATCTCAAAGCAAAACTCCAGTGAAAACGTCACATTATCATGCAGTGTAATAAAACAGCCTCTCTTCACTGCAAATGATACCATGAAAGATGTAAAGATTTAATCTCAAAGCAAAACTCCAGTGAAAACGTCACATTATCATGCAGTGTAATAAAACAGCCTCTCTTCACTGCAAATGATACCATGAAAGATGTAAAGATTTAATCTCAAAGCAAAACTCCAGTGAAAACGTCACATTATCATGCAGTGTAATAAAACAGCCTCTCTTCACTGCAAACGATACCATGAAAGATGTAAAGATTTCATCTCAAAGCAAAACTCCAGTAGTGAACGTCACATTATCATGCAGTGTAATAAAACAGCCTCTCTTCACTGCAAATGATACCATGAAAGATGTAAAGATTTACTCTCAAAGCAAAACTCCAGTGAAAACGTCACATTATCATGCAGTGTAATAAAACAGCCTCTCTTCACTGCAAACGATACCATGAAAGATGTAAAGATTTAATCTCAAAGCAAAACTCCAGTGAAAACGTCACATTATCATGCAGTGTAATAAAACAGCCTCTCTTCACTGCAAACGATACCATGAAAGATGTAAAGATTTAATCTCAAAGCAAAACTCCAGTGAAAACGTCACATTATCATGCAGTGTAATAAAACAGCCTCTCTTCACTGCAAATGATACCATGAAAGATGTAAAGATTTAATCTCAAAGCAAAACTCCAGTGAAAACGTCACATTATCATGCAGTGTAATAAAACAGCCTCTCTTCACTGCAAATGATACCATGAAAGATGTAAAGATTTAATCTCAAAGCAAAACTCCAGTGAAAACGTCACATTATCATGCAGTGTAATAAAACAGCCTCTCTTCACTGCAAATGATACCATGAAAGATGTAAAGATTTAATCTCAAAGCAAAACTCCAGTGAAAACGCTCACATTATCATGCAGTGTAATAAAACAGCCTCTCTTCACTGCAAATGATACCATGAAAGATGTAAAGATTTAATCTCAAAGCAAAACTCCAGTGAAAACGTCACATTATCATGCAGTGTAATAAAACAGCCTCTCTTCACTGCAAATGATACCATGAAAGATGTAAAGATTTAATCTCAAAGCAAAACTCCAGTGAAAACGTCACATTATCATGCAGTGTAATAAAACAGCCTCTCTTCACTGCAAATGATACCATGAAAGATGTAAAGATTTAATCTCAAAGCAAAACTCCAGTGAAAACGCTCACATTATCATGCAGTGTAATAAAACAGCCTCTCTTCACTGCAAATGATACCATGAAAGATGTAAAGATTTAATCTCAAAGCAAAACTCCAGTGAAAACGTCACATTATCATGCAGTGTAATAAAACAGCCTCTCTTCACTGCAAACGATACCATGAAAGATGTAAAGATTTCATCTCAAAGCAAAACTCCAGTGAAAACGTCACATTATCATGCAGTGTAATAAAACAGCCTCTCTTCACTGCAAACGATACCATGAAAGATGTAAAGATTTAATCTCAAAGCAAAACTCCAGTGAAAACGTCACATTATCATGCAGTGTAATAAAACAGCCTCTCTTCACTGCAAATGATACCATGAAAGATGTAAAGATTTAATCTCAAAGCAAAACTCCAGTGAAAACGTCACATTATCATGCAGTGTAATAAAACAGCCTCTCTTCACTGCAAACGATACCATGAAAGATGTAAAGATTTAATCTCAAAGCAAAACTCCAGTGAAAACGTCACATTATCATGCAGTGTAATAAAACAGCCTCTCTTCACTGCAAATGATACCATGAAAGATGTAAAGATTTAATCTCAAAGCAAAACTCAACAAAACTCCAGTGAAAACGTCACATTATCATGCAGTGTAATAAAACAGCCTCTCTTCACTGCAAACGATACCATGAAAGATGTAAAGATTTAATCTCAAAGCAAAACTCCAGTGAAAACGTCACATTATCATGCAGTGTAATAAAACAGCCTCTCTTCACTGCAAATGATACCATGAAAGATGTAAAGATTTCATCTCAAAGCAAAACTCCAGTGAAAACGTCACATTATCATGCAGTGTAATAAAACAGCCTCTCTTCACTGCAAACGATACCATGAAAGATGTAAAGATTTCATCTCAAAGCAAAACTCCAGTGAAAACGTCACATTATCATGCAGTGTAATAAAACAGCCTCTCTTCACTGCAAATGATACCATGAAAGATGTAAAGATTTAATCTCAAAGCAAAACTCCAGTGAAAACGTCACATTATCATGCAGTGTAATAAAACAGCCTCTCTTCACTGCAAATGATACCATGAAAGATGTAAAGATTTAATCTCAAAGCAAAACTCCAGTGAAAACATCACATTATCATGCAGTGTAATAAAACAGCCTCTCTTCACTGCAAATGATACCATGAAAGATGTAAAGATTTAATCTCAAAGCAAAACTCCAGTGAAAACGTCACATTATCATGCAGTGTAATAAAACAGCCTCTCTTCACTGCAAACGATACCATGAAAGATGTAAAGATTTAATCTCAAAGCAAAACTCCAGTGAAAACGTCACATTATCATGCAGTGTAATAAAACAGCCTCTCTTCACTGCAAACGATACCATGAAAGATGTAAAGATTTAATCTCAAAGCAAAACTCCAGTGAAAACATCACATTATCATGCAGTGTAATAAAACAGCCTCTCTTCACTGCAAATGATACCATGAAAGATGTAAAGATTTAATCTCAAAGCAAAACTCCAGTGAAAACGTCACATTATCATGCAGTGTAATAAAACAGTAAATGTGAACGCGCTGCATTTCTGTACAGGAGCTGCAGGCACGCGCGGCGTCACGCCCGTCAGTGACGTCACTGCAGCGCGGTGTTTGCGGAAGTGCAGGTTTGGCTGCAGCAGTGAACAGAGGATGCAGCTGCTTCTCACCAGTGAGTCGTTTTACTCTTTCTCTTCCTTGAGTCTCACAGATCTGTGAATGTCACTTTCTTAATAATGCGCATTTGGTCGTGTTGCACTTTAATCGAGTGTGTTAGTGAGTGTTGATCGGCCGCTGAACTCGAACACATCAACCCTTTACAATGAGGTTCAATTTGTTAACAATTTGACGTTTATTCATTAGTGTTAGCAGACGCTTACAGAGGGAGTATAAGAACCAGCAAAGCTGCACTTACCAGCAGAAGTTATAAGTGTATTTAAATATATATTACTATATATCACTATATCTTTAAATAAGAGTATTTAAATATATAGTGAATATATGAAGAGATGAAGAGGAAGAGCCTTTTTAAACATCATTGCTGGGCTGTTTCTCAGCCTACTAAAAATGCTTCATTTCCTCTGTAACACTGTATTATAATGTTTATTAGTAACTTTAAAGAGCATTGCTACATCATGTTGACACTGTACTATCAGTCAGAGAGAGAGAATGATTCGAGTGAAGGTGCTGTAAGGGTTTGTTTCAGACTGTTGTATACAGTGTGATGTGGCAGGCAATAACCTGTCGGTCCACAGAACAGGAGAAGGTCCTGTTTTAAATCTCTCTTCAGGAAGCAGATGAGGAAAAGCACACAGCAGTAAAAGTCTGTGTGTCAACATGAGAGAGACCGTCAGTCTGTGCACAGAAGGAAATAAAAGCTTTCCACGTCGATAACACTGTGGAATGCAACAGTGGCTTTGTGCATAACACCGGCCTGAAACGATTTCATACAAATGTCGTTTTTTACAATGTCAAATATACTTTTATTATTTTTCAATTTTTACTATTTTAATCACATTTTGTTTCTTCAGGGTTATAAATGCATTTTTAAAAGTATAAATATTCCTTGTAGTCTCTCAGTTAAAGAGTTTACATTATAGGAAGTCACACTGTAGGAAAGCTTTACTTACACTAAAAAATGAAAGATGTTTTTATTCTTCTGCTTTACAGGTTTTTGGGAACGACGCCTCAGAGCAGCCACTTTATAAGTTACTTTACCAGAAGCTTTTCTCCCAACAAACATGAAAACAATAGCACAACAACACGACTATCAGAGAGACTCTTGGCAACTTTAAGGGTGACTTATTAACGTGGAGGGGATGTTAAGCTGTGTTTCTGCGCACTGGCAGGCAGATGTCTGACTTTAGGACTCACTTTTCCTCTTATGTCCTCCTGTGCTGCTGTTCTCTGGATCTCACATCAAACTGAAGTCATGGGCTTCTGTCCCAGCATCTCCATGCTCATGCGGAAGGGGAAGTGTCTGTTTCTTCTGGTGTTGTGTCTCTGTGTTTTAGCGTGGATAGCGGCGTTTTCCAATGATGATGCGGTTAAGGAGGGATCAGGTACATCTGATCTCCACCTGAAGAGTGTTGATGAGTTTCCAAGAGTAGATCTTGAATCAGAGATGATACAGAGTACAGAGGAGCATGCAGAGGAGCAGCCCTCCAAACAGAGCTGCCCAGAACCTTCTCCCCTCCTCCGTGAGTGTTGTCTATCCTTATTTTGTTTTTTAATATTTTAATACTTCACTTAGCTAAATGTTACGCTTATAATACAGGCAGCTTGTTTTCTCTCTATGAAGAAGTAGTTGTTGTGTTTTACTACCAAACGTCCAGCCTCAAAGAGAACAAAAAAACACAAACGCACATAAAATCTTGTGTGCTTTATTTGGAGTCGCTAAAGGCGTGGAATAGTTTTGTGTGAGAAACAATGCCAGCTTAGCACAGAGCAAATCATTCGTTTCAGTCCCCATCTGCTTTCTGTGCAGGGAAACAGAAGCTGAGACTTTCTGCCCAACATCTTGTTTTGTGTTTCATGAGAGAAAGAAACTAATAAGAATTTGGAGTAAAATCAGGGTGGGATAATGTTAATCAACTTTTAATATTTGGATAAATTATGCCTTTTCATAAACGATTGTTCAGATCATATCTAAATGAGCTAATAATAATAGGATTTAATCCATGAAACGGCAAGACTGGGGGAAACATTTGGGAATCTCACACTGCCCAGTGTTTACACATGACTGTTTTTCCCTCCACAGCTGTTTGCTAATTTTGGGCCTGTCTCCAGAGAAGAGGCCGGGTAATTAATGTGGCCCCAGTTGGTGGCGTATTTAAGCACTGCACCTGGTCCATGGGCCTTTCACTTACTTGTGGATCTTTGGAAATGTGTGTTTATTGGTTTCTGTGTGTTTGCTCCACAGGAGGTGCCCTCCAGCTGTCATTTAAGCCCTCAGTGACGTTAGGGCAGGTAGAGAGGGAGAACAGTGAGGTCGTGGAGGGTCAGTTCAAGCCCTCTGACTGTACGGCCAGACAGAGCGTGGCCATCCTTATTCCTTACAGAAACAGAGAGAAGCATCTCCTCTACCTCCTCTACCACCTGCATCCTTTCCTGCAGAGACAGCAGCTCCACTACGGCATCTATGTCATTCATCAGGTAAGCAGAGCTCGCCGATCAACTCTTGGATTTATTCTAATGAAGCCAATGTAGATGAAGCTGTGACCCCAGGTTTTAGATGGCTCCAAAGCAGGTTGGCTTTACTGGTGGTCATTACCATAGTAACTTGCATCCATGGCTGACCTGCTTCTGGGCAGGTTATGTTCTCCATCACAGATCACAAGCAGATACTGATCAGTCAGCCGTGAGCAGAGTGACAGATCTCTGAAATCATTTCTTCATTTCTTCAAAAGTGTGCTTCATATAAAACTTTTAATTGGAATGATGTATACAAGTTTTATATTTAAAATTAATATATAAAGACTTTTTAAAATGAGTAGGCATGTATGCTGTGGACCTTATATAAATCTATAAATCCACTTGCACAGTTTTTGCAGGTTTTAGATGTTTGGCTGTTTTCCAGCAGTCAGCTGAAGGTTTTCTGGAGAAGTGTTTGCCCTGCTGTGTACATGTGTTGCAGAAGTCAGTCCCGCTGATTCTCTCATGAGAACAGACATTCTTCACATGATCTTTGCGTGATCTCTCCATGTTTTTTCTCATGTTTGTTCTTCATGCTGCAGGCCTCTGTTACTAGTGAATCTTCTTGCATGTTTGTTGATGTCAGTGAGCAAGCTGTCATTCAAATATTTTTCCACAATGTATATTTAAAATGTGAACCTGTGTTTCTTTTGCAACACTACTTTCCCCTTGTGACAGACAATTTGTGTTTTTTCTGTCATTTTCTGAGATTACATAAAAATGCTAAATCAAATTAACTGGTTTTAAAATAATATTGAAATAAAAAATTATAAAGTTAAATTGGTATTTAAAAGCAGCACGCTCACATGTGGTGAGGATGACGCAGGCCAAGTTTCCTGTCTGTACTTCACTTCCTGTCTGGTGTCCTCGCCATCGCCTTCATGAGGCCATTTTTCAGGAAGATTTTGGAATATCCAAAAACGTTTAGTGCACATTTTCATTTTGTGCATGTCAGACAAAATTTATACAAAATGAAAAAGATGACCAAAAATGTTTAACTACCTGTTTATTTTTTTAAATCCCCAATATCCAGTCAGGGCAATCCATGTGACAGTATATTAATCTGGAGCACGAACAAAGTTTAATGTTATATTAAATGATTTCATTGTTATGATAATACATGTAGCCTTTTCTTTAATTATTGTGCTTCTGTAAAAAGCAATACTGCTGACATTTGTGTAGTCAGTGTAGCAGTGTGTTGGTCTTGTAAACATACATAGAAAGTGTCATGTTGACCGATCTCTTATCAGCTCCTCTGAATGTAAACAGCAAACATCTCGATTGACAAGACACAGCTGATGTCAAACACACTTCACGTGTACTCAACACTTTACTGTCAGGTCCAGTGTACTTTCCCTCATCCTTAACAGCTTCTTAGTGAGGTCTGCTTTACATTCTGGTGCATTTATATGTCACTAGAAATGTGAAGTTTACAATAATTATGGTAACACTGTAGTATGGGGAACAGGTTCACTATTAACTATACATTTTGCCTCAATAAACTCCTAATGTACTGCTTGTTAACACTTAATAAGGGAGTTGTTCTGTTTAAGTGTAGGTGTGGTGTAATATTAAGGGATGTACAACATGGTCATGCAGAATAAGGCATTAATATGTGCTTTATAAGAACTAATAACAGCTAATAGACAACTAGTTCAAAGTGTGAATTGGCCCCTATACTAAAGTGTTACCATAATCACTGTTATCACAAATACAGTAATTATAATCAGACCAGATAATCGCAGTCAGGTGATTATATAATAATCACAACTGGTCTGATGCTGGTTCTTCATGAATCACAGAACTGTGACCTGAAAATGTAAGTACTGAACAAAAACAGACCTGCTGAGAAACACGCAACAAACACAAGCTGCAAGCATAACTTAACTGTGTGTGTGTGTGTCTGTGTGTTTGTCTCGTAGGCTGGAGAGGTTACATTTAACAGGGCAAAGTTATTGAATGTTGGTTACCTGGAGGCTCTTAAAGACCACAGCTGGGACTGTTTCATCTTCCACGATGTTGATCTTGTTCCTGAGAATGATCACAACTTATACAGGTGTGAGGAGCAGCCCAAGCACTTAGTAGTGGGCAGGAACTCCACTGGGTACAAGTGAGTAATAATGTTCTCGTCTGCTTTCACTCTTTTATTCATTTATCAGGCATGCTTTCAAAACGCTTGTCAGGCTTCTCTAAATTAAAAGTTGTTTTATTTTGCTGCTTTAACGTGTCTTGAGCTTTATTTTAACATGTCATTATTCGGTGAAATGTCTTCTCAGACTCAGATACAAGGGCTACTTTGGTGGAGTTTCGGCCATGACAAAAGAACAGTTTCTCAAGGTGAACGGCTTTCCAAACACCTACTGGGGCTGGGGTGGAGAGGACGATGATCTCAGGGTCAGGTAAGAGACACTGTACAGGTGTGTGTTAGGACTGGACATGAGGACTCCAGACTGACAGCAGCGATACATCACAGACACATCAAACGGGGGAATTTTTGTTTAGTGACTGGTTATGTCATTCGTTTTAGAAGTACCTTGCAGTTGAGATCATCAGACAGCAGTTAGTGTTAACACTGCACACTGTAATGCAGGGCAAGTTCATTATGCATGTATCAACTGGGACACTCATGATACTGAAAAGCAGCCAACTGAAGACAACTGAAGAAATGGAAAACTTGAGGGATTATCTGTGAGAAATACTGAAGAAACAGAACATGCGTGTGTGTATTTATACTTACTGTTCAAACGTGCACAGCTGTGATGGTGTGTGTGTGAACTTCTGGTTGGTGTTAAGGATTTTAATAGGCATTTAATATGTTTTCCAGGGTGCAGCTGCAGAAGATGACAATAGTGCGGCCACCCCATGAGGTGGCACGTTACACCATGATCTTCCACAAGAGGGACAGCGGCAATCAAGTGAATAAAGACAGGTCAGATGTGAAGATAGTCTTTACACCTGGCAGTGAGATTTAGAAAAATTTACCTGCAATAAATACTTTTTGCAGGCCATGAAGCCTGATTTTATTAACTGTTTTATACTTGTCATAGCATTATTTCTTGTCAAGAAAAACAAGATTTGAAATATAAACATTATTTTGTCACCTTTTTACACCTGGTGGTGGTAACACATTTTAAATGGGTTGCTGTGATGGGTCGTTTTGAGTCTCTGATATTTTGATTGCAGAATTATTCTGCAGAAAAGTATGAAACAAAAACGGCAAAGAGGCACAAAATAATTCACTACACCATGTTTCTTTTTGAAATACACTGACATCCATTGACATCTGTTATGGACACAAACCCACGGAGACATTTCTCAAACTATCTTCTTTTGTCGTACAGCTTTGAAATGACATGAGGGGGAGTAAATGATGGAAATGTTTTATTTTTGGGTCAACTGTCCCTTAAAGAGATACATGTGTTTGGAGTGTGACACCTGACCTTTGTTTCTTGTTTTGCTTGTTTGTTTCCAGGATGCATCTGTTACGGCAAACTCCTCAGACATGGAAGAAGGATGGTTTGAATTCCTGCTCGTACAAGATTGTGTCCGTCCACAGACCTCAACTCTACATCAACATCACTGTGGACATCGGGCAGCCTGAGCGCTCACTGAGGCGTGTGTGAAAATCAAGAGACAGTATTGACACACAGAGGGACTTTTCCTCCTGCGTTCACCAGTGCCTGTCTGATCCTGTGCTGCTGCTGCTGCTGGTGTTTAACACATGGCTGAACTCTGGATCTATCCTGCTAAAACTGTCATTTCCAGCTCTGCTGTGTATGACCCAGAACTGCATCATTTGGCACCCAAAAATCCAAATAATGCCGTACAGTTTAAGATATTGCATCGGGTGACAGATCCTGATGCAATATTGTTGAATTATTGTTGTGTTCAAGTTATGAAGGTTCATGTAAGGTGTCAACACAGTCTTTCATTCATTTAGGTCATCTTGGAGTGTTTAGTCATCACAGGTCTTTTACTCTGTTGCTGTGTTGACTCTAGCTGAACATGCTTCAGGTGACAGTGTGGCCGGTTTCTTAGCAGGTGTTTTGGGTCAGTTTCGTTTCACTGTTTTCACAGGGATGAGTTTTTAATCAGATCAGTTTAATTTTATGTAGCTCTAGATATATTAGTTGTTAGTTTTGATCACATTCGGACTGTATGATCAGAAAGAAAGAGACTTTTATGTGAACTTAACAAATAATCTTACAATTTCTGTTTTTGAATGTCATGAATCTTTTAAAATGTGAAGTTGGACCAAAAATTCTAGAACTAAGGTGATCTGTGATATAGACATGTTTTACTGATTTATTTCATTTAGAAAGATTAATATTGTTAGTTTATAATGATTCATCAAATAAAAAATATACTTGCATGACAGATTTACAAATTAAAATTTAAATCTTACATAAAATCATTTGGTGTAAAATTCACTGTCCTGCGTGAGTCCTTCTGTTTTTTCTATCTTGTATCTTCATACTATTTATAAAGGTCATGTAAGATCATTATTTTAATGTTCTCATTTGACTGTAATAAACAGCATCTCTTAGTGAATCTGGGGCAGTTATTGTCAGCTGTATACAGCGCTCTCATTCACTGTAGTCAAACAAATGAAAAAAACTTATGAAACACTGAACAATATCTGGCTCTTTGTGACAGGCTGAAATGAAATGCTGAATCTTCAGAAAATATTGTCCATGTCAGGAAGTCAAACAATAAGTAATATTTTACTGTTTAAATCATAATCTGATGATTTAATCTACTCTGATACACTGCTAAATGTGCTGGGCTATTGAAGTGAAAGTTTTGCTTATGTTGGATAAAAAAATCACATTTTTAAGAGTCACTTTCCTTTTGTCAAATATATTGAATGCACATTTTAAGGTATATATGGATTTACATTTGCTTGTCACCAAGGAATAGTCACATGATTAACTGATCACTTCAAATACATTTTGTTGGCTTTATATTATTTTTATTACGCATCTCAACCTCTAGATTAAGACTAAATTAGTGTTGGCATTATATAAGTTTGCCATATTATTCCATCATCACCTTTAAGGACCTTTAATCTGGGGTTTAATCTAGTCAGGTGAGGTTATTTTTCAATTTGTACACACTGACACAAACCAGCAGAAAGAGCCACTGGACACAGTTTTTAAGGCGGTTATTATATCTTTTGCTGCAGTGTGACAGGTGGAAATATCAGTTTGCATTTCCAAACATTCCTTTTGTCATTATTATAATCCAGTGAGATGTTCGTATGAAGGAGTCTGACAGCAGTCGGTGCTTCACACATGTGCTTCTGATCTCACATCATCAGGTGTGTCTGGGATTACCTGAAGAAACAGAAACAACTGAGACTAAATCCAGAAGATTGCTTGAAGAACCCTAAACAGTCCTTCATAAAGCATAGATTTTTTTTAAACAATATGAATTTAACGTTTATTTTACCTGCAGGTTCATTTGAGTTGTATTTTTTGTCCAGTTTTTATCTCACTTCAACATGGCGGTACTATAAGAACAGATGAAGAAAGGAAATGAGTTTGATGTTCTTCTGTTGGTCAAGAGTGTGACATTCATTGCTGCATCATCGACTGAAACAGTCTAACAGGGACATCTCATTGAATTCAGTCTTTGTTTGTTCAGTCACATGACATTGAATTCCCCCTATAGAGAGATCAACCTTTGGCACAAGGCGGCCAGGCACAAAAAATCGTCTGTTCTTTCACTTTAAGCACTGCTCTGATTTTAATGTCATATTTGAACGGATCTCTTTTCTGTCTGAAGGACGTCAATAATAAAAAGCACCTGCTGAGAAAATCCATTAAAATAAAAGCCTGCTGTTCAGTGAATGTAGCACATCACCGCTTTTTTTAACAGCATTTGTAATGTATCAAGCAGAATAAACTTGCACATCCGCTTTAATTAAATGTTGAAGATAAACAGTAATTACAATAACAGTCTAGAGAATTGTGAACTTTTTGGAAATGTTTTTCTTTTTGTGACGTTACTGTTGAGCATGACAAGCCTCCTGTGCAGCCACTGGTACACTCTTCACAATCTTTTTGTTTGTTTTTCTTTAGTATGGTTGCGGTTAACCTTCAGAAAATGTTGCTCATAAAACAATATTACATGAGCTGTTTCATTTTATATTCATTTTCATGAGGTCATGAACGCTTACCAAAATATGTCTCAATACAGTTTAAGGCTTATCTAGTAAAAAACATAAATAAACAAAAACTGAATGAACAAAATAAAAAATATGACCAAATGGATTGTGAATTTAAGCTTAAATTCTTTGTAAAAATCTTTTATACCATATCATTTAAATAAAGATCTTTTACAGTATTTTGTTGTTTACACTTATATTGGCCTCTTGAAACTCAATATTTAAACTCTGTGACTAAATAAAAAAATCTTTTGGTTACGCTTTATTTTAGGTGTTTTTATTTTAGGTATTTTTTAGGTGTCTTTGTTACAATGTAAAATAATTTCTTATTCAGATTTGTTGTTCACAATACAGTGGATAGTGTGGAGTTGGTAAAACAGAATGAAATGGCTGCTCTTTTGTGGTGGTTACAGTATGTGGGTCCATGTATTTAAAAATCCATTAACCTTGGTGGGTTTTCGGTACCACCCTGAATAATGCAGACCTAAAGCCTAGGGCCCCCCAGGCTCCTGGTAGCAAAGTGTGCCCTTGGGCCCCAGCTCCACCGGCCCGGTCCATTAGAAACACATGATATCAATGTCAGTGTTTGTCATATATGGTCACATCTGTCAGCATATTTAAATATACTAATTCTTTTCTCTCAGAACACAAACAGCTGTCTGCCAACATTTTCACATGTTACTCTCTTTGTCAGAGCACAAGAAACTCCTGAAAATGTGTTAGAAATAAAACATTTTTTCTTTGAATCAAATCAACCCTTTGGAAATAAAAGGGCCTGTAGCTGAAGAAAATGGTCGTGGTTAACAGGATCCTTGTGTTGTCCCTCTTTCATCTGGTCTTTGTTGTTCTCCACCTCTTTAAAACTTTTCCCCCTCTCTCTCTCTTTCTCTCTCTCTCTCTCTCTCTCTCCCTGTCTTGCTGTCTTTCTCTCCCTCTTCCTTCTTCCTTCTCCCTCTGTCTGGATTTGTTTTCCAAACAAGGTCCCCTGTACAGGAAACTGTGTATTCTGGAAGCATTCCGGAAGGCAAAGAACATATTTCCTGTTGGAGCCACAGCTACAAAAAAGAAAAACAGAGAGGAAGAGGGAAGGGGGGGGTTTGTTGGGGGGGTTGGGTGAAAGAGGTTCAGTCATATCCAAACCAGAGCAGAAGAAGCAGGCAGTTATTTCTCTCCCCTCTTGCTCTGCCCTCCCTCTGCACAACGCTCTGACATTTCAAGCCTCTGGTCAACACCAGCATGGCTGACCTCCTGAACAAAATGGCATGAAGAAGAGAGAGACAGACAGCAACAGACAGGCAGACAGAAGAAGAGGAAAAGAAAACAGTGAGAAGAGTAAAAAAAGAAACTGGAACAGGTAAAAACAGGAAATCATCTTATATCCTTTTCTGGCTACACTTGGAGGCACAGAAGCTTTGTGTCTGAACTTTCCTATGGGATGTGATACATCTCACCTCGCGCTCTGCACAGGGCAGGAGGGTGGAGAGACCCTGATGATGAAGTGACGCTGGGCGTGTACCATGCTCCAGAATTCTTCTCCCACACCAGCTCTTCTGCAGCTCAGTCAAGATGTGAGTGGAAGGTTTCTTTTGTTTAACACTGTGGACTTCCTGATCTGGGTTTTCTTTTTATACTTTTCTGCCCACGTCTTCCTCCCTCCCCTCCCCTGTGCCACGGGGCCAATGGTTGATTCTGAGGTGTGTTCGCTTTAATCTGGATAAGTTACAGAAGTCTGATGAAGAACAAGGCTGCCAAGCTGAAGTCAAAGAGAAAAGGAACAGAAAATGTATTCGGCTGTGACCTGACTGAACATCTGCAGAATTCAGGACAAGACGGTAAATTCCTCTTTTTCCTCTTCATTCCTCCCGGTATTCATATAACGGCTGCCGTAGTAGTCAGAATAAGTTCACGTCATTAAAAACCACATTACAGCTTCATCCTGGGCCTCTGCGTAAACATTAGCTATGTGTAACCAACACCCATTTTTCCTCACCCAGCTCTGGTTGGGTGATGCGCCTGTGTGCTTTTTAAAGCAGAAGACACTATTGCTGTTACAAACTTTTGGCTCTGTGTGGTGGACCCTTACCCTCTTGCCTCAAACTGATTAGCTATAAGATACTATTAACTAGTTCTGTAATCAGCTGCTTTATGATGTGGGTTATTGTGTTAATGAATATTTCCAAAGAGCAAACTGAAGCAGAGGTGCTCTTAGATTAACCAAAGAAAAGACAGTAAAAAGGACATATTAAAAGGAAGAAGAAAAGAGGTAGAAAAAGGTGTTCGATTTTAAAGACTAGGTTTCTGGTAAATGCTGACCGTATTTTTATAGTTGTTTACCAGACTTAGAAACAAATTCATATTCATAATATTTTAACATAACAGTTAAATTTGTTGTTTTTTTGGTTAAAGTAAAGAGTTTGGGTCCCATTCTTGTGTGTGTTTTGAATGATGAATTATTACAGAATCGTAACAGGATGTGAATTACCTTTTCACACTGATCCAGCAGCAGCTTTCCTCTGCGTGTCCCAACCTATGACATCATAAGAGACAACACAATACTGATCTAGGACCAGTGTGATTCTGTCTGTTGTGTGAGGTCATGTGAAATCTTCTGGTTTAAATCTGTTCTGCTCATGTTTTGCTTATCAGTCAAAATAAAGGTTACTGTTTTCACTTAACAAACATATGCAGCTATTTTTAACATTTTACTGATATGAATAAACATTATCATTCTTTCATGAAAAATATATAAATTCTTTATCATATAAAACAGCAACAAATGTTTTAATTCAAATTATATTGCATACAGTTACTGCATATGAACATACAGCTTTCAGTTGGCCTCAATGATAATGCAATAAATTATTTTAAAAAATCATGTTAACTGCCTTAATGTACAGTAGCATGCAGTCATGGATTTGTGGACACATCAGGCTTTGCTTATTCAGTAGAAAGAGAGATTTTGACGAGGCACATGCAATTGTATGATAACTAAACCTGTCAGTAACACTCTACCCAACATCTTTTCTGAAACAAAGTCCTGCAGGTTTTAAACAGCGTCTGTGGGATACCAAAGACTGTTTCCACAGATGACAAGGAAGGTCTGAACAGAGGTTGAGCCTCTGTTTCCTACATTAATCCTGCTGAAACACCAGCTTACACCAGCATGAGTTTCCATGCTGCTTCTAGTTGGTGAGCTAGTAGAGCTATGCTCTTCACCAGTATAAATATAGCTGGTAAATAAGCAGGATCTTTCTGATGAAGTAGGTTGACCACGATAGTCTGGTGAGTTTGTGGAGAAACAACATTTTCAGCAGGGTTGGTGTATATTTTTAGGTGGCAGTCAGTACATGAGTACTGTAATTTGATTTACTGAAACATGGAACATTCAGACACTGTGCCTGTGGCTCTAGAGTGTGTGTGTGGTTTGGGTTTGTCGTCTCCTCACAGAACATTTATTCATCAATCCTGCTAGATTTCTCCAGTAGAATGTCTAAATAGAAAAATAATCTGGATTTTCACAGAAGTCCTCCTTTTATTTTTGAAAGTACTTTTTACTTCAAGTTTAAATTCTGCATTATATAACATTTTGGCTTTTATTTATTATTTTGCTTTGAAACACTATGCTTTGTTATTCGTCTTTGAATGACCGAACTGAACAGATTCACTTCTAAGCTACAGGACATCAGGGAGTGACTGTTTTATTTAGTAATTTTGTGGCCTTTATATAATAAAGCCACTAAGGGCATTCTCATTGTTATTATTATTAGGCATATTTATTTATAGCAAAGCAATGTATTTCCCTGACTGCTCTTTAAACATTTAAACATTGAACATTGAAAACAGAACTTTTATTCATCCTAAATTGCATTAAAAATTGAGCTTTAAATATATTAAAGTTCAGGCTGTGGCCTAGTGGACAGTGTGTGTGCTCTGATAAACTGAGCTGTGGCACTCATGTGGGCGGCATGACTTCTAGTTTGGCTCACGTCATTTCCCAGTCCCAGTCCTTCCCTCTTCTCTGCATCATTTCCTGCATCTCCCAACTGCTGTTGTCTAAAAGACAAAATAAATCAATTAATAAAACTGCAGCTATAAACTTACCATAATTAATAGCAGGCCTCTAATAAAAAGGAGTAACATTATTTATCTAAAACTATTAAATGATGAAAATACATAATGTAGCTCCTCATTAGTATCTCCTGTGTTATTATTAATCGCCTGTAAACAAACCTCAGAAGAGCTGAACATCATGGCTGAAGGTATGTTCAGAAAGGGATAATGTTTTCCAAAGAACTTTTAGAATCAGAGGAAGTGTAATAAGTAATACCAGCTGCGGGGCCTGGGTGTGTCAAATTTCCTCTGAAACAAACAAACCATTTTTAACTTCCTGTCTCAGCCCACCTTCTCCACAATAAGCAGGCTGACAGGATAAAGGGTCAGTTCTGTCTGTATCAGAACTGTAATGGACAAGGAGCAGAGTAATGCACATACAGAGGATTTAAAGGGTTAATACACAATCACACAGACCTTGGGAAACACTTTTGTTTTTATTTTGAAATGTATTTATTGAGCAACAGTTCATGGTTTTCTGTATCTAGACCACATTAATTCTAACACACATGCACAATTGGAAGAAATGCATTCAATTCTTAATATTTGCAGGCCTTTCGATTTCTGATCGACTTTACCTTTAGTGTACAAATACTATAGTGCAATACTCCTGCAATGGGTGAAAGTCTGTCATAAAATAGACAGTATATTGAAAATAATGAAGCTCATATGATGACTCCAGTTTTTCTGTCCTTTAAGATTAAATTCCACAGGAACAAAATTTCCCAGTCCAATACGAACATCCCTGCATCCCTTAGAAATATTAAAGGGGACATTGGATGCCCATTTTCCTCCAGTTGATATGAAATCTTCATGAAACTTCATGAAATCTTCTGTAACTTATTTTAGTTAAAATTCCTAAATTGTTGTGTAAAACAACACCCTTTTTATCTTATCAAAAACAGCTCTGTTTGCAGTGACCCGTGTCGGTGCATGTCTTTTTAAATGATAATAAGCAGGTTGCATTCCAGGGTCAATTCATCGTCCAGTGCTTACTAGAATAAAATGTATATTAAAATATATTAAGATATATTCAAATCTGATTGTAATGTCACAAAATGTCACCAGATGACATCACATGCTAATTTACGTATTCATGATATCACTGTGTCAGTTTTATTCTGTCTAGTGTCGGCACTTTACAGGTTCACTTCTCTCTCACTCTCTGTGCTCACATACTTCATTTTTGTACAGTATATACAGTAGTACAAATATAGTGACTGAACGCGACTCATTAAAACTAACTAGCATTTTAAAGATATTTACATGTGTAAATTGATCATTTGAGAGAAGGAATTGTATTTGTTCCCCTCACACAGCACACTTTAATCTGGGTCCTGTTAATCTTGTTAACTAGCTTCCCAACCTGTGTAGTGTGTATAATAGGGGGTGGTCTGTAGCTATATAAGGAGACTCAGTTAGTGGCTTGGATGTGGTCTTATAGAGAATGTGAACCTACATTACACCGTGTTGCATGATGGGGCGGCGCCACCATGGAGGATCACCCTCTGCTGCTGATACTGAAATGAATATTGATTCCTGCTGACCATTTGTTGTAGTTTTGCCTTGAAATTAAATCTTTACATCTTTCATGGTATCATTTGCAGTGAAGAGAGGCTGTTTTATTACACTGCATGATAATGTGACGTTTTCACTGGAGTTTTGCTTTGAGATTAAATCTTTACATTTTCATGGTATCGTCAAAAGTTTATTACACTGCATGATAAGTGACGTTTATAGTTTTTTAGATAATACATCTTTATGTATCGTGTGAAGAGGGTTTTATAACTGAGATAATGTGAGTTTCACGAGTTTGTTTGAGATTAAATTTAATCTTTCATGGTATCTTTGCAGTGAAGAGAGGCTGTTTTATTACACTGCATGATAATGTGATGTTTTACTGAGTTTTGTTTGAGATTAAATTTTAATTATGGTAGTTTGCAGTGAAGAGAGGTGTTTTATTAATGCATGATAATGTGACGTTTTCACTGGAGTTTTGTTTGAGATTAAATTTTACATTTTCATGGTATATTTGAGTGAAGAGAGTGTTTTATCACACTGCATGATAATGTGACGTTTTACTGGAGTTTTGTTTGAGATTAAATCTTTAATCTTTAGGTATTTGAAGAGAGGGTTTATTAATGATGATAATGTGCTTTTCACCGAGTTTTTTGAATTAAATCTTTACATCTTTCATGGTATCATTTGCAGTGAAGAGAGGCTGTTTTATTACACTGCATGATAATGTGACGTTTTCACTGGAGTTTTGCTTTGAGATTAAATCTTTACATCTTTCATGGTATCATTTGCAGTGAAGAGAGGCTGTTTTATTACACTGCATGATAATGTGACGTTTTCACTGGAGTTTTGCTTTGAGATTAAATCTTTACATCTTTCATGGTATCGTTTGCAGTGAAGAGAGGCTGTTTTATTACACTGCATGATAATGTGACGCTTTCACCGGAGTTTTGCTTTGAGATTAAATCTTTACATCTTTCATGGTATCATTTGCAGTGAAGAGAGGCTGTTTTATCACACTGCATGATAATGTGAGTTTCAGGAGTTGGAGATTAAATATTAGTATAAGAAAGTTTTTTTAAGGTTATATGATATAAGAGTTGCTTTGAGATTAAATTTTAATCTTTATGTATAGAGTGAAGAGGTGTTTTATTACACTGAGATAATGTGGTTTTACTGGAGTTTTGCTTTGAGATTAAATCTTTACATCTTTCATGGTATCATTTGCAGTGAAGAGAGGCTGTTTTATTACACTGCATGATAATGTGACGTTTTCACTGGAGTTTTGCTTTGAGATTAAATCTTTACATTTTAGGTAATAGGAAGAGAGGTGTTTATAATGCAAAAAGTACGAGTTTGTTTGAGATTAAATTTTAAAGAATCCGAGTTTTGCTTTGAATAAATAAAGGAAGAGGAGAAGAGGGTTTATACACTGATGATAAGGACGACGGAGTTTTGTTTGAGATTAAATTTTAATTATGTATGTTTGCAGTGAAGAGAGGCTGTTTTATCACACTGCATGATAATGTGAGATGGAGTTGTTTGAGATTAAATCTTTAATCTTTCATGGTATCGTTTGCAGTGAAGAGAGGCTGTTTTATTACACTGCATGATAATGTGACGTTTTCACTGGAGTTTTGCTTTGAGATTAAATCTTTACATCTTTCATGGTATCATTTGCAGTGAAGAGGGCTGTTTTATTACACTGCATGATAATGTGACGTTTTCACTGGAGTTTTGCTTTGAGATTAAATCTTTACATCTTTCATGGTATCGTTTGCAGTGAAGAGAGGCTGTTTTATTACACTGCGTGATAATGTGACGTTTTCACTGGAGTTTTGCTTTGAGATTAAATCTTTACATCTTTCATGGTATCGTTTGCAGTGAAGAGAGGTTTTTATCAATGATATAATTATTTTTAGTTGTTGAGATTAAATCTTTACATCTTTCATGGTATCATTTGCAGTGAAGAGAGGCTGTTTTATCACACTGCATGATAATGTGACGTTTTCACTGGAGTTTTGCTTTGAGATTAAATCTTTACATCTTTCATGGTATCATTTGCAGTGAAGAGAGGCTGTTTTATTACACTGCATGATAATGTGACGTTTTCACTGGAGTTTTGCTTTGAGATTAAATCTTTACATCTTTCATGGTATCATTTGCAGTGAAGAGAGGCTGTTTTATTACACTGCATGACAATGTGATGTTTTCACTGGAGTTTTGTAGATTTGTTCACAATGTTTGCTGTGAAAACCCTGTCACACTGATACTCGCTGCTGCTTCAGCCTCATATATTAGAAATATACAAATAAAAATGTTCAACATGCTGACAAAAGTCGAGCCGTTTCTTTGTCTGAAATATTTCAATGTAACTGTTGTCTTGTTGTTGTTATAGTAAACACTTTTCTGAGGCCACAGAGAGGAATTTAGCTATCTACATAGAAACTGGCTGTATATTAAAACAGCTCAGACAGCCCATAACAAACGGAGTGTGTTTTCAGCTTTTCTGAGTTGAAAGACACCCCAGAAATCCAACTTAATGCCTAGAAGCATGAATTTCCCATTTAACATATAAGCACACATTTACACCGCAACAAGTGTTCAGAATTGTTTGAAAACTTGGCCAGTCATGGTGAAGAAATATAAAGGAAGTGTGTGTGGCTGGAAAACAATATTACAAAGTGAATCATAAAATTGCAAATGCATTACTAAATAAATATTTTTGGGGAAAAATAGAAAAACAAAAGCAAATCATCTAATTTACAATAAAAATATTGTTTTCTGGGTAATGTTTATTTTTATTCTTTCTGGCATTTATTGCTCATACTGTGTTTGCGAGTTCTTTATTCGCATTTCCAAATGTGGTGAAAAGCATCATGCAGGCAGGGTAGGTGTGGTTTAACTTCTTTGCTGGTCCAGCTTCTCTTGAGCTTATCAGTCAAGAGCTGACGTCACTCCAGTGTGCTCTGCAAATCATAACTTCAGAAACAACGTTTATTTTATAAGATCATTGTATTGATATTAATCTACATTAACTCTGATTACCAGTTAATATTATCATTTTGAGCCTTGACCTTACAAAGAGGGGATTTTGAAGAATGGGGCAGTTATTGGACCTAATAACATAGCTGCAGTGCAGTTTACATACAGAAGTTTTAAAAGCACAGCAGCACAAAAAAATCAGGAAAAATGTGGGACAATAAGAGAAACTTTGTGTGGTACTTGTATCTTTGTGTTTAATTTAGCAGGATCCCAATGATGACATGAAATCTTTAGTTTGTTGTTTGTTGTTTCATTAATTGTCTTTATTAGGATCTTTATAAATGAAGCTCCTGATTCTGTGATGTATCTGAGTTACCATTGATGAACATTGATGGCCTTCAAACGTTTTTGTGCAGTTCCTCAGGTTCTGAAGGCCTGTGCAGAGTTCATTGAGAAACATGGTGTTGTGGATGGAATCTACAGACTCTCAGGAATTACATCTAACATTCAAAGACTCAGGTCAGCATACTGCATGACTGTTGATCTTCATTTGTCGTATATGACTTCAGTTTGTTTGGTGAATCCTCACCTTCTCTCTTTGTGTGCATCCAGACAGGAGTTTTGCTCCGAGCTCTGCCCTGACCTCACTAAGGAAATGTATCTCCAGGACATCCACTGTGTTGGCTCTTTATGTAAGCTGTACTTCAGAGAGCTTCCCAACCCTCTGCTTACTTATGAACTCTACAAGAAATTTACAGTAAGTTTGTGAGCAAGACAGAAGTCAAAAATAAATCAGAACAGACAACACAAGAACAGCATATTGTATCTGATGGAGTTAGACACTTAGGCCACTGAACACAAAAATGGATGAATGTTAATCAAATCAAGCATTTTAGTGACGGCACAAGCAAACTCTTCAAGAAAAATGTTTCACTAAATGAAAATGTGTGTTTTAAATGACAAAATTAAAAATGTTCCAATTGAACACAAGTATTTTAAGGCTGTGGGCTGCATCTTTACAACACATGCAGATGACGCGTGTAATTCAAATGGAATTACATCATTTCTGCTTCTTCATCTCCTGCTGTTCACAGGATGCAGTGTCATTTAAGGAGGAGCAGGATCAACTCCGGAACATTAAGAGTGTCATTAAAGAACTTCCTGTTTCTCATTTCAGGTACATCCACAAAAAAACATACAATACTTACATTACAAGACTTACCATCATCATCATCATACTGGTGTTGATGTGTGGTCAGTGGAGAGTTGTTCTGAACAGCTGTATTAAACACATGTTGTTTCTATGTTCTTTCTGTGTAGAACTCTGGAATACCTCACCAAACATTTGGCTCATCTGGCCACTCTCAGTCACCGGACCAACATGCACTCGCGCAACCTCGCTCTGGTGTGGGCTCCAAACCTCCTGCGGTGAGCCCTGCACTGGATTTACTTTCACATGCTCTGTATGTCAGCCACCCTCATTATTTGTGTGTGGTGCTAAGACAAACATCATCATTAAAATGCTCAGGAGAGATTTAAACAGAATGTAACCTGTAGCACATCTTCTGTGCTCTGGAGATGAATGATTCCTCTAATCATGAAGCTTTTTCAGAGAAATGTGATATTAATATTCTAAATGATCAGACTTACAGTCTTCTCTTAGTGGATAGACTTACATTGAAGGAGAGACACACAGCCGTAAGTGAAGACCAGAAAAACAAGGAGACAATTCAGTCAAGTCAATGTCAATTCAGTGTAGTCAGTAAGAACTAGCAACCATTCACCCTAGCAACCACCTAACAATGCTTTAACAACAATCACAAAAACAAACTAGCAGACATATTCCCTGGCAACCACTGACAACACATCTGCATAAACAAGCAGCATATACAGTTCCTTCAGAAAATATGGAACATGTCAGAGAACTCCACAATTGTCTTTTGAGGATGAGCTTCTAATAATCAAGAAACTTCACAATGAATTTCATTTGTTCACAGTGGTTAAAGCAAAAGATTTGACATGAAAAACCAATGAACAATATTTTAACAGTATTTATTAATTTTGGTCAATATTCTTTTTGACATACATTTTAAGTTCTATAAATTAACATTAGTTCATGTATAAACACACATGAAATAACAATGAACAGTAGTATATTCATACATTAAGTTATACCAAGATACCTAGAGAGTTGCTGCTGGTTGATATGTTCAAAAGTCTTAGCAAAGCAGTGCCTTAAACACATCTGTGAATAACATGCGTTCATTCATGACTAAACTTGGTTACAGCAGGTTTCTCAGTATCTTCACTGCAATCATGAGCAGTTTCTCATTTTGCTGCAGCTCAAAGGAGGTGGAGGTGTCCACCTGTAATGGGGATGTAGCGTTTCTGGAGGTGCGGGTGCAGCAGACGGTTGTGGAGTTCATTCTCAACCACAGTGATCAGATCTTCCATGATGTTCCTCCCTCCAAACCCAGAGAAGGTACAGTCACATATGTAGTACATGTAGTAGTGCACTTTGAACTTAAGACATTTCTCCCCAAGTAATCTGAGCCTGTTTAAAATACAATGACACGAGGTCTGTATCCAAAATTGACCAGTAACAACATACAAGTAACACACAAAAACAGGTAAGAGCCACACACACTTGCAGCCGTGTGTGAACTTACAGGGTTATTTACTTTACAGGTCAATGTGTATTAGATATTTGTTAATAAGGTGCAGAGTCTTAAAAATGTCATTTTGAACAGCAAATGCATCACAGTTTTTGCAATCCATAACTTTGGCCTCTCTCTATTGCCATCTCTGTTCAAAACATAAAACTGCAAGTTACCTGATAAGCTATTTTCTTAATGAGGCTTTAAACTCTAAACAAATGCTGTCAGAACAAGATACAAACCATCCCAGATCCTCAGCACCCACACACGTGATTAGTAGCCGAGTCTTCTTATTTCTGTTATGGACAAACTAATGTAATGGACATTTCTTGGGAACTTGGTCCCAACAGCTCAGATTCTAAATCATTATTATAAACATACTATTGTGAGTTGGGCCAAGATAATGAGACTGTTGTGAACAGTGAGGACTGAACACTGTCAGAGGCTTGAATCTGATTCTTCTTTTTACACAAATAATTTGGCTATAAAATATACTTTTCGAGCACCATATTGTTCCCTGTGGGGAGCAGAAATAAAACTACATTTTTCTTAAGGGGGCTTTAATCCTGTTGTCCTCTATTTATTCCAAAAATAAATGTGAGAAATCATGTGAATTCTCTATTAGGGGAAATAATTGCTTGCTTTTACTGCTGCTACACAAAATCATTTTTGGTTTGGTTTGTTCTAGGCCTCAGTGTGGCCTGTGGGGAGAAATACGCCACCTTACCGGCCACCATGCAGTGCGGCCCCATGAAGCTCATGAGTCTTGAGGAAGCGCAGGCTCGCTCGCTCAGTCCCAACCATCCGGTGATGAGAGAGAGACAGAGAGAGAACAGCCTCCCGGATACCAGCACAGCTGCAATGTACCACACAGTCATAGATGTGTCTGACAGCAGGTGTGATGTGTAACAGCTGTTTAACCCCACACACATGACCTAGCATAAATATAGAGTGAACTGTACAACACACAGATGGAGAGAAGTTCACATTGATGTAGTTATCTAGTAACAGCTTCAGAAGATCCAGAGAAAAAAACCTCTAATAAAGTCGATATATAACAGGGTAAACATTCATTATATATTTGAAACATTCTCACTTCACAGTAGAAGGAAATTCTCGGGAAAGTCGAAGAAGTGGAAGTCGATCTTCAGTCTGGGACGATCCGATTCTAAAGGAAAGTTGAGTCGGAATGGGAGTGTGTTTATGAGAGGACAGAGTATGTCAGGTAAGAGAAATCTATCAGTAAAGAAAGAGAGCTGTTTAGAGACAGAAAATATGATTTAAAAATAGGCAGATAAAGGTGCGCTACTGATTTTGCTGAAGGGGTAAACAGAATGAGTTCATGAGTTCATCACATGCCTCCACACAAACACTGCAGAAGACTTTCATCTCATGTGGTTTTCATTCATGAGGAAACTGGTGCTGTTGATAAAGGAATGCATGATGGGACTGTGGTACATTAAAATACTAGGAAACACTCCTGACAAATGAAAAGATGTACAACACTATACATACAAATGCAATGCGATTCTTACAAAGTAAAAAACTGTTCTTTTGTCTCAAACAGAAAAACCTGCTATACGGCCGTCCAAAAGCATGGACTCTCTCTGTTCCCAACCAGCAGGTGGGGCTGGATCTCCACACACTCACCTCACTGAGCTGTATTTGTGCCTGAGATTTAGTCTATTGCACGTCACATATTTTTTAAACAAGGAGGTATTAACATTTTATACAAGATAAAGATATATCTATATATACTGTATTTGTAACACAGAATAAGTCATCTTGTTACCAAAATATGTTTGAGATCAAATAATAATTGGGGGACCCCGTGTGTATGTGTGTATTTAGTAATACACACATACACACCTCTGAACTGACCTGCAGGACTTTGTATTTATGACATAGTATTATAAATTGCTTTCATTTTTGTGTTTACTGTAGTATTTGACTGAATTCAAAAACATTGACTGAAATTTAGGAATATGAACCTAACACGCTTTTATTTATATATTTTACTAACAATACTTTTCCATGCCACCTCTTCACAGCCAAATAATAAGGATCTCTAGGTTTGTTGAATGTGGTGCTTCTGTTTTTAATCAGTTGGAATATTTATGACCAGCAGATTTCTGTTTTCACTCTCGTTTAGATGAGGATAAAGCAGGAGGAAGCAATGGGGTCTTCATCCCAAAATCCAGAACGCTGGGCTCAGACATCGACTACAACCTGAATGAGAAGGATTCAAAATGGGAGCTAGATCACCACATTGCCTCAGGAGGACGTCAGAACGAGATGAAACAAGGACCATTACATGTACCTTCTGCATCATCATCATCACCATCTCCACAGAAGAATCTTCCAGAGCAACTGAAAGTTTTTAAAGGAGATGACCGCAGCAGATGCCATCCAACATCTCCCAAAAACCGCCGGATGTTGTATTCTGGAGCTACCAATAATGGATCATCTAGACCGTCTTTTCCGGGCAGTCTGTTTCCACTGGAGTCCTCGCCACGTCATCAACGGAAGGCCCTCAATATTTCTGAGCCGTTTGCCGTGTCAGTCCCACTGCGTGTGTCTGCTGTGATTAACTCAAACAGCACCCCCTGTAGGGCACCAGCGAGAGAGCGGGACAGGGCTTTAGGGGTGCTCTTCAGTCCTGTGAGAGAGGCTGGACCCTCAGAACCATGTCGCAGTGACGGTGTCCCCATCAGCAGCAGCAGTGTGAACTTTGGGTTCACAGACTGGGAGGCTGGACTGGGAGGAGGGACCAGCAGTAGTGGGCACAGAGAGCACTCGCTCGGTGACAGCAGAGGCAGTATCTATAGCAACAGCAGCCCTTTTCCAATGGAAAATGAAGAGAAACAGACTGGGGATAAAGATATTACTGATGACACCACTCTGGGGACAACAGAGAGTATGACAAGTAGTATGTGTGTGTGTGTGGCGGGGGGGTGGGTTTACTGATATATATATTGGGCCAAATTTGTACCCAAGAGTCAGCAAAACCTCACAAATCTGAACAAAACCTCCTTTTGGTGACGCCTTCATTTGTACAAAGGCTATAAAAATATAGTAAAAAAGGTAGTTTTTTAATTGTGAAAATGCCGAAATGATTCTGTTAGGGTTAGTATGGGTTATGTTGTTTGTAATTAGCTGTGTATTAAAACAATCAAAGTCTATATAATGTCCTCATTTAGATACATAAGTGAACGTGTGTGTGAGCATGGATGTGAAAAACAATTGTGCATCAACTACAGTGTATTTTAATTGAAATATTACATTTTTTAGTAAGTTAATTTGATGTGAATTATCAAGATAAATAATTATTTTTATGTATTATATATTATCACATATATTGTAAGCAGTGCAAGTACATTGAAAATAATTCAGGTCTACACTTTTTAAACAGTATTATAAAGGAGAAGTTTTTAGGATAGTTTTTTTACTGATTGTTGCCCTGATGTTTCTGTACTTCAGGCACAGATGCAGGGGTTAGAGAACTCATAGCCAGTGTGGAGAGTTTCGAGTCTAAAGCACCAGCTGATTTCAAAGCAAAGATTCTGACCTCTGAGGATGAACTGGAAACTTCAACACAACAGGAGATTGTGGAACTGGAAAAACTGGTAGGATTTTACCGGATAAAACATCAATTTTCTGTCATGTATTCTATTTTACGCATTCTCATTCAGCTTTACAAATTCTGTCATAATTTTGAAAACTGTTTTTAAGCCACAATCATGTTAGAATGACATCATTTTGGCCTTAGAAACAGCATTGTTTGAAAGAATGGATCTGATCAGCCCATCTCCCTCTGTTTGTTTTGTCTCTGTGTTTGACAGGACATCGAGGTAATCAACCAGGAGTCATCGTCTGGCATCCATCAGAAGGTTACAGTCACTGAGAGTAAAACAAACACAGCAGTAGAAGAGGAGAAAGCCAGCTTCACCAACATGACTGGAAATGAGGACAGCCTCAAGCCAAGTGCTCAGGCAAAAAGAAGAAGTAGTTTGCCCACAACCACTATTTCATCAAAGGAACTCATTCTGGAACTAACCAAAGACCTAATGGCTGACCATTCTGGTGCTACTATGTTTAATTATATTGTTAAGCCTTTCCCTGAAAGATTGTTGTCATGTGATGGTGGCTGGAATTACCTGGATAAAGATCAGACTGACCACAAGAGACAAGAGTCATGTGACACATTAACAAATGATCTAAAACTTTCCCCATTTATCCACCTGAAGGAAACAGATATTCTCCAAGATGCGGATCCATGGCTTTCCAGTGAAGAGGAGCAAAAAACAGACACTGCTGAGAAAGGCAACACTGGGAAAAGTGACTCTGAGTGTAATTCAAGCAGTGATGTGAAATCAGATGTTCAAACTAATCTTCTCTCGGACATGAAGGAACCATTTGCAGTGCAGGATATCTGTGTACCAGGAAATAAGGAAGTTAGCCACGAAACCAGGAAACTTGACTTAACAGGGAGAATCAATGGAAACTTGAAAAGACTCTCAACGTGTTTAAATGAGCAGCATCTCACTTTGGATGTTTTGGGTCAGGATGATGTAGACACATGGGGGAGTCATTTAGGTGGTTTGGATCAGGTTGAACCATGGGAGGACCTCTGTACTGCCAAGCACTGGGTGACCAGCCCCCTGCACTCACCGAAACTTGAGGATCACCCATCCACACCAAGAAAGAATATACCATGTCAAGCGCAGAGCAAAGCTCTTGACAAACCAAAGGTGGACCAGTTGCCCAATAGCAAGAAAGCAGAAGAACCAGCTGTGGTCATAGACTTGAAATCATCTCAAACAGATATTGCTTTGACTGCTGCCTGTAAACGTGTAAACTCTGAGCTTCCAGAAGAAAACAAAAATGCAAATGTGCCTTCTCTCACACAGATTACAAAGCCTTCTGACAGCAATAATCTCAAATGCATGGGAGACAAAGATAACAGTAAAATGGAGACTCCACAGATGAAGGTATTCAAGACATCTGTTGGTCCACATGAGACCACGGGACTTAAAGAGTCTTCTCCCTCTCCGAGACTTCACCAGCAGGCCTCTCATGAGTCCTGCATCACTGTCAGAAGTAAGGAAAACCTTGTACCCAAACACAGGCCGTGCTCCCTAAACCTTGAACTGGGGCACCTAGGCGTCCGAGACATTTCAAATTGTCAGTATCTAAAAAGTATACAACAGCTAAAGGCACAGGAAGGGGTGAAACCTGAAGCCAAGCACGATGACTCATCTCTAGAGTTGGACATGTTCCTTAGCCACTCTCAGGCACCAATACGACGCAACTCTGCACCAGTGAGCGTGTCTTCGGTTCGCACCGCATTCATGATCAAAACCTGTCAAGCCAAAGCTGTGCCTGTTATTCCACCAAAACTTCAGTACAGCCACATACCTCATCCTCTACCTGCAGCAACTGCTGAAGTCAGTAAAAGTCCATCTGAGAAGAAAACTGTGAAGAGCAGATTGGGTAAAGCAGGTTCTGCACCTCCTCTCCAGAAAATCAGAAGTCCCAAGAAGGAGCAGAAAAGCTGTGAACCACCCAAAGAGGTTCAAATACAGATGTCCAAGGATAGTGCGAATGAGACCTCTAAACCAACATTGAGCTCAGATCTACCAGTACTGAGAAGGAAACGATCTGCAAATGGAGACACTTTCATGGACCGTCCTAGACCTGAACGCTCAACGCTGCTTCAAAGATCGTCCTTCAGAAACCGTCCCAGACCTCAAAGCCTTATCCTGTTCAGCCCCCCATTTCCAATCATGGACTATCCTCCAGCAGGAGATGATGGTAAACTGGCCCTATCACCTATTAAAGCTGAAGCCTCTCCAGTTGATGTCTATGCAAAAGAACTTGCTGAGGACCTCAAAACCTCAGAGGGGGTGACAATGCGCAATAAAATGAGTTTGCCAAAGAGTGGACAGAGGCTTGAGACTTCCACCAGCTGCTTCTACCAGCCACAGAGAAGGTCAATGATATTTGACAACAGAAGTAACAGGCAGAATGAGTGACTTTATAGGACTTACATTTTATTGGCCATGATGTGACGACTGGAGATTCTCTGGGTTATCAGACATAACCTGGTTTCATTGTGAGAATATACACTACAGAACACCCACAGACGCCTGGAAATCAAGGTGCCATTACTCTTGATAATACAGAATTATAAGTATTATAGCTTTGTGTAAAATGCTGCTGCTATGGATTTATACAGAGATTTATTTCTATCTTGCCCTCCAAGAAAAACTGATATATGCCTTAGGAGACATCTGGGAGGCCAGTGTATGTAAATACAGAATGCACATCCATACTGTATCTGAAATGGACCCATTACCTACCCCATCAGTTGTGTTGTCTGTAGCTCTTTATCTGGCTTGGAACATGTCATGTTTACAATTGAAGATATAAAATGTCTTTAATCTACATAGTGAAATTAGACAAAGCATACCAGCTGACAAGAATATCAAACTATTACAAACTAAACTATTACAGTTGTTATTGTGAAGAATGGCACCAATCAAATATTTATTTATTCAGTGTCTTGTTAAATTGTCATTCCTTTCATTGTTTTGTACACTCAATTTTCAGTATTGTATTCAGAACTTTACAGAGTACAGATCAGTTTGTACAAATGTTTGGGATAAATATCCAACGGTTTCCGGTCAGTTTAAAGGTCAGTGTTCTGGAATCATTTGAACATTATTTCTTGCTCTGTTCTGTGTTTTTTCCTCAGTTACAGTTTTTAATGTTTAAATCTTGTGGTTACTTGGTAAACAGAGATTTAGAGAAAAAATACGATGTGAGATGGAACAAAATGAAAAGTATAAAAAATGTTTGTTTTATATAAATTGTAAAGAGGAGAAATTTGAGTGATATATTTTGAAGCAGACAGTGGTCATTGTAACCAAAAAACATTAATATTGTTATTTGCTATTTCTGTAGTAATCAAACTGGATTTATGTATTCTTTCAAAACAAAATAATAAAAATACTTCATTTGTAATGTGTACACTTAAAGTAGGCGTTTTAATTGAAAACGGATTGAAACTAATATAAATGCAAACATGTTTTAACCCATAATATGTCTTTTATTATTTGTCATTGTGTGTATTTCTATTTACAAAATAATAGTACATACACATTAGTACCTAAACGTGTTCTACTCTTGGGAACACATGGGAACTGTAAATACACAATAAAAACACGCAAATCCAGAGTTAACAGACAAAGGTATTTATTATTACATTTATCCTACTAAATAAACAAAATGTCACTACAGCTTTGATCGTGATTTGTCAGAAAGAGCCACACTGAATATGCTTATTGCAATTTCCTAATAAAACAGAGCTCACACTTGCATGTGCTGTACTGAAGTAAGACAGAACATACATGGAAGAAAAAGAATCTTGTCCTCACGTTGCCAAAGCAACCCCTCCAAATGCTGCTTTTGGAGTGTTTTAAAACGGACTGAAAGCTTGTGCTAAACTGCTCCAGAGGGACGTTCTGTAGATATCTACACAATACACTGTCAGAAGAGCCAACTATAAACAAAGACTTCATTTATGCAGCCGAAATATATCACAGATATTTGAGTACAGTGCAAAACCAGCTACTTTTGTGCATGTGGAAAATATCCAGTTAGCAATTTGCCTGGAAAAAGGCTACACAGTATCGCTCAAAACATAGTTAATTCATGAAACAATAGAGAATATAACCATGAGGGGTAATGCCTGCAAATCAATCCATTTCTGTGGTTCTGAAATCAAAACATTGTCTGTCAGTAATTCTTTGTAAATTCTTATCTGACTTGTCATCTGGAGGGATTTAGGTCAAAGAAAGTAACAAACTACTTCATTAAAAATCATACAGCATGACTTCAAAATTAATGCAAGACGAGTCTTCCCAAAACACAAGAGGAAGTTCAAGAATTTTTAAGGAAATTCAGTTGCTTGGAAACTACAATGCTGAATCACTGAATCAATAAATATAAACTGGTTTCAGTTCTTTACCAGTCTTGTTCATTTGCTGTGGAATTCATTATAATTTGGCAACTGTATTGCGAGACTCTTCACGGATTTTGATCTTCATTTGCACCTGCAAAAGTTTTTCAGGCTGTGATTAGTGACGGCAGAAAATGTCATAATATTAAATATTAAATGTCTCCTATGAGACAGGAAACGTTCATTCAGCTGATGTTTGAATGGCTAGAGATTAGTTCACACATTTCATTGTTCTTGCAGCAGGACTGGACAGTGACTGGAGTATGATAAATATTATGCTTTTATCAGGCAGGTATGAAGGACTCTCAGGTCATGAAGAATCGTTTGATTAACACACATTTAATAACATAACACATTAGGATTAAAACACTACCTGCTCTAACATAAACTGAAGAGGATCGTCTGGTCTATCAAACACCAGGTTCTCCGTGATGTCCTGAAAGAGGACAGCAGAAAACATTCAGTGAGCAACTCTCATTCTGGATGTCTTCACACTGAGGGATGACTGTGTGTTAATAATCACAGCTGGTCATTTACTGTCTGGAGTCAGCCAGAGATGTTTTATATTTTATTAAGTGTGTCTGTAATATCTGTAATAATGCTCTGTGTGTAGTGAAGCACACACTTGAACAAAGAACATCTTCTGTTCACTTTATGAGCACCCCAAATTGTGCTTCGCCATTTTGTGCTGAGCGACTCTATCACTGTCTACCATTTTCATCGCAAGACATGTCATGTTTGTCTTCCTCACCTGCAGTATCTGACGGATATTCTTACTTTCCATGTAGTTCACAGAGCGCTCGTACGGGTCCGTGAACGCCGGGCTGGGCCGGGCGGTCTCCAGGCTCTCGGTCAGGAGCGCTTTATCCGCCGGACCGGAATCTGCCATCTCATGAACTTTATTCTGGAGAAGTCACAACATGCCACACAGCTGCTGACTCACGGTCTTAAATAAAGCAGCGCCTTCATTACAAATGTGCATGTTTACCTTTCACTCTGTCGAGTTAACACAGAAGCGGATCGTGTGTGTGTGTGAGTGAGTGTGTGTGTGTGTGTGTGTGTGAGTGTGTGTGTGTTTATGTATGTATGTGTGTGTGTGTGTGTGTGTGATGTGTGTGAGTGAGTGTGTGTGAGTGTGTGTGTGTGTGTGAGTGTGTGTGTGTTTATGTATGTGTGTGTGTGTGTGTGTGTGATGTGTGTGAGTGAGTGTGTGTGATGTGTGTGTGAGTGTGTGTGTGTGTGTGTGATGAGTGTGTGATGTGTGTGTGAGTGTGTATGTGGGACAGGACCGGTTCGTCGCGGGACGTGTCGCCCGGTAACCCCTGGCAACTGTATACAAAGGCTCCGGTGACGTCACCGGGCGAGGAGACAACAGTCGCGCGGGACGCGCCTTTGATCAAAAGTCGTGGAGTCTGACAAACGGAAGTTGTTCAAAATGCTTAAAACGACGCTCGTGCGATTAAAACACCGCCTGCTCTGTAGTTAACGACAATGTCGCTTTAGTTTGTGGATGTTTTACCTCAAAAGACCCCTAGACAACGTTTACAACACGGCCGACAAAGGGAAGGAGGGGCGAGAGCGCCGTTTCTAGGTTGCAAGCCGTCCTCAGCTGACATCTCGCCCTACAAAGGGTGCGTGTTATGTAGGGCAGACGGTGCGTGTGTCCCCCGGTGAACCCCCGGTTGAGAAACGCTGTTGTTCAGGTTCATATCCGGCAGGGGGAACTCATTATCTAGGAAAGTGGGCAGCAAACCGGAAAGCTCGTGCAAAGCGGAATGATATTATAGAGATGGGTTGCTGTACGTGACGAAATATTTACACGGCACAAGGTCGAGCCTTTAAATAAATAATACATGAACGCGCATGAATTAACTCATTGTTGGGCTCATAGTATATCATGGTAAGTCGTAGCCATCGTAAGTTAACGTGGTCGGAGGTTTACGCTGCAGGTCAAATCGCAACATCTAGGCGTAATATTTGTGCTATACGTTGATTAGCGGTCACCGCCATCATGACACCGGAGCGCGCTCCAGTGTACTGCTCGTGCTCATCATGACGGTGTTTGTTACCGTTAACATGCACGTTCACGACACAAACGGGCGCGTGAACCGAAAATCACTGAATGCTGATTATTCCTCGTCTAGACTGCAGCCGACCGCGCGCACGCGCGCGCACCTGTCATTGTCTAGACTGGGGAGTGTGGGGGGGCTCGGTGCTCGTGCACTGTCGCGTTATTCGGTGTCGCGCGCACAAACACTCCGCGAGCGCATTGGCGAGCGGAAGGTTCGGTGTCACTGCTCAGCGTCTGATTGGCCGGCCGCACCGTCAGCACTCTCCATACGCTGACTCGAGGTCAGCTGGGGACGTTAAAAAATAAATAAATGAGAAAATAGAAATGCGTAGAAAGTGAGAGCAAAGCGCGGCCAATCTAGCGTGTTGGTTTCCAAACTGACGGGCAGAGGCGCCACCCAATGTGCGCTCACATTGAATTTCTGCAAACGTACTGACGTCGCCCTTAACCAATGTGAAGTGATCTGTGGATCTGCCCGACACGACTGTCGGATATCTGCCCTTTAATCGAGGATGGGACGACGCACTTCATAAAAGTTCTGTTTGCGCGTAAAACGCCACGTAACATTACACGGTGCACGGTGGCGTGCGTGTTTAATTCATCAGGGCGTGAAAACCAAACCTCTTTACCAGGGCACCACGACGAGCGTGTCTCAATACTCAGCAGGAAACGGTGCACTTGCCCCGTGCCCAATAACTGAGAAACCGAGGGCGCACAGTGCCCATGCTGGTTCAAGCGCGGCAACCGCGCGAACGGCCACATAGTTTCACTTTCCGAGCCACAATGGAGGCCGTTTCAGCGATCCACGCCGCGCGACGGGGCGGGCGTGCGGCTCCGCGATTGGGGTAAAGTCGTGTTGAACGATCTCTATCACAACCTACGTGCTTCAGGACAGTGTCTGCTGTTCCAATCGCCAGCAGAAAGGCGTGGCCGCCCAAAATCTTCGACGAATGGTGAGAAAATGGGAGGGCGCGAGCGAGCTGCGTGATGTCCTCTGAAGGTAGGCTGCAGCGTGTGTTTATTGATGAGATGAAAGAAGATGGAAGTGAGAAATGAAACAAAGTAAGGGACAATATTAATAAAGTCAGTCCTTGCCGGGGGAAAACCGGGTAAGCTGTGAAGCGCTGTAGCCACTGGAGAAGAAAGACCCGTAAAACAGCAGGTAAGAACAGGGCGGAGGGGGCTCATACTATTTATGTTAGTCTATTTATAAGAAGAGTAATAGCAGTCATTACTCTGAGATGAGATGGAAAAAACTTAAGCGTGAAACAATACGTAAACGCGACGCTTTAGCCCTCATTCTTCATCATTTCACAGCCAAAGCCCAGTTAAAGAAACTTCATGAAATTGTATTTGCTGGCTGAAGAATTGTCACTCCGGATCATATGGGCTGTAGAGAGAGAGGGAGGGAGTCCTCCTAAAACATCCAGTGTTTGTCTGACATTAAACAAAAAGGCGCGTGCTTGTCTGAAGTGACGTCTCAGGTAAAATTCACACACGACTGCTTGTCTGATCGCCGTTTTTCACACACTTTCAAAGTTGGCGCGTTACGGGGACTTTGGATGTAGTTTTGTTGGTATTATTGTGATTTTGCTGTGTGTTAAACGCGCGGCGCTGAGCCGTGACACGAGAAGCACAATACGACCCGACAGAGCCGCCAGGGATACGAGCGAAACATCAGACAGAATAAACCCTCTAACCGCGTCAAGTATCGCGGATGAAGCCTGCGAGAGCTTCAGCAGAGCGGCTCTCATTTCAGGAGCAGCCGCGATGGAGGCGACCTTTAAAATCGCCCGCTTCATTCCGGAATGCCGCTGTTTTCCGGCTCTTTATTGACCCGGTACATTTGTGTTGTAGCCTTTGGTCTCGGGCGGACGCAGAGCGACATAATGTGTTATAAACGCTGTTTGTCGTGTTTCTTGTTGCCAGATTGCGTTGGAAAGTGTGGAGTTTCGTAGGGAGCGCATCCGGCGCTTTACTACGTCCGTTTTTTGCCATCATTAAATTAGGGTCTGCAGCCTGAAGAAGTGAGCGAAATTCAGTCGCTAATACAAGTGCGTGAAGAAAGCGAAATGTAGTTTGTGTTACAAAAGCCAGATGTCCATCTGCTCGTCTTCTAATGCTTTACTTACTCAATGACCTCTTTTTGACTCCGGCTTGTGAAGTGCCAGTTTGTTGCCCATAACGCACGCATTTGTAGGCTAAGCAAACAATAAAACACTCGGCCATTTTAACGCAAGAAACTTAATGTGGAAGCACAGGGGAGCTTGTCTTCAGTTTTGGAGGGTAACGGGGCCTTGAAGCAGCGGTCCCATCCCAGCGCCGGGAGTATTGTTTATCTGTGTGCGGTACGAGACGGCGGCGGTGAGAAGCGTGACATTGGCCCGGAGTGAAGCAGACACACCGCTCGCGTTTTATGAGTTTATTCGCCCTGTGCATGCAGGCTGAAGTATAACGCTGTATTATAAAATGTCTGTCTTATATAAGCTGTTTATTTATAGCAAATGACATGAAAAGGGATGTCATTTCTGTGGGAAGATGCTGCTGACGTTGATTATTGGAATGACTTGTGCGAGCTGGAATAAAGGAAACTTTGATCTTTGCGGAAAAAAACAATATAATAGTGATTTTAAACAGCTGTGTTAAAGTTGGTTAGTTGTTGGCACCTTGGGTTTTTGGTTCGCTGACCTGCCAGTGTTTCGGGCATGCTTCGGCTCTGTGGCCTCTGAAGTATTAATGACTGCGCCCCTTAACTTATTGATAAAACACAACCATATAGATATATTTAACGGTTTCCTTTATCTTTAAGGGTTTTTCTAGTGAAGTGCTGCTGTATATAACTCGATGTTTATTATTAAATAAGGTGATTTTGGTCGTGCACTAATAAATCACTACCTGTGTTGTGTTAACCCTGTGTGAACGTGAATATATTTATAGCTGGTTTTACACTGTTAACTAGTCGTCAGTTCCCGAATTCTCTCGAGCAGCATCAATAAAATCAACCATCCTAAATTTAATCACTTTCACGATAAAAAAAGTTCATCCTCTTTTTTCACTGATCTGTGATTCAGACACTTTGATTCAGAAGGGAATGTATAGGCTCAACGTGCATTAAAAATCCCCATGAATTAATATCGCATTTTCAAGGATTATTTTGCTTCTTATATAATTGCAATTATGTATCTATGTCAAAACTATTTTCACACAGTTCTTATGTTATTATTTTTCATTACCATGTTTTATCTGATACAGGCCTCTTTTTAATTTCTTGGTTTGCAGGTAAAGCACATCTAGTAAATGAACTCTGAGTATGTGCACGACAAAATTACGTTTTTGTATTTAGCCCAATTAATGAAATGGATGTTATATTTTATATGTGACATTACATTAGTTTATGAACTCTTCATCATATGGGGAAAAGCAGATCAGTCCGGGACAAGACCTGTTGTTCCCGTTTGTGCACCTATTTATTTCAGTTCAGATCGTAGTTTTAATCGCGTATATGTTTTCATGAACAGTGTTGTGTGTGTGTTTATGGACCGGACTGTTGAATGGGGAGGCAGAGTCTTGGCCGCTGTCGGATGTGTGTTTATCGGCTTTAAGGAATTGTAAGTTTTTGAGATGTATGTTTTATGTTAGGAAATGACAGTGACCACCAAAACCGAAAATACACAGTTGAGTTTGAACTAAATATGTGGCGCAATTAAAAAAGCGCAATATAGATATCCTGATATCCCGCCTTCATCGTTTCACGCACTTTCTGTGACACTACGGTTTAGATAGTTTTCTCACTCATGTCTGTAATGAGACTAGGTGGTGATTATTTGTCTGCTCAACCATATTACATGTTACTTTTAGACATATAGGCATGTAGTCTTGAGTGACTTGAGTGTTTCTCATGAACTTATAAGGGATTGTACCTTAAACAATAATGTATTGTTTTTAAAGTGTAGTATATAGAAAAACCTATCTAAAGCACAAGTATTTTTCAAATACTCTGAAATTGTTTGGGCGTTCTCCAACATGCAATATTAGTACCAATGTGTAATAACTTTACTTATTTTTTGTACTTAACAGTTGCATCGTGATGTCGTGTTGATAGTGTAATTATTGATCTGAGGTGCATTTTGATGCTTGTTTATATAATGATCAGCTCACTGAGTTTTGAAATTTTCATGGAAATTTGAGACCCCTTGATAATATTACATGTGTTTAAACATTTTACATGCAGCCGAGTATACACTAACATTTGAATGACGATTGATATAACATTTGATATAACAAAACGTGTTAATTAAAAATATAGAATACTCAACTAGTCAAAGGCAGTGCTGCAATTAAGTTTCTGTTTATATTCTTTTAATGTTGTACAGTTTGGTCAACGTATCTTGTGTCTATTTTTGGTGGGATGGAAATGATAAATGTGTCCGAAAGACAATAAATAAATCATAATTTTAAGAATATTGTGATGGGAAGATAAAAAGGGAGCATTGAGTGCTGTTTATTTTGGAAACATCAAACCCTCTTAGTCCTTCAAATGCAACGCTAACATGCCATAGTAAGAGAGACGTAATAAAGAATTTGTCAATTGGCTTTCGATTGATTATTTGACAGAATGACACAGATGAATTTACAGAATTACAGTCCAACAGTTAGAGGCGTACACAGTTACAGATACTTTTTTGTAAAATGATTTATCGCTGCGGGAAGGACCATGTAGTTATGCTTAGAATGGTATTTGATAACATTGTTTACTGAGTTACACTATTGGTTGCACCATCATACCAGAGGTAACTAAGTCAGATTACAGAGATATTTTAACGATCTCTGCAGTTTGGTGGTGACCCTCACTAATGTAATTAAATGTCAAGATCAGAGCAGGTTAATTCCTCTGTGAGGTTCTCAGTGATCACACAATACAGTTCATGTTGTGTTTTGAAGCTCAAGGGTGATCTATAAAGATCATTTAAACAGTAAATTCAAACAGTTCTCCACACACGAGAAGAAGAGAATGAAACAAAGCCAAACGCATGTGTCTAGATTTACTACATCACCTAGATGCTAAACTGACACCAGCTATGCATCATAAACCTAAAGCCATATAAGCACTGAACAGCTATGCAGTGCAGGGCCGAGTTTCTACCAGTTTTCACTGAGGCAAATACTGGCAGGGACAGAGAAATGTTCAGTCTGGCTGAGTTACATTATGGTTTCTGTTTTCCTTTTAAACAGGCATGCTCCTGGCACACACTTGCGAATACCTTTAATGCTTACGAGAAGTAGGTGACATTACTAACAAGGAATGATAATGTTTCATGGGTTACAGGCGTTTGACCTTTTGGCCTTTCTTGTCATGTCATAGCAACACGTGGATCTCATGGATGTACGTAACAGTGACCTGGCATAAGATCATATTAGATGACGATCAGATATTCTGCATCTGGAGCTTTTCACGTGGTTTAATAAATGACTATGAGATAAATAACCCCGCCTCCCACCAATAAAAAACCTACAATATTACTGCTAATGTACAAGTATTAGGTTTTTGTAAATTATGTCGATTCTGGGGTGGTAACGAGTCTTGAATGAGAAGACTTCCGTATTTATTCTGACGTTCTGGTCCTAACCAGTAGGAGGAGTCATTTTGCCCTGATGTGTTGGTTTCTTTATCATCTTATATTGACTGCTAATGTGTACATTTGTGAAAACAGCATTAGTATGCATTTAGAAAAAAGAAGAAAAAAGCTCTAGAATTAAATAAGAAAACATGGTTTAGGCTTGAGTTAAGACTGAGTTAAAATATCTGTTAATATGTCAGCTGTTGGATTTATGTTACATGATGATATTTTTCTTAGAAGAACTGCTTCACATCAGAACTCAAGACACTGTTCTAGATAAACCACAGTAACACGGTCAGATGCAGACCGGAACCTTTTTATATATTTGACTTGGATTGTGTCTGTAACATTAAAATTTGTGACCCCTGTGTGTGACGTATGTAACATTTCTTAGTTAGCATGTGTATAAAAGTCATCTTCTAACCCACAGTTCTGGGTTGGTTAAACATGGCACTGTTAGGCCCTGCACAAACCCCCAGTGTGGTGCCAGTCTCTTTCTTTTAGGTCGCTGGGAGGCGGTTCTAGTTCTGGTTGTCCTAGTAACAGATATGAATGGAATTGGAATCTCATGTAAGATGGCAGGATACTCTGTGAAGTCCACTTTGCAGAACACTTTCGATCGATTGGAACGCAGCTCGAAATTTTAAACATTACACCTCATGTTGCTGACACTCGATTTCAGTAGCTGACCAGAGATGATCGTGTGATCTCAACTGTTTTCTGCCAAAAGTTGCATTTGCATAATGTTACACTTTTCTCAGGTTTATCATGTTACTGAACACACCCACAACCTGACAACATACCTGTGATTCAATGTTGATGTGAACGAGGCTTTGAGTAAAATAATGGCAAGATAATCTAAAATCTTTATCTAGACCTGGGATGTCAGTTTAGCCAAATCACCAAATACAACTAATGGCGGCAGTCTGCATTTTACCCTGACCTCAGCAGTTGACATCCTTTTTGGCATGACGTTCTGTTGATGGTATAGGTTAGGAATTTGTTGTGGTCTGATAAGGCAATCTCAAATGAAACTATCATACTTTTGCTATTAAATTATTGTGTTCGCCCTTGAGATTGTAGAAAACATTTAGAATTGGGTCATAATTGGGTTGTAAAGTTCTGTTTTTTCCCTTTAGTGAAAGCTTGCAATGTAATTACTTGACAATTTAATCTGAGGGATCTATCAGAATTAGTGAGCTATCCACTTTTCCTAATTGAGCTGAACATTCCCTGTCTTACCCTAAGGCTTTATCTTAGAAGAGTAAATTCTATTCTTTTTTTACTGAATATGGAGTTTGTCTATATGAGTGATTTTCCCATTTTCACGCTATTTTTAAGAATGTGGGGTCACAGTCGGTTGGACTCTGCAGATCGCTCAAATCTTTGATACCTATCAAGTTTGACGTTCCTCTGAATTTTATGTTTTTGAGATTCTCGGAAAGGAAAGAATAGTTTTTATTTCACAAACAATTTGCAGAGAGGAACAGCGTCTCCCATTACAGCGACGTCTGTAAATGTAGATGGGAATACAGGCCTCAGTTGTATGTGAAGTCCCGTCAAGAAACTTTTGTTTTAAGTATGTGTGTCCCTCTAAAAGTGTAATTGTGTTTCTTTGGGCAGCAGCTGCTTCAGTGTTCAGGGCCGTTCTGTGTTTTCACCATGTCTTGTACTAACCACTCCTGAAATGACCCCCAGTGAGGGAGCTTTTCCACTGGTAACGCATCGTGGATTGGCTAGAGCGAGTGCATTGTTCACCTCAGATGACCTGTGTAGAGCCGGCGTCACATACTCAAGCTATCTCATTCACACACCCACATCGGGGAAACCAGTTTTAGGCAGCCAAAGTTAGACTTCACCTGGCAAACTAGTAACATTTACCTCTGAGAGAAGAGCTGTTTTGGTACAATGGGGATTTTCCACACCGAGTGTGCCAGCACTCTTTGCCCGCCCTTTTGCATACATAATTGTCAGTCATGTGTTGCAGCATTAACTTGGTGAATCTCTTCCTTTTGGTTTTGTTCCCCTCACAAGGTTGATCACTCACTTAGTTTGTTGTTTTTACACTCGCGGGCAAGCACGAGAATATATTTTTATGTCACATTGAATGTAAACATTTTTGTCACACAGCATGCTTTACCAAGGTCTGTGCTTATCAAACGTTTGTTTTGCACAGGCAAACAAAAGAAAGCCACCCGTCTGTTCTTTTCTCTCAAAATGTGACTTTTCAGGCAGAATACGAGGCACATAGCTCTTTGCAGCGTCTCTCTTTAAATACATAAACGAGTACACAGGCATTTCACTGATGTAAAAAATGTATCTTGGATTCTAATAGGGAAGTTGTGTGTTTGCCAAGGTGCTTGCGTGTCCTCAGCTAACCCCGGCACCCATATGGTTTTGTACAAGTCTTAGTGAGATCACTGCCATTTCTAAAGGAAAATATCTGGAAATGGTTTGTAAAAGAGAGATGAAAAAATAAAACAGAGGTAGTCAAAGAGTTCTCTCTCAGAGTTTGGCCAAGTTTACTTCTTATTTGTTTACAGCCGGGCTGTATAAAACGGGCCTGACGAAAGCAAGGGAGGGAGCTGCGTTCAAGCACAGCACAGAGAAATATAATGTCCTCCATTTTGGAGAAAATGGCATCTTGAAACATGTCCCCTGTTCCGATCTGAGAAGAATTAACAGACACGTAATCAAAACGCCGGCACAAGCACAGAATGGAGTACAGGCTATTACTATAAAGGCTGTTTAACACATTAGCACTCCACATAGTTAACAGGTCTTTATTGTTACTGGCAAGGATTTTTTGTAAAGACATTCAATGGTGTGCTGCAGAAAACTGTGGCGGTTCTGGTGAGACAAATATATGACGTATCAAGTTTCTGGGAAGAGTAGATCGAGCTTTGACACACTTTAACAACTGTCATCAAACGTACGCTTACACATACACACACACACAGAGCGTAGTACAGATGCTTTCCGTTTCATTCAACCCTGAATTACAAAAATAACTGATGTTTAAATCACGGAAGACCACTCCTGCTCAACATGAGCTGTAGATCCATCCCTGCTTTACGGCAACAGACTCCTGTCTGAGTCACTGAGGTGACTGTATGCCAACGTACCTCTTTATGTAAATATTTTAAAGGCTGTATTCTTTCCCGCGGGACCCTGTTTGTATTGTGTGTGTGGCCATTTTAAGGCCATTTCACTGTGACTTGTGTCTCCTTCAGAGGGGAGGAAACCAGCCTCGTGTTTCTCCTCTGTCTCCGTCCAGGTGTTGTTTATCCTGGTCTGCATTATATGGCTGTTTTAGAAAGGGCACTTGACGTTTTTATGGGTATGTATGAACTGGGCCAGCTTAAAGAGGACAGCTGCAGTTTCAAAGTAGAAATAGCCTTGAAAACTGTGCACATAGGTGTTCGTACCTGTTGCCAGGACGGTTGTTGTTGCCAAGGCAATTTGGCAGAGGAGCGAGTTACGTTCTAGCCAGTGGTGCATCTTTTTGATCATTTCTCATCTATAATTTGGTCGCTGTTTAACAAAAGCAGAGCATATGGAATGATGTTTATATAGTGTGAATGGTTTTGTAGTAGGGGCTGCACTTTTCATCACTGCCAATATTGTTGCCAGCTTTGGCAGTTGTAATTCTATAGTGTTATATTTAGTATCTACCCAGGGAAAGTAAGAGATGCAGTGTGTTATACAAGCAACTCTTTTGAGAAAGACATTTTAAGAGTATAGACAGTATTATTTATATGTACAAACATTCAGTGGTATGTCTTTTGTTTTGCAGGCTAATATGCTTGTTGATATTGACACATAGTTGAAATAATTTGTTCTGTCATTAGGTTTGTTGGGCTGGAAAACGCACAATATTTTATTTGTATTTTCTCATATATCCCATCACTAATAATAATGTCCAGACCATCATTTAAAGCTTTTTTTTAGATTTATTATTTTTATAGTTACACTCGCATTTAATTCACTTCATTTGTTCAGCGATAAGGTGAAAAGCATTAATGAGATTTTGGCACTTTCTGTGTAAATCTTGTGAAATTTCTGGCTGTCCCAACACGTTGCAATAGCAACATGGTTATTAATCTGACGGGGTCAGTTTTCTAAAGAACCTTACATTTTGACACTGGAGTTTTGGCAGACTGGGAATTCTTCCTCGGAATTATTACCAAAAAAATACCATTGTTTAACTATGAAAGGAAACTATGAGTTGAAAACAGTCTGAAGGTTTGCTTTGTGGCCTTGCTAATTTAATTTCATGTGAGTGAATTTAATACCAGCAGGTATGTGCCCAGCTTTAAAGGTTGTTTGTGTATGCTAACAGTTAGCAAGCTTCTAATGATACTGTAGTGCAGGATAAGATGGCTGTGTGTTTTTGTCATATTGTTCTTTTGGGAGCTACTGTACACAGTGCTTATTTTGATCCAACCTACAGACAGTCATTGCAGAGCACATATAAATGGTAAAGACATGTAGAAATGGCATTCAGTGGCTCTTCACATGAGTGATCAGTGGTGCTCTGTCGTGGTGTTGTTAGGTAGACAGCAGGGATTACAAGTGCAGGTTTTATGAATGTGGTGTGGCAGTCGTCCAGAGAGATTCGATATGCAAGTGGCCTTTGAAACATGTTCACGCTATGGGTACAATATTCAACCACTTCAGTCACGTCAACATCACAGATCTCATTTGCTGCATTTATACTAATAATACCTAAATACCATTTTATTAATAATGGAAGCATGGTGTTGCTTCCTGCAGAACGTCAACACGAGATGTCCTTCCCAAATGATTTCACCTCCATAATGTGACGTGTAGCTAAGTAAAAACATGGGCGGAGACTCCAGTTTATTGACAAATTCACTGGATTGCATAAAGAAGGTGTTCTGTTCTAGAACAGAGACAGACCCTATTGCCAGTTTGCCATTAGTTGCAAATTAGTTGCAAAAAGTTTGCTATTAGTTTGCTATTAGAGGGCTACACCCCTTGAGTTCACCCTCGGCAACCCCCAATGGAAACACTTCAAATATGAATAATTTATTTTGATGAAAGATTATGAAGACAGTGTTTTTTCCTGTGGAATACTCAGATGTGCAGTAAATGTAAAGTAAATGTTACCGTAACATTCAAGAAAACATGCAGATAAATATGTTGTTTGCATAAAACTACAATCTGAACCAGTATGTGTCCTGAGCCCACAGTGTGTCCTGAGCCCACAGTAATGGAGAGCAGCTTCAGTAATCCATAAAACTGGACTCTGAATTCAGATGGATTCAAAGTGTGTTTGCTTTGACTAACAAAAGACATACAAACATTCATACTGGCAAAAGCAAAGCATCATTTCTAATCTAAACCTCAATATTCCTCATTGATGCCATGCAGCGAGGGTCCTCCGTTTTAGACTGAGCTCCACCGTGAAGTGTGGAGGGGGAACTCCAGCGCTGGTGGGTGTATCGTCGCTCGGATCTTTTAAAGGGTTCTCATGACTTCCTGTTTCTACCGGCGATCACCCTTTTACTCATGCCTTTTTTCCTGAAATTTGGCAGTTGCCATGGACATCTGTACCAACATGATAAGACTGTAATTGTACCATTATCTGCTCCAGGGTTCAAATAATTTAGCAGACCATCACATGAACAGTCAAATGGTCCACCTTCTAAACAGTGTTGTGATATATTCAGTGAAATATGCATGGAGAACAGGCTATCACAGGGCCCTTTCTTACAATTTAACACCAAACATCAAATGCAGAACAGCTGTGGTTGATGCTGATGACAAAAGAGATGCAAAAGAAGCATACGTCACTATAAGTTGCACGCTTTAAAGAAAGAGGCAATTGGTGTGACACATTTTAACAATAAGTGGTTGTATTGTTTATTAGTTAACTTAACCTTAGTAATTCCCTTTCAGTTCTATAGAAGATATAATAAGGTTTTGTTTAGGCTACACAAGAGTCGAATCTTTCAGTGGCACACTTAAACAAAACATATAGCCATGCATATTTGTTCCATTTCAGTCTGAACATAGTACATTTTCGCATTGCTGGTATCAAGCTCACAGACTATAATTGGAACCAGAGCTGAAAGGAGACCCAAAAATCACAGCATTTCAAAAATATCAATAGTGCAGTAATGGGATCTGTGTTCATACTTGTGAAGTAAAATAGAATGTAAAACTACTATAAAGCAAAACTATTACATATTCACACAAAATCAAAAGCAGTTGGGTGTTGGGAAACTTTTCTCCAGAGGTGATAATGCTGCGTTTCTCTGAATATATGCTGGTAATTTTAAAATATTGTTTTAAAGACATTTGATTAAACATCAATACCTGTTAAACCAATTAGCTGTCATTTGCACTAAAGCAGGAGATACGCAATTGTTATATATATATATATATATATTCAATGTTGTGTTTCAGCAGTGGAGTGTGTATTGGTTGTTTGGTTCGGCTTAAAAATCAAAAACCTCACTGGCCAACCCTAAAGCCTGCATAATTCATCACAAACACTTAAATGTGTGCAAAAGACAGAAGAGCAGGACTAATGTAACAGCAAAACAAGACCGAGCACTCCAGATAAAGCAGGAACATGCGTAACTTTATGATTAGATGGCAATAGGCACATATAAACTTCACTCCGGAAGACTTTCTTGGCACTCTGCCTAAAGAGCGCAGGGTCGTTTCAGGTCAGCCCTGGTGTGTTGTTGTATAGGAAGTGCGGAGAATTCGACTCGCTGCTTTTCACTTCCTTGTTTTTCACGTGCCAGAATCACATTTGAGAAATCAGACATTAAGACCACAAAGCTGTGGAAGGTTGAGGAGCATGTCCAAATTTGATTGTAGGTTTTTGTGTGGAGCAGCAAACACATGCGGTTTGTGCATTTAAAATGCAGGAGGAGTCGGCACACACACACGCTGGGGATCAGTCTGAACAGGTCAGGACATTTAACACTTGGTGCTGTTTTTGACTTATTTGTTTAGTGCATTATTTTGTTGCATTTCAGAGATGTATGATATTCTTGTTTTGATGGTCTATTTATGTCTCGCGTTTCGTGTTTGAATGGTTTAAAACTGTTTTGCGTAAAAGCAAACGACTTTCTCTGCAAACAATCACAAACTTATTGTTATTTTTTCACTCAGTTAATGCGCATCCTGTTCTCAATTTGTGCATTTGTTGCACGTTAAAAGGTTTTCAAAAGCAGTTGCTCCACATTTAGTGAAGCCGCATATTCAACTCAAAATGAACGCTAGCTAAATAAATAAATGATTAAATTAATACAAAAATGAATGTTGTCAGGAGGACGACACATTTTGCCATCGCATTTGGCGACCAGTAACAGTTCGTTGTTTTAGCTTGTCTGAGGAATGTCTGTGTTGCACAAACTCATGCACAAGAAAAGAAAGAAAAGACAAAAGTGATATTTTATTCATTCGAGCTATCTGTCTTTGTGTTGCTTATGCAGTCTGGTCTGCATTTATATGCTAACATAATTTACCCCTCTAACCTAAGGCAGAGTTTACCATCACCTCAGCAGACCCTGACAGTGTGTGTGTGTTCAGCCAGTGATACTAATATGTCATTGTGTGTGTGTGTTTCTGTTGATTTTAGATTCACAGAGAAACATGGTGTGTAATTTCCAAATGTTTTTGTCTCTCCTGCTATTGTTTGACATGGAAATCGTCTTTTTGAAAATGTCACCTGTTCTTAATACATAAAATATATCATATGTTCTAGATGTTGTTCTTTTTGGATTTAATTGTTGTTTCCTGTAAATGGCAACAGCGTTTTGCTTTGTTCAATTGATGTGTTGTGTAGGTGTGCAAACCTGTCTGTAGTGTTCAGGTAATTAAATTCAGAGTTTGATTATTGAGCAGCTCTTTGATCAGAGATGCCTAAATGGTGTATTATTATCTAATTTGAAATTGCTGTAGGTTGAATTTTACTGCCGTCATCCAGGGATGGGTTATATACAGAACTGTTGACCAGATTATCTAAAGGAAGGAATGTTTAGACAGAGGAGGAGGAACTGGTTAATATGTGCATGAGTGTTTGGTTTGTCAGAAATGTGTTTTTTGGTTTGTTTTGTGTGTATGTAGGGGGGTATTTTAGCATGCATACTTTCACTAAGAACAGTATAAATGTTGGATACTTGTGACAGACCCAGCCAGACTATCAGGCTAAACAAACTGTATGGATGCCGTAACATCAAAAAGCAGGTCAGCAAACGTTCGTATTTGTGCTCGTTTAATAGGAAGATAGTTCTGTACAGTTATAAACATTCTCGGCAGCACCTCTCGCTCGTATTGTCTCTGCTCTGTGCCATTAAAGACCAGCTCAGAGGCAAAGGACAATGCATGAATGCCCAGCATTGTAAGTCACATTTGCATATTTGAGATTTATATTATTCAGATGCTTGACATCTTTTCCCAGAAACCCCCTCTCTCTCCTTCTCTCTGCCCGACACCCCACCCTCACCTTTTTCTTGCCTTCTCTCTCCCTCTCTGTCTCTCCCTCTCTCTCTCACTCTCTCTGTCTCTCTCTCTTTGTTTTCCCCCTCTCCCCCATCTGATAAAAATGATTTCGAGTCACACACGGCATGCTTTATGAGATGGCCGCCTCATTAAAAAGCGTCTCTGATTAACCTGAAAACGGTTCCTGTTCGTCCTTTCTCACTTTCCCCCGGTCTGTCTGTCATTGGCGGTATTATTCATTTCTTGCTTTCTAATTCCCCCTGTACTCTTTGTCACAGCGGCAGGGCATGGCGGTCTGAGTCTATCCCAGACAAACTGACCTCTGGGGACGTATTGACAGTTCCCCTTACTGAGCGGCAGACATATAGAGGAGCACAGCAATGGATGGAGAACATTACGATCAATGAGAACACGTAGCGTTGCCCTCACTCCTCCTCCAGCCTTCAAACTCAGAGATTTCCTTCTAAGACTAGAGATTTTGGGAAGAGGGAAAAGGAGGGGGGGTTGGTGGAGGAAAATGGCGTTTTTTGGTGAAAAAAATGGGGTGGGGAGGGATCTAATTAATTTTGAAGGATCATCGGCCCCTTTCGTCCGAGGCAGAGAAAGAGGGAGGGCGGGTAGGAGACGGAGGGGTGAGAAGGAGGGTGGAGTGTGAGGTTGAGCGAGAGAATAAGACGACGGAGGAAGGCGGGGAACAGACAGACCCCTGGACTGATTAGAATTCTGGGCAGGTAGCAGGCGGCTGCTGTGCACCCACTGTGGGCCAGGCAGAGAGAGGAACGCCTGCCTGTGTGTGTGTGTGTGAGGCGAGCACTGCTGGACATGCATTGTACTTTTGTTACCAACTTTTCCTCATATCACCCTAAAGACATGTGGTTTAGTGTGCCACTGTTTTTGTGCCTTTGCTCTTGTGATATTTGTGCTGCTGTTTATAGAATATGCTGTAAAAATTAATCTCATGTCAGTAGTGTCCCAGAATTACAGAAATGGCTGTTTGTCATTGTATACCATCAACAGAGTGGAACATTAGTGTTCTCATACCCATCGACATTTTAAAAGATGATGTAATTTTTCATGTTATTTACTTTCCAGTGTAATAATCGTATTCTCCTCAAAAAATACACTGGGACACTACCACAGCATTGTTTTGTCTCTTTTTTATTTTTTGAGCTTCCAGCCCACCACAGCAACCAATGGTGCGAGTTTGGGGTAGGACTCTGTTTGACTGAGCGGTAGAAGACAGGAGAAGAAAATCAGCATTTTTACACAGAAAATAGATGCTTTCAATTTTAACTTGCACTTGGTACTGTAAAATATAAACCATAGCAATGATATATTATTCTGCAGAAGCCTATGTTTAACACTACCCGTAATCACAGAAAAGTATTACACTACTCCGCAATCACAGAAAAGTACTACACTACTCGTAATCACAGAAAAGTACTACACTACTCGTAACCACAGAAAGTACTACACTACCCGTAATCACAGAAAAGTACTACACTACTCATAATCACAGAAAAGTGCTACACTACCCGTAATCACAGAAAAGTACTACACTACCCGTAATCACAGAAAAGTACTACACTACCCGTAATCACAGAAAAGTACTACACTGCTCATAATCACAGAAAAGTACTACACTGCTCATAATCACAGAAAAGTACTACACTGCTCATAATCACAGAAAAGTACTACACTACTCATAATCACAGAAAAGTACTACGCTACCCGTAATCACAGAAAAGTGCTACGCTACCCGTAATCACAGAAAAGTACTACACTACCCGTAATCACAGAAAAGTACTACACTACTCGTAATCACAGAAAAGTGCTACACTACCCGTAATCACAGAAAAGTACTACACTGCTCATAATCACAGAAAAGTACTACACTACCCGTAATCACAGAAAAGTACTACACTGCTCGTAATCACAGAAAAGTGCTACACTACCGTTAAAGTGTAATAATAAAAAATTACACACCGTAATCACAGAAAAGTGCTACACTACCCGTAATCACAGAAAAGTGCTACACTACCCGTAATCACAGAAAAGTGCTACACTACCCGTAATCACAGAAAAGTGCTACACTACCCGTAATCACAGAAAAGTACTACACTACCCGTAATCACAGAAAAGTGCTACACTACTCATAGCTTTCTATTTTTGTGTATCTAAGATGTGTACTCAACTATTGTTTTTGTTAGCTGTATATCAGTTTCTTCTTCTTCCTCCCCATTAGTGGGGTCATGGCAGCCTATAGAACAGTTTGTAGGAAAGTTGTTGTTAGAAAATTGTCAGTATTTGATGACTGAAAAAACTTTGATGGCCAGCAAGCAAAACTAGACATGAGGTTGTATCTTCACAAAGCTTGGCCATATTGACATGAAACTTGGTATGTGGCCTGACAAGTGTGACATGATGGTATATAGAGATTTTTGTCATATTGCCACCTACTAGTCCAGAGATATAAAAATGGCTCTTTTTACTTTTGGGTGTCAGCCATTTTGTAAAATGCAGTCTTTCAGAAAGGCAGTGGCATATTGTTTTAAACTTGGCATGGATCATTGGCACCACACCCTTAGGGTACTTGCAATGACTGTGGTCGGCGCCACCTAGTGGTCAAGAGATAAAACAAAATTTATGCATATGCATATTACTTTTGATTAATTTTGGCCTGTCGTGATATTACGTAAACTCTTCTTGGGTGATGCCAAGTGTAATCATAGCAAATTGCCATATTCGCTCATACTTCCTGTCCACCACCATTTTGAATTTCACAAAAACCTTGCATCTTTATTTATTTTTTAATTTTTAACTATAAGTAATGTTACACTGCCAGAAACATATGAAATGTATTTGAGAGGCTAATGGAGTGTTTTGTGAAGCTTTTTATGTGTGTTACATCTAATGTAGCCTCAGAAAGCTTTTGAAAGATCTTCATACTACACACTCTAATGAGCTCTTTTATTAAAGTCGTCCTGCACACACGTGTGTGTTTATCAGCAAGCGTTTACCACCTCTGCCTGTATCAATATGCATGAAGCATTCATTGTCTCTGCTGTTTATTGCGCTGCATGGTATAGACAAAGCACTTTTGTTTATACTGAGAACATGGCTTTGATCATGGCCTCTGTTCTCAGCCATTTATATTCATATGCATATATTCTGTCTGCGCAGATAGTGATCAAAAGGATGCATGTGAAATGTATGCAGTACCGTATGTATCTTGGACTACATTAGCGTTAATTTGCCACTTTTAGGGGTCTTGTTAGCATCCTGCTCCTAATTAACGAGTATTTTGATGGGTATGATGCAGACAGCATCATAGACAAGACACACATGAAAATTTGGGTCTCAGATACACTCATTAGTGGCACTTGCTAAGGTAAGAACCAATGTTATCACTCATCTTTAGGTTAGGGATGAGAACCCCTGACCCCAAGTAATAAACTGGTACATAATGCGTCCCACATCATTTGTGCTGTGGACAGTGATAAATGATACTTGACAGCATCCAGCCAATGAAGAGAGGAGCACTGTTACTTTCTGTAGTGTTGCACTGAAGGAGCAAAACAAAAGAGATATTTAGCGACTAGAATGGTTTGAGCACCTGGTGGTGGGATTTTTCACTTAGGGCAGTAAGCAATTGCCTAGCAACTACTTGAAACAAACACAAAATTTCTTAGCAATGACCTAACACCCAAACACCTTAGCAATACTCTAACGCACACCCTAGTAAAATGCAAAAACATCCAGCCCCATAGCAACACCTTGGCAACCACCCACAATGCCCTAGCATAGTAAAATGACAAAATGTAGTTTCATTGATAATTTTCTACTATTTAATAAGTCAGTTGGGTAGTTGTAAGCTCAGCATGATTGCAAAAGCCGTCTGGCACAGGCGACTGTAACCTCTTTTACAGAGGGGACAGCTGTGGCTACATTAATATCAGACTGATCCACATTGCCTTCAGTGTGCCTATCAAATGAGTGTCTTTTAAAATCAGCATCTGGCTGGTGTGATGTTTAAATGGCAGATGGATTTGGGTCACTGTCATGTGGACTTGATGTTTTGTCTAACAATCAATTGGACAGGTCGTCAGATGTATTTAGAGTGTCCTGCTCACATTATTTACTTGATAATCTCAGTGATACTGTGGTATACGGTCGATTAGAAATCACATGGATAACCCCTGCATTCCATCATTTGTCATTACTGATTTTTCTCACTATTTTCTCTATATATGGCGACTTTACCGTTTACTGTCTGTGCATTGAGACTTTTTGTAGGTTCAGAAGTGTTGTGATGTTGTGTATTAAATATCCAGTCATCCATTAGAGCAGAATTAAGCAGACACTGCACAGTCGGTTGTGTTAATATGACAGGGTGATATATGAGGATTCTTCTATCAGGGCAAATGTTTTGTACTTTTGCAAGATTTTAGAGAAAAAATGTTTTTTCAAAAAAACAATCATTCGACTATTAAAGGATATAAAGCCTATTAATAGGTTTAATCGTATGTATTGCGTCTTACGTTACCATGTTTTTTAAATTTCGGAGCATTTAAAGTATACGTTTTCATGTTGGGCGTGCCCCTTGCACCTTAACATTTCCCCTCTATAATACATTTAACAGGACTATTAAATCAGGTTCCTTGTTATTTTCTTAAAACTCAAAACACTTATCACATGTTATTTATGTGTCCAGTTTTTGATCATGTAAAAATCATTTTATCAAATCAATTTTCCCCCAAAGGCTTTTCCCTGAAGAAAGCATATTTTGTTATAAAAAGTAAGGTGACATGACATTTCTGATAAATTAACAGTGACAATTTGAAGATCAGAACTGTAATGAATTTTATTTGTAATATTTTTATATCATGATTTGAAAGCTGGTGTCATTAACAAACTGGTAATTAGTATATTGAAGAGTTCAGCTAAATTTCTTTGTGTTATTTTTATAAGTTAATTTAGCCGTACTTCATTTAATAAGCTTTAAATTTAATAAATGTGTGAAATTTAAGGTTTTAAGATTTTAAGACGTCAAAAGTGCCCTCAACTGAAGAATCATTCATATACTGTCACATAAGTGTAAGTCAATATAATGGATGGCTCATTAAGGTCACATTTTTCAGATTTCATTTGATCTGGTGGAATATTATTCAGCTAGTGAATGGCTGTGATATATGCGCGGAGGGCCTGTGGGGCGTCGCAGGGCTATAACATTGAGTCACGCAGTTCATGGGCAATTTGCAGTGTTATCTTACACTGTGTGTCATGGCTAAAATGTGCGGTGAAATGTGGTTGTTAAAATACAAGGGCACAAACTCTGATAACACTCCGGCCAAGCATAGATTGGTACTGTACATCACAGATGTCACAATCTAAAATATTAGGCTGCTTTATCAGGACATGAGGGAGTCAGTGGCCAACATCTCCGTACTGTACTGTATTGTACTGTACTGTACATCACAGTAATGAGCAAAGGGACTGTAACAGGAAGTGATAAGTCCTCAATAAAGACCAAGGCCAGTGGGGCTTTGATCAACTTTTCTAGCTTTTTATCTTATCTTGGTACTGAAATATGTAATATGTGTTGCTTCGTAAATCAACAGCTTTTCAATTAGTTTCGCATCAGGACACAGGACTCATTGCAGTACCAAATAAAACTAGATTTAATGCGGCCTGGGTCCTGTTTTCTTTTACCTTACCTTTGCTTATAGTTTCTGAGGGTGGGGGCATGTCACACAACATGAGCACGCCAGCATAAACCTGATTTACTTACCTGGTTCAGTTCATTAGCGGTAGTTAATGCTTTGAAATAACATGAACAATATGGAATACAGCATTTAATAATCTTGGTTAATTTGTACATATACTAACTAACACATTTCTCATTACCATGCAAGTTGTATAAATTTACATTACTTGTATTAATGCAGTACTTAAGTTCACAAATTAACCCATATTGTAAAGTGTAAAGTCACAGGAGCTGCTTCTATGTGACAGCTGACTTTGCCCCAAAATCCAATTTAATTGGATGTATGTCACCTGCATGGCTTTCTTCACCCCTTTAAAAAGTGAAGATGTCTATTTTTTGCAATTCTAAGCATTTTTAGTTTATTTAGTTATTAATTTTTCCCCTGTTGTTCTTGACACTATTAGAACAGACCTGTGACTCATTTTTGGGTCGTGACCCACAAGTTGAGATAGACTGTAAATTATTTTACTCATACTAGATTCTTCCATTTTAATCTTACTGTTTTTTAAATGTGTGGAGACAGTGTTGTTCTAAAGCTTTTGAGTGTATTCTTTATACATTATTAGACAGTATTTATTGTTTGTAATGTATTTAGCATAATTCAGAGAAAATACTTCCATTTATCATCTGAAAATGTAACAGAATTAAATTTTTTTATTTTGGATTGTGGAAAAATGTCAATCACATGAAAATTGAAATCACGCCCATTATGAGGTCATAATCATGTGAGCATGTCAGATTTTCTGCAGAAAATTCTGCAGAGGCTGAAAATTTTGGGGAAATTTTTACTTGCAATGTCACTTGTAAATGGTAGTTTGACTCATATGTGGCCATTTTTATCTTCCATTTTTTATTTGACAGACAAATGTAGACATCAGCTTAACACAGCCTGTTAATGCCTCCTTTGCTTTGCTAGCAAACTGCAGCTTTTCAGGACAAGACATGGCATCTGTTTTTCTGTCTTCGACTCGCGCTGATGTTGATTTAGGTTGCTTCATTGCCTGACCACACCTTTCCCAGTCGTCTCCTTGGATGGATTAAACTCGATTAAACCACTGGACAGAAATATCTCCTTTGATTGGAACTTGACCTCTAAAGCCTCCACCTGAAAACACTGTGCAACTTTAAAATTCTCTCGTGCAGATAGTAGAAACGTAAATATTCAGACCAAAGGCTCTTTATCAGATATTGCCATTGACATTGTTATGAAGTTTTACCACAGACACATTGATGATTCCTGCTCTGTCACACTGTAGTTATTCCTCACAAACGCTTTACAGTTCTAACAAAATACATACATGTCTGAGAATTGTCAGTATTGGAGTGTAATTTTAATCACATTTTTTTCACGTTACATGGACACGGCGTGTGTAATACATCAGACTCATTGACAGTGCTGAGAGGTGAGGAACACCTGGCGTGTGTTGACGGTTGCTGGTTACTTTGAACACAGCCACACACACAGCTATCAGGCAAATACAATGTGGTCTGACAGAAAGAAGAACTTGTACATTTCAGCATGTACAGTACGGCTATCACAGCCCCTGTTCAGACTTACCTCCTAAACGTTTAGTTCAACGTCTTACTCCGTCTCCTTATTGCATGCCTGTTAAAATATATTCGAAAGAGACAAACAGAAAATGCTACTTTTGTCTTACTTATGTGTGCATGAAAACATAATGAGATTTTGAGAATTCAAAGACCGCATTGTTTGCGCAAAGGTTATCTGTGAAATTCAGTGTTGCATCTCTGAAGAAAAAACATTCCTAATTGCGTGCAGCTGCATTGTCTGCCAGAGGCATGCAAATACAACGGAAAATATGCGGGAGTAAATAAAACTAATATTTGGAGAAACAAACATCAACCCTTTGTAAGGACACAGTGAAATATTAGAAGAAAACATGTATAAGTGAGTGCTAACGGAATGCCACACTATGACTGATTTCACTCTGGTAACAAATGCGGCTTGAATAAATGGTCTCAGGTCAAAAACGTTCTCGCCTGTGCTGTTTGTCACAGTTCAACTACTACTAGCTGCCCATTAGAATAACACGAAGAGCTGTTTAAAAATGTCAGATAAAGCGATAAACCACTCAAGGCTGTGTTACAGAGATTTTACCACAGTTAGCTGTTGTTATCTGGAACTACATTACAGTTACATTTCATGATAATAATAATAATAAATAGCTGCAGTCAGCAGTAAGAGCCAATCACAACTGTGAAATATACTCAGAGATTTGTGTGCTCTTGATCTATGAAGAAGCAAATCATGAGTTTCATGTTCAAATTTTTCACAGATTATTTGGCAGAGATGGCAGTAAATAAGACATTTGTAGCTTGAGTGCCTTGAACAGTGTGAGCACTGATCTGTGGTTCTAACCCGATCAGGTTTAAGCAGCCCAATCAGGGTCCATTCCAAACCTCTATGACGTTTCTCTTCTGTGGAAGACAAAAGAAGGTCTTTTGAGACATGTCTCGATGGTTTTGTGTCCATACAACGGAAGTCAATGGGTGCCACTGTTGTTTGGTTACCAGCATACTTTTGTGTTCCTCAGAAGCAAAAGAGTCAAACAGGTTTGGAATGACATGAGGGGAAATAAATGATGGAAGAATTTTCATTCAGAACTATCCCTTTAATCACCTCAGGATGATGGATTGTTGGATAAATTTATTAGCTGTTAGCTTTTATTGATTGTGATTGTTACTGATTTTAGAGGATGTTTTCTGTAATCTGTTCGGGAATACATTTCAAAAGTAAATATTTAAATACCGTCTGTGTCCATCCCGGAGAACAGGAGAGATTGAGAAGAAGAGAGAGAGAGGCAGGGTTTGTGAGGACAGCGCCACAGCTGCTGTTTTGACGGTAGATGGTGACTGTGACCTACTGAGGGTGAATACGCTCAATTCCAGAAGATGGGCATGACACATTGATCTGGACAAAGATGAAATCGAGTCTCATACCAACCAATTGACTACATGAAAGACGAGGGGAGCGAGGGAGGCAGAGGCAAAAGCAGCCGAGTGAAGGGCAGGTAGAGGGTCATCACGTCTCCACAGGAGCTTTTAACATTCAGAACATTGTCACGCTGCACCTGTCCTCATCTGAGTGCTCACTGTAGGTTATGCCTTTCAAAAGAAATGTACATGTAGGCTATATTAGGTGGCACGAGCCTCATTCTGAGGAACACTGGTGTAAACGCATCCTTATGGAAGGATCCTACTTAGAAATTCAGTAAAATGGACGTGTTGGGCTACGTAATATTTTTTCTTTTCACGTCTCCACAAAGACAGGAGGCATTTTGGTGCTAATGCAGCAAACCAAAGAGCAAAGCATAAGAATAGGCAAATAATTTATGCTTTTTTATTTTATAACATATCTTATAACTCGAATGATGAGATATGTAGTTCTCTCATACAAGCCTGTCATCTCTCGCATGCACTGCGTAAATAAAACTGTATTTTCTGCAAGCTTTATTGCTATTCTTCATCAACAGATGACAAACTACCAGCTAAAGCATTTAGTCACCTTTCCCAAATTTAACTTACAATCAATACTAGTTGGCTTCTGCTGTTACATCGTTCAATGACCAGCCCCCAGGTCAAAGATCGTGGGCTCCAAAAAAAACAGAGATGTGTTCCATTCAACCGTAAGTGGACTGCGAAGTGGACTTCACAGGGTATTTTGCCATTTTAAATGAGATTGCAACCGAAGGGAGCAGTTAAGAAGGCACTAGGGAATAAGGGAGCATCGATACATGACTTTCCCCCGATACAGAGAGACATTCCCCCAAATGTCAGTACACTGGTCAGAGGAAATGATGAAAAAGATTACGTATGTGTTTCAGTATTCATACGTTTTGTTATTATTATACAAACAAAGTATTGATGAATGGTTATGTGATCAGTGTTACATTTACATATTCTATTGTCCTATGTAATTTTATTTAGAAAAGATCATTATATGATTAAGTTTCACCTCAGTGAATATAGCCAGCTTAGTCACTTTTTTAAAATAAATTTTAAAAGTGAAAGGCTTAGGTTCTCGGGTCATTTTTATTTTACTTTATTTACTTGTTTCCTTGTTGCCGCTGTGTTGGTAAGAAAGCACACAAGACTGCTGCAGTGCAGTTATTATGACAATGGACATACAGTTAACCAAATCACTATTTATTTTCATATTGCATGACAGTTACAGCTTTAAAACTCTTAATTGTAAATTAGTAGCTAAAGCATTTAATAAACATAAACATTTTGATTACATTTATTAGATACATAATGTGTCTTTTGTATATGTTTAGTATATGTATTTTAATATGAAAGTATAGGGCATTACGATATTTATTTGTTGTAATCTGCCTGACAATGTCGTGCCTATTTTTTTAATGACATTGCAGGGCATTCCAAATGAGCGATTATTATTAGCGAGGTCCAGTGCTCAGGCAGTAGGCACTGCGTAGGAACCCTGGCGATTAAAACGCACCTTCAGGTTAACTGCTAGTAAATAGAGGTGCCTTCATCTTAAAAACACAGACTTGTAGGCAACATGTGAAACAATGATCATTTCTGTTAACAGTATTATTCTGGATTGTTGTCACATGTTTAATTCAGTGAGTGTCTATCATCTCAAAATTAAATATCAACACCCTGCTCGTATGAAAGCAGTCCTATTCTCTACAACAAAATTCTTAACACGGTTGTTTTCAACTTTAATCCGTTTTTTTGTGAACATGTCTTGTGTTAAAACCCCTTAATTTGCAGTGTGATCCAATAATGAGTCAAGAAATAGATACAATCACAGTTTAGTCATATCACTTCCGGGATATGGTGTCATGTCTGCGGGTTTTGTAGTGACAGGATTCTGACACTCCGTTTTAGTGTTTTATGTTCCAGCTTTGCGCTCTCTTGTCTGTTTCAGGTCTCCGTGTGAGCGTGGGGCTTCAGGTTGTCATACTGCTGTGTGTTCGTCTGTGTTGTGTTTTCACATCACAGCATGTTGTCTGGATGTTTGTGGGTTCTGCTGCAATCTCCAGCTCCTGTGTGTTGCATTTTCTGTCACTTGGTGTGGCTTTCTGCATGTTATGTGGGCTCTTCATTCTGCATTCAGTCTCATGTCTTGGCCACGCCTCCGTCATTGTCAGCTTGTTTCGTTGTCATTAGTTGGTTTGGCCCACCTGCTCTCCCTCGTTACACTCCTTGCTTTCGTCCCGGTTTTCTCAGTCCTGTGTGGGGACATTTGCTAGCTAACACTGGTGTGTTCACTTTGTGACAGTGCAGTTATTTCTGTGGCTCTGTAGTCCTCAGAAATAATTTTGTTATAATTATAAATATATTTGTATTAATTTAGTTGAATTTTAAGTAATCTAATTTATTTTACTATTTTTGTTTTATTTTACTAATAACCTCCTCTCTGCGACATTGAGTGCACAGCATTATGAGATACAACATTTCGTGTTGTATGAACATTTGAGCAGATGTAGTTTTGTAGGACATTCGAGTATTCCATGTATAGACAAAAATAGTAATGACTGTAATGAATTGTTTCTGCCGTCGCTGGAGAGCATATTAGTTGCTAGCTTTCTGTGATTAGTCTGCATTTATATGAATGAAACAGGCACAGTTTTTACAAACTGCTGAAGTAGTTTCTTTAAATAGAGGGTAGGTATTCAGAGACGTAGCTAGGGCTGTCGCAATTATTAAATAATTGTCTGACTGTGATTGTTTCAGATTTACCTTTAGCATCATGTCCAATGTTAGAGAAATAGCAGCAAAGGGCACAAACACCAGAGCAGATTTAATCCAAATCCAAATGAACAGATTTCATTGAGGCTTGTATTCACATATAAACATTGATCAACACCCATCCAACACATTCAGATTAAAAGCATTTTAGCCACACAGAACACTTTAAAAGCAGACTGAACGTACAGATCGTACATAAACGCACAGTCAGTGTATGATTATCATGTTTATATTGTTTTATGTGTTGTTTTGGAAAAACAAGCATATCTACATGTTTGGGAAAAGTCGTCTCTAGTTTGTAAAAAATAATTCTGGATGCAGGGAAACTGCATGGATAACAGTTGCTAAGCGACCATGTTTGTTGAACCGCTTGTACTTTCATGTTGAACGTTTGGATCAAAGTAATTCCAATTTTCGCTGCACTAAGAGACAGATGGCGCCATTCTCTCAGCTTACTTTACTTTTATTTTAATTACTTTGTATCAATTACTTGCAGAATTTTCTGACATTTACAGTCTTTTCTGTTATGGTCTCTTTGACATGTATTGTGATGGTTTCTGTTATTTCCAGAATTTTCATTTTTCTGAATGACAGGTTTTACTCATTGAATATATGACATTATTTATTTAAAGATTTCAGATTTTTTGTTATTTTAGTTATTATTGTATATGCTTTATATGTTGTATTTAAGTGCGTTTATCTTGTACTGCAAGTAACAACCTACAAAGGATTTGAATGAGAGATCACAATAATTTGCGATTTAACGAATTAATGAATGAAGCACACACACACACCAAAAAAGACAATTAATCGTCATAATTATCAAAGCCCTGAAACAGTCAATTAATCGCTAGAATCACAATGATTTATCAGACAATGAATCATTGTATAATTGTGACAGCCCAGAGGTAGCATGTGTCTGCAGTGGAAATGTGACCGACTGTGCCGTGGTGAGGACGGGTGTGGCAGTGGCAGGCTGGCCAGACTGTCACATCCATAATAACACCTGACCCAGAGAACATACCATTCCTCTGTCAGGAGAGCTCGACCCTGTGATTGGCAGTGAAGTGTGTCCGCATGTGTAATAATATAGAGGGAACGGCTTCCTGCCTCCATGTCAATGTGCAGGAAGTTACATCCTCACAACTGCCTCTTTCATAGAGTTACAAAGAGGATTTGTGTTTGTGATAGATGAGGGTGGTGCAGGGAAATCAGATCTTACAGTGTCCTGTGTTGGGTTGGGGTTGATGCCAAAACTGTTCTGATTCTTTATCTATCAGTGATGAATGTTTCTGGTCCAAAAATGATACAGTGATTTTTCTGTTTTTCTTTTGATTGTTTCTTGGTTGCTTGCTTTTTATTTATACAGTTGTGATTTGAACTTTAATTATGCCTGGACAATACATTGTAATTTACAACGCATTTACAATCATTGTGCAAACCTCAGAATGTCACAGTGATGTTAATGCACCATCAGTTTTTATTTCTTTCATTGGCTCTGAACGTTTGTATAAAAGATGTTTTATCTGTGATTTAAACTTCAGTTGCAGAAATCGCATTAGAGTTTGAGTGATTTCTGTGAGTCAGACTTTGTTTTAATGAATGGATTTGTTTGTGACATTACTCAGAATTGTACAAAGAAGTCTGTGTATTTTTAATACCCACAAAATACATGTAGGTTACCTCGCTGGTTATTACTGTGTATTGTTATGTTGGTCAGAATCTGAAATTCAGGGTGTGAGATTTAGCACAATTCCACAATTCCAACACTAAATAATTCACTATAATAGTGTTGCACTATATACCGATACTAGAAAAGTACCATGATAGCCTGCTAATTTAATTAGTGCCAATACTAATTTTAGCCAGTTTGACCAAGTGTTTTAATAGGAGCCGTATTTCCTGTCAGTGTGTCCTCTCATACATGCTGCAGTTTTCATAGTGACGAAGCAAGGGTCATGGCGGCAAATATAAGTGCTTCTGTGTCTGTTCAAGGCTTGTCAACAAAGCAAATGCGCAAAGTGGCACTTTTTCACTTACACAGCTGACATATAATGCAAGCACACAAAGCCTGTCTGTAAAATATGTTTAAAATTAACGTAGATTAGGAGAGCCAACATGGCTAGTTTAGCAAATAGGGGTGTAGTGATATACCAGTGCAACAGTTCAGTTCATTTCATGGTTTTGGAGCCATGGTTCCGTTGTGTTTGCTGTGAGGTCAGGGTTCATGGCACCAGCAATGCTAAAGAACACTAGATTCACTTTTAACTTCATAATAACAATAATACCTGAAGACAGTAACTTTAGTGTACGGGGGAATTAGTAGTTATTGTATAAAGACATCGTAAATTATTCCTGCATTTTAAAGAGGAGCTACTTCACTCAATTCAATGTTTCTGTAGAGTGTTGTTTTGCAATATGTATTATTTCAAAGCAGTTTAACAAATAACAGTGTCTTACAAACCCTCAAGTAAATCAGCCACAGGTCTATGTCATACTATACATTATAATACTATACAAACTTGTTTCCCAGCACAGTGAGCTGCAGACGTGTTGATTTACATTTGAGTTGCTTTTGGAATATACTTGCAGAAATACGTCATTCAGAGCTCCTGTGCAGTTAGTTAAACTTACTTTGTCATTGACCATGTCAGTGCTCACCAAAGCTGTTAAATATGAGCATTTTAAAGTTGTGAAAATTTATCAACAATATTAACAGATTAATCCCTGACAGAGAGAAGCTTGTTTCTAAAACAGTCATTTATCTTCTAGTGTACGTCATATATATACAGAATATTAAAGACAGACAATATGTATAAAGTATGAGTATATGTATAAATGTGACAGACGTGCTATAAGGTGGTGAGCATGGAGTCTGATTGAAGTCTTTCTTATGAAAAGTGTTGCTGTATTATGAGCGAACGATCAGCGTTGCGCTCATCGTTGATTTTAAACGCGACTGATCATTTTCATGACTGATCGACTGAACTTGCTTAAAGTGCAGAAAACTTTAAAACTATCAGCAGCTTTACGCAGCGATCCACGTTCAGAAATAAGCAGGAACGCATTACATGCAGATCCTGCAAACGCACACAGAGTGTGAGTGCTGTTTCACTTGCACTTATTATGAAATTACAGACTGAAAGAAAAAGTATTTCATTTGTTAATCTATGTGGATTAATTCACAAATTTATGAATGTCCGTGGGATTTTCTAACTGTTTAATCAAATGTTGAGGTAGAAAAGTTTGTGGCATGGGTAAAGTGAGGTCAGTCTCAACAATAGGCCGGGATGGGGGTGTTTGATATGTTCAGTATGCCATGAGAGAACTGCGGTATGTACCGTGGATGGTGTATCATGGTTCCTCAGTTCTGTTTTAAATGTAGTTCCATCCCTATTTGCAAAGCATCTCACCGGCAGACATCCTGACCCCTTCAAAGAATTGAAAGGGTGACAGCTAGTGAATGTGAGTGATAACATGAACCTTCATGATGCTCATGCTTTCAGTCAAACATAAAGCTTGCCAACTGAGAAATCGATTGTGTTTGATGAAACGTTACAATAAGGTTCCATTAGTTAACTAACAGTGAACAATACTTCTACAGCATTTATAAATCTTAGTTAATGTTAACGTCTATATTTACTAATACACTTTAAAAACCAAAGTTACATCTGTTAACATTTGTTAATGCACAAAGAACTAATAGGAACAGACAATGAATAATTGTATTGGTATTACTGAGCATTAACAAAAGTAAATAATAACTTTAACAAATGCTGTATATTATTTAGAAATGCTGTAAATAATAACATTAATAAATGCTGTAAGATATATTGCTCATTTTTCATGTTGCTAATGCATCCAGGGTAATACATTTGTGGTAACTTGGTATATTTGTCCTTTATTTAAAACAATTTACATTTAAATAGTTTATGTTCGTTTTTTAATTAAGAGGAGAAATTGCTCAAAAACAGAGCAGAAACATGCCGGTCAGGTAAGAGATTTTTAAGAAAACAGAATTTTACATTCTATGTATTCAGTCACCTATTAATAAATTACCTTTCCTTTTGTTTTAGTTTTTTGCCATGGTATCACAATAGTATTGGTATTGCCATATTTTACCTGAGTATTGTACTGAGTTATAATTTTTGTATTGTGCCAAAACTACAGTATAACAATTGCAATTGCTAAATTATTTCCCACAGATTATTAAACAAAAAATTGATACTGTAATTGAATAATCTTTCACGTCTTTGCTTTCTTAAATGACGAGTTCAATGCACATGTGCAGTAAGCTGAAAGCAGGTCTTGCAGTTTCTAAACTTGGAGTGCTGCGTAAAGCTGTTAGAAATTACAAAAGCTGAAAAGTGTTAATTCAACACGCAAATGGCATCACAGCGCGTCTGCACTATGAGCGAGCTGCGACAACACCGCAGCTCGCATTTTGTAATAAATCAGGATGGTGCAGTTTTTCCACGCAGCTCACTCATAATACAACACCTTTGACAGACGCAGCAGCGGTAAAAGTGTGTGTATAGCAGCAGAGTGTGAAGAGGAAAACCCACTGAAAACACACTCATCCTCACGGTATAACATTAAACATATCTTCAAACTGCTGGCTGTGTGAGGGATTGAGACCAAGTCCAATGAGTTCTAGTGGCAGCCATGCTGAAGACCGGACTTCAGCATTGGCCACTGGGCTAGACGAAACACTGTTAACGTTAATGCACAGTGAAATAAAAGGAACAATTGTACTGGCATTAATGATAAAAAAGATGAATAAATGCTGAAAAACTATATTGCTTGTTGGTTTTATATTAGCTAATGCATTTACTAATCTTTATTAATAATATTTTATTGTGATCACAATCACGACATTAAACATGCAGTTAATTTATCAGACTGTCTGAGAACAATGTTAATTCTGTGTTAAATATGTAATGTGGAAATTCATACACATTTACACATTCTTAAAGGCCACATCTATTCCAAATCCAGTTTTTATTGTAGTTGCATACAATGCAATGAAACAAAATTAAATAGGCAACCTCAAGGTGCATCAATCAGCAACACCACAAACATACAGGCTAACTATACTATAAACTATAATATGATAAATTTAACAAGGTACAATACACAAAATACACCAATGTTTGTACATACAATACTATTTCTAATCTGTAAATAAATTAATAATGACTGGTCTTGTGTGCATATATTCTATTTAAAGTTATTTGTAGATTAGGTGAGCCCCAAAAAAGACGCGGGCCCAGAGGTCCCCACCCACGTAAGTCTGGTCCTGGCCATGCTGGAGGGCACTATTCTTTTGCAAAACTGTTTTCAAACTAGATGCATTATAATACACTGTAAAAATACATTGAATTGCATGAATTAGTTCCCTGTAGAAAGTAATGGTAGTAAAAGATGAAAAATTATTTAAAAAGTAAATAATTGTGTTACTGCTTAAGTCTTATGAAAATCCTTAGAAGATGTGTGGTGTAATTCTGAGTATCAGGATGGCCATTATAAGACAGCATATCCTTCTTGTGATTGGTCCTTCTGTATCCTTCTTGTGATTGGCCCTTTGTTTAAAAACTGACACTGATCAGCTGTGCTGCTTGTCAACAGTTGACCTACTTTAACTTGATACTGTTCTACAAACGTGGCACCTATGAGCGAAACTTGGTCAAAAATATACATCTAACACATTAAGATAGAGAAACTATTTAAAGCAGTGAAGTCTAAAGCAAACATGATGGAAAAATGACCTAACTGTGATATCATAAAAATTCATGAAAATTCACAAAATCTCATGTTGTTGCTGATAAGACATCAAGACTAAAAGAACACTGAATACCTTTTGTATCGAAATTAGGTCCAGTCTGAAGTCTGTTGGTGGTAAAAATAGTTACTCTATAGGTGTTCACATTTCTCTTTTAAAGAACTGAACTCAAACCTCATTCACTCCTTGATTACACCTGCTATTAAGATGTCTCACCTGATCGAATCACCTGACTTGTTCTTGGATCATCTGTGAACACATTGCCATCTACACCTAAGGAAAGATTTTAAGGTTTCTGTGTTTACTTCTAATATGTAGTTTTTAATGTTGTTTATGCCAAATATGGCACAAGTATCACATTTTTATGGTAATTTGTAACGGTTAAAATGTTGGCAATCAATTATGCAAATGTGAAAATAAAGTGAATGTGGAGCGTTACACTCTCACATTGTAAGTGAACTGTGGGCATCAGAGAAGGATCTGACTGGGCGTCAGATGGGTGCTGATGTGTAAGGTCTGTTCTGAGCGTGCAGAAAAGCCATATCAGATTAAAATCAAGCTGGAATACTTTCATAAAGAATTGTATTTATTTTTAATGTTTTCATATTTGTGCTAGTCCATATTGCATGTTGACAGATTTCAACAAATTGTCCAGCTCTGTTTTTCTGATTTGGATTTTTGGATTCATGTTGCTTGTTGATCATGTGTCTAATATATGAGAAAATCTATATAAATGAATATATTTATTACTCCCACGTGAAACTGCTGGTCTGTTAAATGCAGGCGTGCAGTAATTGTTCTCTCTCTGCTTTCTTTGTCAGGGTGATATTGAAGATTCAGCGTGAGGTTAGATTGTGGCCAGACCCAAATGAAACGAGTGGCTGTCGACTGACCTCTCCTGCTGCACCATCAACACCACCAGCAACCTGTAGCATCTACCCAGTGCCTCTTCACCAGCCTGATTCACAAACACACCCACCTACACACAATTACCCAACAGAACACCATCAGACTGTGAGTAACCAGCCGGCCTCACACAGACTCTTATTCTCAATTACTCTCTGAATTATTCTTGATTAGGGCCACACAATGTATCAAAATCCTTGAAATATCGCAAATGTGCATATTGCAATAGATTGTAATACCTGAATGACCTTAACAATTTTAAAAGTTATGTATACTGTGTTTTAGGTTAATGCAGAGGAAAGCTATCAGAATTTGTAGTCATGTATTTTTTCCCAAAAAGAATGTGAAACATGCATGTTAGTTTTATATATATATATATTCAATTTTTAAATATATTTTATTACTTAAATATTTAATATATCTTTTTAATATTTATACATTTATACATTTTAACGTAAAGCATTATCATATTGCATACCACATTATGTAGCAAGCTATCGCATTTTTCTTAAATATTGTGCAGCCCTGGTCTTAATTAATACATGCGTGTGGCAGTGTGATCTTGTGTGTTTGAATGTCTCTCTTTCTGATGTTCCAAAAATATTACACCACAACCTGCAGAAGAGAAAACCAACTGTACACACCATATAATCTGTATGATAAACATATGAATACACACAGACATATTTTGGGGATTCAGGAAAATAAGAAATTTTATTTTGTTTAATAAAAAATGAAGCCTGTTTTCACAACAAATGTTTTTACATTGTGAACAATGTTTTCATGACAATTAAGCACATTTCTTCCACTAAATATTCTCTCTGTAATGCAAAAAAAACATGTGTACTGTTGTAATGTGTAATGTTATTTACAGTACACATCTTACCAGTGTTTATTGTGCTGTCTATTATTTGTGCATTTGTTCATCGAATTTATGATGTTATTTAAATTGTATTACAGTAGTTTTTCATTGAAAATACTGTAAAACAAAATACAGTATTATAGTAAAAATAATGTAAAAAAAATCATTATTGAGAATGAGAATTAGAGAACAAGTCAAACTTACGGTTACTTATGTTTGGCAGGAGATATGCTTTCGTTGTTAATAATAATAATAATAGTAATAATGTCACACGAACCTTGATCGTCCTAAAAAAACAGCCTTCATTTGCGTAATATAATTAATTTTTTGTATGTAATATAATTTTTTTGTTGTTGTTTTGACTGTTCTTGATAGGTTAAGACTCATTAACTGGCCCGAAACATTGTTTTAATTCCTATAAGCAGACATGCACACGTGCCGTCAGTTTCTGCCAGTCTTAAGGCTCTTCGCATGATTCGTGTCAGTGTTTCCTAATGCACTGAACTCTGTGAAGAGCCACGACCCGCTGTTTCCCCTGGTGCTGCTTTTGCACACAGATCAAGTGCTAATGCAACACTCAGTTCAAACCATCTTAACTTTGAACCCTTTCTCTGTTCAGCCAATGATTTCCGAACAGTCCTCCTGCCGTATCATTACAAACACACACTTGCATATTTTACGCAGTGTGGACAAAATATCTGTATATGAGTTTGAGGTTTTATTCTGTATCACTCAGCAGAATAGCTAAAAATCACCTCAGGAACTGTATAGGAGTGAGGTGGCAGCTACCCCTGCCATTCCTAATTTCTCTTAAAACTTAAGAATCTAGTTTCAGTAGCCGTCGCCTGCCAGCTTCGTGAAGCTCACATGCTCTGTTTCATTAACACGAGCGTTTACAGTCATTTTCTATACAAGCTCAATACTGTTGTGCATAAACATCTTAACAAATCAACAGTTTCTAAGTTACTTTAACCACCCGTCTGGGACCAACAAACTCACATATATCACATTTCTTCCTTATTCAGCCGTTTGGTGTCAGTAACAACTGAACTTCTATAACGTGCATGCTGCAGTGAATTGAGTCACTGGCACGTGATTGGCAGATATTTGCATTAGCACGCAGGTGTGCCAGTGTTCCTAATAAAGTAGCCACACACTCCTAAGCTGCTGTCTCCGGCAACACCTTCCTTTGGTCAAAATAAGATTTCTAAATCTTTACAGGAAAGGCAATAAAACATTACATTTTAACAAGCTTGGTGAAAAAAATACTTTTTTCAATGTTGATAAATATAAATAAATAGTTATTCATCTAAAGGAAAAAGCACTATTTAATTGTTATCCATATTAGAGTGCAATGTTTTGAGCTTAGAAACATGCTAAAGCTGAACTGTGTTGAATGATTAGAGATCAGGTCTGCATGTAAATGTGTGTGTGTGGTATACAGAACTGCTGCCCATGTAAAGCATTCCATATCTGTCACTTATGAGGTTCATTTCAGTTAGAATGTTGTCTTTAAAGGTAGATGCCTATGTAGGCAGTAGACAGTGAGACAGCTGAGTGGGTTTTTGAAACAGAGTCTTATCTGGACAGAAGTCACTTCATCACACACTGTACAGTATCATATCGCAGATTTGAAATGCACACCAGAGGAAGACTAAAGCTATCTCTTTATAAATACTGTTCTTTAATACAATAACACACTTATCACACATTTTTGGGCGTGCACGGCTAGTCGATTTCACAGACAAACTTATTTTACAAAAGGTACAGACGCATGTCTAGACACACACAAATACACTGTTTTCTCGTTCATACAACACGTTTGTCTCGATAACCTTCAAAAATTAAGCATACTTCCTTGGAGTGTCAGCCTTTAAATCCCAAAGGTTGCATACTTGAAATTCTACAGTTTGCAACATGTTATAAATCAGAAATGAAGGGCCAGTGCTGTTAACCCATCGTGTTCATATTCATTAATAACATTCGAATGCTCTTACAGCACAGATATTTTGCTATAACACTTGAGAGGAGTAAACACTCGCTGTTTGTGAGAGGTGGTTTACTATTGTAATGAGCTAAAGCAAATTTACTGGAGGAAGAGAGGAAGAGGTGGAACCCCATAAAAACGTGAAACTGAAAAGTGTTTTGAGAGGACTGCACAAGAACAGGGAGAGAGAGAAAAAAACAGCTGTGTGCTATACAAATATAATAAATAAAAGTTTTATAAATTGTAGTTTAGAGTAAAAAGGTTTAGAGTGTGGGTTAGGGTTTGGTGTTTATAACTAACTGTGTATAAAAACAATAGAAGTCTATAGACTGAATAAGTCTATAGAATAATGTGCCCATTTAGATAAGTAAACGTGTGTGCGTATGGGTTTACTTAACCATATACTGGGGGAAAATTTGTACCAAGAAGTCAGAAAAACCTGACAAATCTGACCAAAACCTCATCATGAGGACATCTTCATTTGCAAAAATGCTATGCAAATATAGTAAATAAAGTTTTTTTTTTAATTGTAAACTGCAGAAAGTTTATGTTAGGGTTAGAGTGTGGGTTAGAGTTAGGTTATTTTTTTAGCTGTGTCCCCATTTCCCACAAATGATCCCATTTAGATAGGCAAGTAAGCGTGCGTGTGTGCAGTAAACGTGCGTGTGTGCAGGATAATGTTTTGTGAAAGGCCTGATGTCATCACTGTTCACTGCAATTGTGACTGCATTTCAAACTTCCATGCTTTCTGGAAGTCTAGCAGTTAAAACCTTTGGTTGGGAAATAGTGAAGCACCACACAGAACGTGCACCATTTTGTGTTCTTTCCAGCTGTGTGTGTGTGTGTGTGTAGACGGTTATGTTTTGTAGGTGGTGACCAACATGATTGTGTGCTTCAGAGAGGTCTGAAAATAATTTATTAGTTGAATAATGATCCCGTGTAGCTGTCGTAACTTGATCAAATTATTTTTTTGATTTCATATGTAATGCAAAAGAGAAACACATGCGGCCTGTGCTGACGAGGGCTGCTTAATCCTCACACTGTACAGTAGCTAAAGACTGCCCTCTGTCTGTGACACATAAACCTGTTTCAGTCTTTAGATTTTCCTCAGCCACTGTTTCAAACACAATATCTCTGATGTGCTAATGTTTGATAGTTTAATGCTGTTTAAAACAAGAGTGACACTGAAGAGTGACTTACTACTAGACCAAAGCATAAAGTATGTTTAAAGTATGTGTTCATTTCACATCGAATATCATCAAATGCTGTTTAAAACTATTTAGCTCACTAGTCTGATCTACTATCCTATCATCTTGGCTAAAATGTGGTAAAGTTAGAGATCACAGACTCTTTGCAATGCGCTTTAATGATTATTTTAATCAAATAAATAGATTCTGCCTGGCATGCACGTGTAAACAGCTTCCTGTGTATTTGTGGATCAGTGCACACATTTGTGGATTGTGAAACATTTCTAGCTTCCACAAGTATGTGGACTCCACCCACCATCTGCTCAAGCCAATCAGATAACTTCTACAGTTCCACAGATTGTAGTGAGTTTTAGTTTTACAGTCAATGCAGAAAGCATGACACTTAGAAAGGGATGAGTGTACTACATATATGTTCTGTTTGATTTTGTTTTGTGTCATGTCATTAATGCAGTTGACACATGATTGTATGTTGAGGGAATGACACTCTTGATTTTTATATTTTTTAGGGTCATCACTTCTCAGGCATTTTTACTATACTATCTTCCAGTATGTCAATTCATATTGTTTGTTTTGAAACATACTGTATCTGTACTAGAGGTCTTCTTGAGTTATAAACTCCACACCTGACCCGAATCACATCTTACCTGAAATGAAAACCCCGCCCCAGACAGACCGATGGCATTTATTTTCGAACCCGACTGGACCTGAATGTAAACAGCATTGACGTGTGCACAGCCTGCAGCCCCGCAGTCAGTCAGGATAAAAATCCAGCTGCTCTGCTGACTGATTTAGCCACTGCTCCATCACATTTATTTATTTACTTATTTATTATTACTTTATATTTTTGCCTGTCTGATGGAAGTTATTTCTGAGTTCCGCTAAAGAAGGAAGGTAACTTGGTCAGTCGCATCAAAAGTCAACATCATGCGCCTTACGGGCTACTCCAATACGGCATATGACTTCTTTTATATTGTTGTCTATCATAACCAGAAATTGCTTCGTGGGGGTAATGCAAAAAGCCTCTGCCAACAAGGTGGGCTGTTTATTGTAAATATCAACAAAACCTTAGTTCTTTCTCAAAATTCTTCACTTTCCTGCCAAATTATGAAAATGTCTGGGATATAAGCTCAGATATGAGGTTTCAGAGATATGTCCTTTTTTATTTACAGTAAATTGTCCTGACAGTATGAACTGTTCATACATTATACCTGTAATGAAACTGTGACATTTGTTTTGCTATTGATCATTTAAAATGACAATACAGAAAATGATTAAGATTTGTCACGTGACCTCATTGTGAAAGGATTTATAATTCAGTGAATGGTGTCCAGTTTACTACTTTGTACATCCACTGTTTTTAAACATTTAAATCAATATCATTTATTTAAAAAAATGCTTTGTTATGCTTTCAATTCAATTCTGATTCAGTCTGTGTTTGTGTGTTCACACAGGTGACATCAGGTGCAAGGGGATGACCGAACGCATTCACCACATTAATCTTCACAACTTCAGCAATTCTGTACTTGAGACCCTCAATGAGCAGCGGAACCGCGGGCACTTCTGTGACGTGACTGTTCGGATCCACGGTAGCATGCTGCGAGCTCACCGTTGCGTGCTGGCTGCGGGGAGCCCCTTCTTTCAGGACAAGCTGCTCCTGGGCTACAGTGACATCGAGATCCCCTCTGTGGTTTCCGTACAGTCCGTCCAGAAGCTCATTGACTTCATGTACAGTGGCGTGCTGCGGGTCTCGCAGTCCGAGGCCCTTCAGATCCTCACGGCCGCCAGCATCCTGCAGATCAAGACCGTTATTGACGAGTGCACCCGCATCGTCTCGCAGAATGTTGGTATCCCTGGATCTGGCAACTTCCCTGTCGTCCCAGGTGACTCAAGCCAGGAGACGCCAAGGGGGACTCCTGAGTCTGGCACATCTGGCCCCAGCAGCGATACAGAATCAGGCTACATGCAAACATCGTCACACCAGGGCCTTGATCGTGTTTATTCCTCGCTTTATTCCAGCTGTCCTGGGTTGGGCCTGCAAAATGGTACCCGTGGAAACCGCTACATCAGTACCGCAGCCAGCTACGACTCGCCCCTTCCACTACAGCAGAAGGAGGGAGGGCAAGACCCCGCCTGGATCACTCGCATCCACGAGCGTTCCCAACAGGTGGAGCGTTTCCTGGCCGCGTCGGAGACCACGCACTGCCGCAAACAGCCTCGTCCCGTGAGACTCAACACGGGCGACGTTCACATCAAGCAGGAACAAGGGGACGAGTACAGCTGCTATGGGCTTGAGGACTGCCGTGAGGACAGTGAGCAACCCGAGGGCACCGACAGTGAACCCAAAGGTGAGAGCTTTGACTCGGGCGTCAGCTCCTCTATCGGCACTGAGACCGATTCTGTGGAGCAGCCGTTCTTGTCCGTGTTCAGTCGAGAAAATTGTCAGAACAAAGGGCAGCAAGGTGAGGGTGAAAATCCCATGCAGATCGAGGTCAACGACTCTTCTCCTGAGCAGACTCAAGAGGTCATTGAAGATGGTGGCAGTGGAAATGAGCCTTCGCAAGAAAGCTCTGAACTTGGGATTCATCAGTCGCCTCAAGCCAACCTCGCAGCATCTCAATCCGTGCCAGGTGGGCAACTGTATCTGCGGCCAGGTGAGCAACTTACCAGCAACCTGCGCATGCCGCTCACCTTGACCAGCAACACCCAGGTAATGGGGACTGCAGGCAACTCTTACCTGCCCACACTCTTTGCAACCCAGTCAGCCAGCGACAACAAGCCTTTCCTCTTCAGTCTACCCCAGTCCATTGGGACTCAGCAGCCCCAGTTCGTGGCAGTGCCCTCTCCCAGCATGCCCCCGTTCCCCGGTGGGCTGTCGGTGCCACCAGGTGGAGGTCAACAGCAGGGTGGTGCAGCAGTGGGGCAGCATGGGGAGAAGAAGCCCTACGCATGTACTCTCTGTTGTAAGACCTTTACTGCCAAACAAAACTACGTCAAACACATGTTTGTGCACACTGGTGAGTACCTTTGGCCTTCATCTCTGTATGGTTAGCTAATTAAGTCTTCTCCAGTTAAATCCATGAGTTTTATTTTAGCTTTTATAAAAGCACTTGTCTGAAGCAGTTAAGCTGAGCGGTTGATTTAAAGGTAAATAATTGGTAGTAATTATTGACTGTACAGTGAGTCATCTTTCCAGACTGTCTACACTGTCTGCTGTCGATTAGATAATACATTATACCAGGTAGTGGGTATATGCCCAGAAACAGAAAATATTAATATAAAATATTTTTAACATTATTTCAAAAGTTGACAAATGTGACAAGTTTCTTTCTCCTCACTTTGAAAACCACAAGTGAACGACAAGAGCTGATTTTATAACATTCCTCCAAGTGGTCATGTAAACGACTTCCTGTCACACTTCTGAGGTAAAGAGCTCTGTGATTGGCTCACATCAGCAGCTTGTTAGCTGTAGTTTTTTTCTCCTCTTCAGACAAGACGTTTTATGAGACCAACTGTAGTTTGATTAACATCCGGGAAGTTTGTCGCTGTCTTGTGTGTCAAATGGTCTTTTATTTATTTGCAAAAAATGACCACAAATGACTATCCTTGTCAACACTTGAAGTATTTATTGAATGAACCGGAGCTGTATTGGTCCATTTATAACTGAGTGGAACATCTGTTCTCACACACAGCTGTTTTAACCCTGAGATTTATACACAATGTAGAACTCCAGCTAACCGGTAACGCACGCTAGTTCTGATTGTATAGATGTGGATGTGATCTTGTAGTGTTGCACAGGCCATCATTACTTGTCATTTTAGAAATCTGTTTTTAGCCAGAGCATTCTGACATTTTGCACGTCACAGGGTTGTGATATCAGCAGTTGCTGATCATTTAAATCATGATTTTCAGTCCATCCTATCCTATTCAGGAAATGAAGGGGTCCTTCACACAGAATGTGTTCTTGCACTGAGAAACAGTAAAGGCACATATGGAATAAAGGGACATTCTTTAAAATAACAAGGAGCTGAACTGCAGAATTAAAAGCTACTGATTCATTTTTATCTAGTATTTGATTCTTGCCTGCCCCCTGACTTCTGATTGGTCCACAGTTTTGAAACGGACAAGCTGCACAGCTCAGAAGTTTGAGACGGTGTATAAACCCTTTAAAAGCAGCAAAATGAGCAAGGTCAAAGTCATTCGTCTAGCACATTTTTCATTTAAAAAAATTAGAAAGAATTGCAGTAAATTGCAAAAATACGTTTTTGTGAACCAGCCCCTAGGCAGAATTTCAAATGCCATTATTGCCCCTTGACAGGAACTGCCAGAAGAGCATGTTACTTATAGACATTTACACTTAAATTAAAGACACACAACAAGCTGTTTTTAATGAAATACTTTTGTTTGTCACATTTATAAACATAATTGGACTGCTACATTATTAAGGTACAAATCCTGAAAAAAATTAATTGGCAATGGCATACCGCTTTGTGTAGTGTTACAAATGTGCCCAGTAGTGCTCTGCTCCCTTTAAAGTGCTTACTTAATGGAGGTCATAGTGATGCTAACTTTAAAATAAGCATATTAAAATAACATGAATAAAAAATACACACATTTAGTAGTACAATTTGCAGCATACAATATAACCTGACAATGAGCTTCTGTAGTAGATTATTAGATAATAACGTCTTCCACAAAGTTCCTAATATTTTTTATATTTATGTACACAGAAGAAATGGACTGAATTAACTCATTTTGATTCACTCTCATTGACACTGGATTTGCCATTAGATATTTAAGTTACAGCAAGAACAATTCAACCAATAATCATTTAGTTGGACATATTACTGTTTTACTGTAGTTCTTTGTTTTGTATACCAGGGGTTTTTGTAGATTAATTTTTTTTTATTTTGTTTTTCACATATTTTGTAATTTTATGGTCCACACCAGTGCTCAGTGTAGTCAGTATAGCATACTGTACATATGTTACTGTAAACAGTTTAAGCAAAATAAATTTTATTCATATTGAGCCTTTCATAGCTCAAGGTCACTTACAAAAACATCTGAACAAACATTACAACACAGTTGAGTTGCTTCAAATTGATTTGTAACAGAACTTTGTAACAGAACAATTAAAATGACTGAATCATCAGTTTTTTTTCTAGTAATAAACATAGAGTCAATGGAGGCTAAATGAAAAATATCTAAACAACCCCTCTCACCCAATAAATATCATGTTAACATTTGAGCCAATGATGTAGCATTTCAATGCATAAATGCAGTGACTTGATGTAGGTCTCCTCTTTTATTATCAGTTTTTGAACTCTGCATGTAAATTCAGGCTTGGTTACATAGATATCATGGTGGCAAAAATCCTGCAAAAAACTGCTTCTAATAAATCTGGAATTTTCTCCATTATCCACTGTCTTTTTGCAATTTTGTAGCAGATGTGTATGTGTGTGCATGCCAGTTTTTGGGCCAAATAGTTGAGAAGTTGAAAATCTATTTTCTAGTAGAAAATCTTAAACATGGAAATAATTGGTCCAAGCAGCGAATTTGTCCTTTCTTCATGAAAAGAGGAATTGTGTGAAAAATGAGCGCTTTCATAAGATTTATAGATCCATTCCTAAGCAAACACAGGCTAATCTGTTCCATGATCGAGATTATTAAATTTAGCCATAGAAATAACCAGCACGCCAAATTCTGTAACGGTCCAACTTATGATGACAAAGTTATAGCCAATTTAATAAAGTTAAAGTTTAATAATGGTATAAAAGAGAAGAAAAACCTGAAGAAAAAGCAAAATAATCACAGCAGTTAGGATCTGTAATAAGATGCATTTTAATTGATGTGTAATGATGTATGATTAGTTGGTGGTTGATGCAGGAGTCTTTGGTCAGTGCTTCTCTTCTGATCAGTTTGTTGTGATCTCTTTCAGGTGAGAAGCCACACCAGTGCAGCATCTGCTGGCGCTCGTTCTCTCTGAAGGATTATCTCATCAAACACATGGTCACACACACAGGCGTCCGAGCGTACCAGTGTAGCATCTGCAACAAACGCTTCACCCAGAAGAGCTCGCTCAACGTCCACATGCGCCTGCATCGCGGAGAGAAGTCCTACGAGTGCTACATCTGCAAGAAGAAGTTCTCCCACAAGACCCTGCTGGAACGCCACATGGCGCTGCACAGCACCGGAACCGGCGTGGCGGCCGCAGGGAGCGCAGGGGGCCCAGCATCCATCCCGGTTCCAATGGCTGTTCCCGAGCCTGGAGCAGGCGTGGTGGCTCTCGCCATGCCAGTGGGAGCGGGCGGAGCTGGGGGCGGGGTCGGAAGCGCCGGAGTGGGCGTCGCTGCAGAAGCGAGCTGCCAGGAGGGGACCACCTACATGTGCTCCGTGTGCCCAGTCAAGTTTGACCAAATCGAGCACTTCAATGACCACATGCGCAAGCATGTCTCCGACGGATAAGTACAAACAAAAAAACTTACGTTAGCACGCGAAAGAATAAAATGATAAACGGCACTAGATTTTTTTTCTTATATTGGGGCATGAAGAGTAATGAGTATAGACACTGGCACATTAAGTTTTCTAGAAAAAGAAGCGCTTAATTTCTTTCTTTTTTTGACCTTGCTATTCTTAAAGAATTAAAAGATGGTGGCCTTAAGGCTGGGTAGTTGGATAATGATCCACTGGCTGGATCCATACTACTGGCCTCTAAATGTATGCTTTCCTTAAAATACTGATTTATGTGTTGAACACTACCGAAAGGCCTGCGAAATAACACACACACGAGAAAAAAGATTCACACACACACGCACTCAGACACACGTCAACGCAAATACACATACCCCATGCATGCACTCGCACGCACAAATTACTCCAACACACTTATAAATGGTAGAGGTATTTTGTACGTATGTGTATTTGTGCTTGTGAGCGTGCGTGTGCACAAAAATAAACATTGCAGTGAATTTTTTTAACTTGTAGATTTTTCCCATGTAGACCGTATTGGACACTATAAACGTCCAAGCTTACTGTGGTATAGATGAAAAAAATCCCATTTGGTCCTAGATTCATTCTAAAGTAACAATGGTCACGTGATTGCCTTTTACGTGTGATACAGACAGGAGAGGTGTTCAGTTTGACACTGGTTTTATTTATTCTTATGGCATTGAGGGATTATGATGTTGCTGTTGTCAAGCCAGTTTTAGTAACTGTACTGAAATGTTGTGAGTGGTTTTTGAACGATTATTATGACCTTTTTTCTCCCACCACACTTTTTAATGGTTCAGGTCAAGTAAAAAAAAAACAAATGACAGTATTTGAAAATTTCTAATTGGTTTTGCATACACTGCCACTATAAAGAAGACTGTTAGCTCACCTCTTCCACTTTAAAACAAAATGTGATACAAACCTTCTGTTTCGTCTTGGACAGTTGATTTGTTCTTTCCATTTGCCCCGTGGTTCTGTTTCGAAACACAAAGGAAAACGGCAGATTTCTCATATGCAAACAGGCCCAGAATCCAAGTCAATGCTGCTTGTCACATGCTCACTTTGAGACTGTTATCAGCTGTTGAATCCAACATGATGTGGACGTTTCTACCATCATCAGTTCTCAGTGAATGTTAGAAATGGCAAGCTGTTTGGAGTCATGGGCTGGATTAGATCAAAAGTGAACTGGAAAGAAAAATCCTAAATGAGTAAAAACTCTGTATTTCCTGTCAGTGGTGACTGCTATGACTCAGCTGTTTGAGCCCTGTGGGGCGACTAAAATGCACTACTTCTGTTCCTGAAGCCCCATCTAGTGGCTCAGATGGCCGTCCTGGTATTTGCCCGACAGGATCTATAGATGGCGCAAGAAAGAGATGGAAGGATATACTGTAGGGACACAAGGCAAAAAAAAAAAAACATCTCCTGAACCACAATAAAACCAACACGGTCATTTCTTTTGAATATACCACAGATTTGCAGAAAAAACTCTCCGGACAATAAGAAACATTCCCAATTCTATCGATATTTAGACATTGTGTGTGTCGAGTGTACTTCAGAAGTTAGAAAAGAAGGGTTGTAATTTTGGTGTTACGGCACTCAAAAGCTCTGTGTTCATATTTGGCTTTGTTGTATTTTATGGATATATAAAACTTGTCTGCCGTGCAACTGCAATTTGGCATTTTTGCTCACTTATTTGAGTAGAGACACCTTTGTAGTGTAGTTAAAATAATGACAAACATACACAATCACAGTTTATTTAGACATTTTCCTGGTGGGAATCTGCTTGAATAAGTTGTAGGTTTAAAACAGCAGTGCTATTTGCACATTTATTTCATTAATCCTGTGCTTAAACATTGAATTGTTTTACTTAAGAAATGAAATTCTATGATTTTCATTTTTTCATTGTTTATAAAGGAAATATCTTTCTTAAAAGCTTGATAAGAGGACTGCATTGTTTTCCTGCATATATGTTGCACTGCTTAAACCAATAAGTGCACTACTGTTACCAGAGATCTTCTAGTGTTTAGAGAGAATCTTTTTGTTTAGCACATGTTTGGTTCTATACTTGTGTTTCAGTAGCTTTGTTCCTTTTATCTTTTTTGTTTTTTTAGATGATGATATGATTAAATTTCTCTTGGCTTTGTTATCAACACTTGCTATTGTATTTACTTTGTGCTTTTTATGCAAGCGTTTATTTTTCCTTTATTTATTTTCAGACCATTGTGAGTTTGTCCCCCAGTCAGACGCTTACAATGTGTTCTTACATCACTTCCTGTCCCGCCTCCCTCCCCACCCCAGCACCTCCCCAGCTGTTAATTCACTGAAGCAATTGCTTGGTTTTCTTCATACCAAACCTAATCAAAAAAAACTTCAAAAATCACAAAAAAAACTATTGTAGTGTGTGCCTAAATATATGATACATGTCTTTCAGAACAAGTGTGTTTTATATGAGACAGTTGTTGTGCAAAGCTTTATCGTGCTGTCTAGGGATCAAAAACGTGTGTGTGTGTGTGTGTGTGCGAGCATGTGTGTGCATCATGTTTGTGTGTGTGTGTGTGTATATTCTTCTGTCTCAATGTGTGTGTTGTACAATTTGTGGCGCCTGAACTGTAGGGCTTCCTGCAATATGCAGTACAGGTACAGCAGCAGTGACAACATTTTACATGCTTACGAGTGCATTTGGTAACTTTCTCAAGAGCAATCATTTCTATGTTCCCTAAACACAATAACATGATGACACTTGTTAGGGCCCTTCAAGCCTATATCATGCGTTCAGATCTGGACTAACCTAATGAGACGGTCCTCTTCTCAGCCACCTTAAAACTTCTGTATCGTTCTCCAGTGATCTAAGACCAAACATCACTTTTTTACTCGATTATGCTGCAGAGCTTGGATACAGGCTGGAGTGTTGCCTTAGACGAGGATTTGTGTTTGATGTTCTCATTTTGACTTGATCTCAGTCGTGTTGTCAGCTTTACAGATGAACTGCTCCTGGTGCTGTGGCGTACGCTCCCGGTACGACTTAGATGGTTCTGTTGAGTGTTAAAGGCAAGGAGACTTGTGTTGCTTTTATTTGACCCTGTGGCTGCTTTCTGAAGGAGATTTCTAATGGTGGACGTGTTGTTGCTCATCTGTTTATAGTTTGGTTGGTGCTGCATTGATGACATCAGAGATCATCATCTGTGATGTGGCAGATCAAAGGGTGTACATCTGAGCAACAAAACCTATAATAATGATAATAAAACAATTCATGGTTAGAATACATACTGCAAATTCACAGTAAAATCCGTCCACATGAAATTTGTAATGTCTTAAGAAAAAAATGTACTGCAGCAAAAATGACTTAATTCACATGTGCGTAACCAGAAGTGATGTCTTTAAAAGCAGAATCACCCCACAATAACAGCTCTTAATAACGCTTAAAAATGAAAAAAAGGAATGAATCAGTATCACTTCCAGATCTGTGCTGCAGGTTTACTGTTCAAACAGATGAGATGGGAATGAAGCCATCATGGCTGTGTTCTCACAGATCGCCTTAATGATGTGTGAACAAGCAGACAAGTGCACTATTGCTTTGTAAAGGTGCTGCTGCCATTACTTTCCTTTATTTTACACAGGGGATATATTTCAGAGAAGGGCAGAGAAACGTTAATGGGGACATTCATACCCACCTTGCAATACAGTATTGGACAGTTATGAAGTACACGCACAGCTACATGCAAATATACCCGCTCATTTCTCTGCATATTTCAGTATAGGTTCATAATCATGCATTTAAGCACACCCGGAGTCTCTCCGGTTCTAGTATCAGCTTCATATATTAAAGCTGTCTCATCTCTCTCGTGTTGACGTGCTACAGTACGATTTACAGTCCGACATTATTGTGACTGTGTTTGTTCATATGTAAAAAGGAAACGATAACAAAAAAAATCATTTTATTTCACCAAGACTTTATTTAGCCAAAATTGTGTCGTTTGTGAAAGTGTAAAATCTGCACGGAACAAGTCAAATGCTTAAATGTCTTAGTCCGCTCACTATTCATTGCATCCAGACTGGAGAACGTTCTTGTGGGTTCTAAGCATTATGGTGAACACTTTAGTGGGTAGATCACATAGACTTTTTACATTACTTGCAGTATATATTTACAGTTAATAAATGTAGACTTAGCTTATTTTTGTTTCTGTTGTTGCTTAAAATGGTAATTTTAGAATACATATTAATTTTCTACAGTGTACAGTATAGATCCAGCATCTTCTTTGCTATAAGTTTTTGTTGTAGGACAACCCCCTACTTTTTCCTTATTTTTCAACAGAGGTACTTTTTTATTCTTAGTTTATGAATAATAGCTATTTGTAGATGATAGTTTTTAGGTATAGAAGGACTGAGAAACTCATCTCTGACGTGTATGTGGGAGCAAAAGGTGTCCTGCTCTCGGAACAGAAAGACTTGGAACAGTTGAATGAATCATTTTATTGTAAGCTCAGAGTAAAATCCTTTTCGTAACATCATATATATATCTATAACAAAAAGCCCCGCTGGATTGGAATAAATGCTTAGTCAGATTTTCTCCATTACTCTTATTAAAAAATCAGATTCAGCACAACATTGCTGCATTGAAATCTTTCATCTGGTGATTCTTTAAACAAACAGCTTGATCTTCTTACACACTGATTTTAAAAGACAGGATCTCCTCATCAGCATCTATAACACACAGTACTGTAACCAAAACACAGCACCTAACACTGTACATGTGGAGTTTATGATTCCTCTCCTTTGTAGAAGAAATAATGAAGTGCCTCTTTTTATAGTTCAAGCTTAATCGAGCTCACAATAATACTGTTATTTTCATTCTATAATACTAATACTGAAAAAACTAAAGAATTCACTGCCTAAAACAAATCGCATACATAGTTATCAGCTGTCAACACATCCCTCTATGAGGCAAGTTTGAGAACTACCAGCAATAATAGTTACAAAATAAACCTGAAAAAAAACTTGTAACATTTGAGGACCATTATAAGTAAGGGTGTTTTCTTGTCTTTTAACCCCTGAAATCACCAAAATAAAGCTCGTTTTATACTACAATATACAGTGTTATATTGTTTCCAAAGTGCCCCATTTAAAATTAATAATAAAAAAGTGTGCATATATATTTTAGTTTCATTAAATATTTCTCAAACTGTCTTTAGAATATGACGGTAATATGTCACATATTTTTAAAGCCCTGCTGAAAACGTCTGCATTTTCACTCTGCAGTTTATTGGACTCAGTTTGTCTGAAACAATTTGTTCTTCCTGTTCTGCTTCTGCGGTTCTTCTCAACTTCTTGGTTCTTTCCTGTAGATGTGGAATTTGTCATGTGTGTTAATAGTATGTGTGTTTGCGCAGTGCTTGGTATGATCAGTGTGATACTGTGATCACAATGTTAGTGCTGGAATCTGTGAACAGAGGTCCAATTTTCATTATTGTTATAAATAATTTGCGGTCTAAAGCGGAGATTTTACAGACACAGTTAAACTTGAGCATAAGGTCACAGAGAAACAGAATGCAGTTTGAATCTTTGTCGTCAGTAGACAACCATATCATATGTTCAGTACCAAATTACTGTAATAGCCAAGCTTTCGTTTCAGAGGTTACATATGTTAGCATGCTTGTGTTGTCTTTCCTAACTCTACATTACAGCTCTGAATGGTATTCACTATTGATGATATGATATTCTTCTGCTTGTATCATATGCTCAAATCCAAAGACTAAACATTTACTCTATTTATGACTACAAAGTGTGTATTTGTTTCAGAAATAATAGAAAGCTATACATATATTTACTGGACAAAGTACAATACAGATTTTAACAGGAGAAGCAAGCAAACATAGTAACGAGAGATCTTTATTTATGACAGTTCAGATGATGCAGTTTCCTCCCGCCAGGCTGCTTTTTATGCCCGGCTGATCCCTCACTGACGGGAATCCTGTCACATATGCTCTTGCCACATGCGTGTTGAGGATGGATTGTTATTAACCACTAAAGCCTGTGAGTTTGGTTGGGATGTGGATTCAGGAAGCTGAGAGTCAGCAGGCTTTCAGAGAGACCCACAGCTGGTGAAGCCGTTTGCGAGAGCACTCAGTGTGCTGTACTTCAGGGCCTGCAGGAGTTTGAGAGGGGTGCAGATGGTGCTCTCGTCTGGGCTGTGAGCAGTGACGATCAAGGCATGTTTTTATCCATGACCTGCATGTTTTGTGCTTTCTGTATCTCCTGTGTTAAAATGAACTGTTGTCTGCCTGTCTGTTGAGTTGTTGTATGACAGCCCCGTGTACCAGTAACGGTATGTTTTATACACTCACTGGTATTTGTAATCAAACAACTAAACAATCAATTACTGTTTTATACAGAGTTTGTTCTGCTACTACGGTGCCTGAATTTATTGTAGTTATAAATAATCGAATACTTTCCCCATATCAGTTACCTTCTAGTTGAAACTAATCTGGTACAGCACTCACACTGCTAGACCGTATCAAATACAACTGACAACAGGTCAGTTCCCAGCTGTATCATACCATTTACACAAGCCAGCAGTCAGTTCCATTTTCAGTTGATTGGTTATGAATTGATACAGTACTCGCATGTGGATGATTATTGAAAGTTAACTTGGGAACTGGGTCTCTTTCTGTTCATAAGCTCAATTTGAATTGAACTGAACACGCCACCACAGGAAGTTCAAATGAAATGACAGGAAGAGATCTACACTGAGGGATTGAGGGATTTCATTCAAATTTCATTAATTCCATGCAACATAACTGCATCCACTTGAAATAATCATGTCTATTTATTCTGTGATATAAAAAATACTTTTTTTAAAAAAATGACACAGGCTTACATTTTAAACATTCATTATAAATATCCCCAGTGTTTGTGCAAAAATGTATTGTGTGAACCTATTTATGAATACTTTGTATTGGAAAAAAATGAGAAGTAAAACTTTACAGAACTTTTTGATTTAAAAAAATTGATTGATTTAATTCTTTTCAATTTGAATGTATGCGTCACCTCAATTCATTGAATTGAATCACATTTAAAATTTTAAATCATGCATGAAAACATGTCATTAAATCATGCATGTGGATTCAGTTTAACCTGCTGATGCTGGTGACCTGAGACAGAGATGGTCTCGAGAGCATTGTGTCAGACTTCAGAACACATTGTGCTGAATGTTGTGCTTTTGAATGTGGCACGTGTGTATTAATCGCAACAGGCTCTATTTGTGTGAAGTCATCATCTGGTGACTTGGAGAACAGGAGAACATGACATGTTTGTTTTTACTGAGATGAAGAGAGGACGATCCTGATGCTCCTGATATAGTACAGACCTTAATCAGTCCAATGTAACTTCTGACATGTCATATACGGGGGTCATTTCATACCTTCACATATTTATCCACTTTTCTAAATAACATTTAAAAAACGTACATAAGTTATACGGCAAATATGACACTAAAGTTAAGGTGCATTTACATATTTTCCTTTGATAGTCGCTTTTTGACAATGTGATATACTAGTGAATATAGTAGATTAGTGTAACAAACCAATAGATGAGAATAGTTATATTTACTGACCTGTAAAAATATCCAAACTCTTTTTCTACTTTACATAGTTACCATTAAACAAAACACAATTTCAAATCCAGCAGAAGAAACATTATTATTATTATTATCAGTGTGTCCTTTCTAAAAGTTAAGTCTTGATTTGTTGTCTGTTTCTGGCCCAAAACCATCTTTTCACTTAATTCAGTATGTTTAGATTTTTGTGTCTCTCTGTAATTCTGAATCAATGTTTTAAACCGGAAACACAGGCAGACTGCTGAGGCTGCATATCCCTTTAAATCTTTTCATTGAGCTCGCTCTAAACAAAGCCCGAAACATCACACCTGTAACCACTGTTAGACACTGTTATAGCCCTCTTGTTCTGTGTATTATTAACTAACACTTAATATAAAAGATAAGAAGTAACATTATAAAGGCATACATAATATAAAAGAAAAACACGCCATTAAAGCTCTGCTTAAAAACGTGAAATGTTCTCTTTACTTTGTCACAACTCCAATTTAAGGTTTTAATTTAGACATGCTGCAATTTATAGATATTGCCTGACAAATAATATGTTCAGTATGTCTTCAGTAAAAAAACATCTTTTATTTTTAAAATAAAAAAGCTTTTGCATCATATAATAATTTTGCCATTGGTTCTTTTATTTTTATGTAAATATTTACTCTCTGTTTTAACTCTTTTCTTGTACCAAATATGTTAATGCCTGAGCAACACATTATTTATGAACGTAACTCACTCACATTAAGATATTTACTTATTTGGCATACAGAGATGAAGTGGATGATGGTTTTGCCAGTGTTACTTGCCTCCATCTTGCAGAAAAAGTTATAATGTTGAGTTTTTCCCAAATATATAACAGCTACTGTACTGTACTGTACTGTAGGTTTATAAAGCTCCTGTTGACACCAAAGAATCATCTTAACATCTATGTAAAAATATCAGATATACGGTTTGACACAGAGTGAAACATCAACTGTATTCAGCTGAAATCTGGTCACTGTTTAATAAGTGGGTTCTATAATAAGTTTAATATAAGTTTAATAAATTAATAAGTGGGTTTTATACATGTACACTAACTGTTCTATAGTCATGTGATAAAACACACAAATCTGACTGTTTCAAAAGTGTAACAGTTATATCACGATCAATGTTTTATTCCAAAATTCCAGTCACTCCATCTTCAGTTATACGCAGTTTATAAGTTGCGTTTGTTTTTGTTTCAGACGCTCTGCTTACAGTACAGTGGATTCTAAGATTCTCTTTGGATTTGTCGAGATGGATCAAGCTGTCTCTTGTGTTTGCACAGAACTGTCAGTGTTTGTTTGTTTTGTGTTTGTTGTTTTTATATCTTTCGTTTGGAAGCTCCTGCTCATGTAATACAATTAGCTTCATTTATAACAAAACAATTCTATATAAAAACAATTTTAAACCAGATTTTCTTCCTTTGCTGTATTCAACACAGAAATATGACATAATATTGAAAATGGAAGCGTTTAACATTAAACTGCATAGAAATTTACTGGAGGACATTTGTGCCGTCATTTCATCTTTAAGGACCAAATTCCCCCTTTAATGTTTGTAACTTATATAATCATATAAGGATACTTCAAATGTAATGTGAATATTTGGAAGAAAAAATTAATACAGTAGAATTGAACACAGTGGCAAATAAACCTTTTATTGTTATTATGCAGCATGAGTAATTGGTGCTGTTGGGTGACTTCATTAAACTCTACGTCATTATATAAAGTCATGCAAAGAAGCTTCTTTTATCCCTTTATCACATCAGCTTTTTGTATTTTGTGCTGTACTGTTGATATTTAGGTGACCAGGAATTAGGGAAGCTGAATTTAAAATCATAGTTTTAAACAGTTTGTCATTATTTAAAGCCATATCGTATGTCTTTTGGTTCTTATTTGTTTTTCTTGCATTAACACATACTTTATTTTCACATTAACTTCATAATCGTTTTTTCTACAAGTTCATATTAAAGCATTGAAACTAAGCAGATGTGGAGATGTTGTAGGTATTAAACAGTATTCAGACAAGCTGAAAATGATGCGTCTTAAGGAGGCAATAACAGGAGAGCTTCCAACAACTGTCAGAGATATCAAATCTAGAAGAGGAAGTGAAGGATGTCATAGTGGAAGTATTGAGATGACTTTTATTTTGTTGTTTTTCAAATCAATAGAGTAAATGCATTCAACAGGCTTTTATTGTAAAACAAATAAAGGTTGTTTGCTTTGTAATATACTGTACCTGCTGTTTAGAGATATGGAATAAGGTTTTGTTTAGTGTGTAAAAGGCCATTTTATGTTTTTATTTTTTCAAAGTCAAACACTGGACTGGAATGATTTCTCAAAACAAAAATCCAAAAGTTCATATTTGTGAGACATGGACATAAAGCATCACAGGATAGAGAATTATTGCAACCATTTATTACAACCTAAACTTTTCGAACACTCCCCCTGTAGATGAATGACATGGTAAATATCAGAGACCACTGAACTAATAGAAGAACTGAAGTTCAGCACTGAATACAGTGATTCAGAACTTGTGTAGCGATCCTCATCAAACAGCACGTCATCATCCCAGAAGAGACTTTTGCACTAAATGATTCTTGGTCTTCTTTGATTGATAGCAATAGAACATGTAACACACTTAAACAACAGAAGGTTTCTGTGCTCTTCATTTATGCTGGTATAAAAGTGTTTTGCTTTGTTTATACAGCCACAATATGGAAGATGTGATGATGATGATGAGGGTGAAATTGTAAACATGAAACTGTACTGTAAAAAAAACATGTAAGATGTCCAAGCTTTAAGTACAGTAAATGTAATACTTCCAATGTCCTCATGTGATTGATCGGAATACATATAACTTGTGTTTTCCTGGGAACAGTGAGGGGTGAAGGTAACGTTTCAACACTAGCAAAATATTTAAAGCAGGTTGTTTGTGCAGGCCGACTTGTTTAAATGAGTGCAAACATACTTCTTGCTTCTTGATATGAAATTAGATTTTGTCATGTTGTTGCTTCTCTTTAACAAACCAGCCTGGACACGTTTGTAGATGTCGGTACTGACATGTTTCTGGAACTTTATTTGAAAGAGGGAAGTTCTGTCTCAGAGGGCACGGATTGTGTTCTGTCCATCAGTACTAATGGCTCGTATTTTCTTGCTGTGACTGCCACACGCAAATCCATTTAAAGTCAAAATGATCCATACATGAAGAAACTGTGATGAAAACAGGAACTCTGTGACAGCATCCAAGTTTCCTTTATGGCTAATTCTGGACTCCATAACAATGTCTAGCCAGTGATGGTTTTTGATTTCTGGAAATAGCGGCTTTCCTGTTAAAACTGTGTTGTTGAAAGGTGTTGCGGTTTGTCTAAATATGTTGCGTGTTAGAGGAAGCATAAGTATGTGCCTTTATGTATCTTCTTGGTGAGCTTGTTCTTATTAAATAGCCGACGCCAGACAGTTGTGTTTGCACTAAAACCAAACTGCTTTTGTGCTGTAAGTTCTTTGAGCGGGCTTGTTGTGTCACTCTGGCAGTATGCATGAGGGTGAGCTTCGGTAAGTTCTAGGAATAGAGCTCTTATCTGTTGATTTGTAAACTAGTGCAGCTTAGGAATTCCCCGAAGTAATATTTCTGCTTCGTTCCGTTCGGTTTTTGATCATATTATCCGATCACATCATCACCATGTCTTGCAGTAAAAAATTCCATATTTAACAGCAAACATCAAACATGCAAATATGATATTAGATGCTACAGAGTATTTAACATGTTTGTGGAAAAAGCTCATCAGTGGGGAATGCATGAGTTTCTGAGGTCGCCTCGAGACTATTGGTCATGTTATTATCGGTTCCTTTTGGTTTGCTTTGCGTTGCATTTGTAACTTATTTTCATTTTCTTTATGATACCTAAAAAAGGCCTACATGCTTTTTGAATCTTACAAATGCACCTTATTCTCACCTGTCTGGAACGGGCAGGTTTTGTAATATCTCTAATTTAGCACCTTACACAGCATGATTTCACTTTATGCCGGTTTTGCTATACTTCCATGCATATGATTTGAAAGAAAAAATAAACCTTATATATTTTGTGAAAATATTTAAAGGGATGTGCCAAAGTTTGGAGGCGATCTCCCTTGTTTTTAAGCTTCTTATTAATTTTTTCTGTTTCTTCTGCTTCAGTTATTTCAGTGGTATCTTACAAATAACCTTTTCTTACAAATGTGTTAAAAAAAAATTCAGCAAACTGTATCAATACTTGCCATTTTACAGTCAGCCCTGTATTTTCACGTATATTTACCAGTGATGTGTATTTGTTATTAAACAGAAAATAGCCGTAAAAGCTTCATTATGTTACATAATATTGTGACTTTTTTCGAGAAAACTGTGAAGACATGCATATACTTTATACAGAAGTATTAAGCCTTAAAATGCAAAAGACTAAAAAAAAGAGTGGAAGAATAACTGATTGTTGCAACGTAAGGATGATTTTTTTGTAAATGTTACCAGCACCTTTTTTGTAATTTTCACTCTCTGAGGTATTGTACAAGTTCACTCTGTTTGTGAAGTTTAAATATGAAGGAATAAAAATAGTTCTTTCTTGTGCTTTACGGAATGGGAGAATCTGTGTTTTCATTTCGCACACATGGGTCGACAGTGTCATATTTCCACATAAATGTTCTCGCTACTTTTCATAACAAATTAAAATGTGTATTTTAAAATAACACAAATTCTGAACCCTGAAGCAGGCTCTGACGCATGAGACTTTATATAAAACACTATTATACTGGCACTGAATTATTTTGTTACACTGTGGTATATACACTACTGTTAAGTTTAAAACGTCTTATTCTTTTTTTAGATTTTTTCCACATTTTAGAATAATAGTAAACCCATCAAAACCATGCAATAACACAGCTGTTGGAATTATGTTGTGACTAAAAGCATCAAAATAAGTTTTAGCATCTTCACTGTAGTTGCTCTTTGTCTACAATTTACAAAAACGTGCACTTCTTATTTATCATGCAGTTGCTTGAGGTCTCAACCTGAGAGGCTTTTTTAACGGTATAGAAGGAATTTCCATCTACGCCGGACTCTTATAGTAATCTGTTTCAAAAATATTGTGGAAATAAAAATGCAGTTTTCAAATTAAAGAAATTAATGTAGGCACAATTATATTTTTGTCTACAAAAGTAAATTCAAACTTTGAAACATACACCTTCAGATTAAAGCATTTTTACGATCATAAGAAACATTTTTGCTAAGTGATCCTAAACTTTTGACAGGTAGTATATATACTGTATTTGTACTGATAATACTAAACGATCTAATCTCTCAAATATCAGAGGGATGGAGGCAGAGAACGGTCAATAACTAGCATGTGGTAAACAAAGTTCAGTACAGTGACAGCAGGTTACACTTAATCTCACCTCAATCTGAAAAGACCCACAATGATTGTAAACAGTGCCAGTGTGTGGGTTACATTTGCCACAATGATTGTAAACAGTGCCAGTGTGTGGGTTACATTTGCCACAATGATTGTAAACAGGGAGGTGTGGGTTAATTTGCCACAATGATTGTAAACAGTGCCAGTGTGTGGGTTACATTTGCCACAATGATTGTAAACAGTGCCAGTGTGTGGGTTACATTTGCCACAATGATTGTAAACAGTGCCAGTGTGTGGGTTACATTTGCCACAATGATTGTAAACAGTGCCAGTGTGTGGGTTACATTTGCCACAATGGTAAGAGTGACTACCACACGTTTTCTGTTCTGTTTAACTGCTTTGAATGAAATAGTTTCCCATCCAGTTAACCACTGGGTTCATGATAAAGCTGACAGAGGTGTGAGCTCAATATTCAGCAGTGTAGCAGTTAAAAGAACTTGTATGTGCAATTATTATAATGTGACAGGGTGCGCTCCTTGCTAAGTTTTTCAACTAATTTAACTTTAAATCAAAAAACAAGAACAAAGAAAGGAATAAAAGCCAAAAATGATTATTATAGTCCTGGAACGCAGCGCTCAGGGTTTTACAGAGTTCTTGGTTTACAGATTTTCAGCATGTTTGCAGGTGCAGCTGGGAAATGTTGTCGAGTTATTAAACCTTTGCTATAAACCGAGATGTTAAGAAAACGAAAGGTTTTGTGTAAATAACGTGAAAACAACAAAATATTGGAAACATTTGGTAACAGTACTAAAATGTATAATAATGTAAGAAATGTATTAAATGTTATGTATAAACTATTAAATATTATTATACACACACAACATGTGTACATATAACAGCAGCAGCAGGATCGTGTAATACAGGCGCGGCCCCGCCCCGGAAGTGCGTCATCTCTATGCGCAGCACGTCTGATGGGTCGACGCTGTAGAAGTATAAAGTACATTTGCGCTTTGATGGTTTTTACATTCAACATTTTGCAATAAAACGTGGTGGTTCAGATCACATTGTCGTTTTAAATCGCTGGTTTACAGAGCGCCGCCAGCACTGTTTAGCACTTCAGCTGCACACGTGCTTCAGCAAATGAGAACGGGCTGAATCCGCCTCATAAACCCTCGTGTGAAGACCGACAACACGACAGACATCGAGGTTTGTTTTACAGAACAACACGACAAACATCGAGGTTTGTTTTACAGAACAACACGACAGACATCGAGGTTTGTTTTACAGAACAACACGACAAACATCGAGGTTTGTTTTACAGAACAACACGACAAACATCGAGGTTTGTTTTACAGAACAACACGACAGACATCGAGGTTTGTTTTACAGAACAACACGACAGACATCGAGGTTTGTTTTACAGAACAACACGACAGACATCGAGGTTTGTTTTACAGAACAACACGACAGACATCGAGGTTTGTTTTACAGAACAACACGACAAACATCGAGGTTTGTTTTACAGAACAACACGACAGACATCGAGGTTTGTTTTACAGAACAACACGACAGACATCGAGGTTTGTTTTACAGAACAACACGAAAGAATCGACAATTTGTTTTACAGAAAAAAAAAAAAAAAAAAAAAAAAAAAAAAAAAAAAAAAAAAAAACGAGGTTTGTTTTACAGAACAACACGACAGACATCGAGGTTTGTTTTACGAGAACAACACGACAGACATCGAGGTTTGTTTTACAGAACAACACGACAGACATCGAGGTTTGTTTTACAGAACAACACGACAGACATCGAGGTTTGTTTTACAGAACAACACGACAGACATCGAGGTTTGTTTTACAGAACAACACGACAGACATCGAGGTTTGTTTTACAGAACAACACGACAGACATCGAGGTTTGTTTTACAGAACAACACGACAGACATCGAGGTTTGTTTTACAGAACAACACGACAGACATCGAGGTTTGTTTTACAGAACAACACGACAGACATCGAGGTTTGTTTTACAGAACAACACGACAGACATCGAGGTTTGTTTTACAGAACAACACGACAGACATCGAGGTTTGTTTTACAGAACAACACGACAGACATCGAGGTTTGTTTTACAGAACAACACGACAGACATCGAGGTTTGTTTTACAGAACAACACGACAGACATCGAGGTTTGTTTTACAGAACAACACGACAGACATCGAGGTTTGTTTTACAGAACAACACGACAGACATCGAGGTTTGTTTTACAGAACAACACGACAAACATCGAGGTTTGTTTTACAGAACAACACGACAGACATCGAGGTTTGTTTTACAGAACAACACGACAAACATGAGGTTTGTTTTACAGAACAAAAAAAAAAAAAAAAAAAAAAAAAAAAAAAAAAAAAAAAAAAAAAAAAAAAAAAAAAACACGACAAACATCGAGGTTTGTTTTACAGAACAACACGACAGACATCGAGGTTTGTTTTACAGAACAACACGACAGACATCGAGGTTTGTTTTACAGAACAACACGACAGACATCGAGGTTTGTTTTACAGAACAACACGACAGACATCGAGGTTTGTTTTACAGAACAACACGACAGACATCGAGGTTTGTTTTACAGAACAACACGACAGACATCGAGGTTTGTTTTACAGAACAACACGACAGACATCGAGGTTTGTTTTACAGAACAACACGAAACATTTTTTAAGAACAACACGACAGACATCGAGGTTTGTTTTACAGAAAACACGACAGACATCGAGGTTTGTTTTACAGAACAACACGACAGACATCGAGGTTTGTTTTACAGAACAACACGACAGACATCGAGGTTTGTTTTACAGAACAACACGACAGACATCGAGGTTTGTTTTACAGAACAACACGACAGACATCGAGGTTTGTTTTACAGAACAACACGACAAACATCGAGGTTTGTTTTTCTGACAACACGACAGACAACAAACAACAAAGACATCGAGGTTTGTTTTACTGACAACACGACAGACATCGAGGTTTGTTTGGTTTGTTTTACAGAACAACACGACAGACATCGAGGTTTGTTTTACAGAACAACACGACAGACATCGAGGTTTGTTTTACAGAACAACACGACAGACGGTTTGTTTTACAGAACAACCACCAGAAAAGCCCAGGTTTGTTTTACAGAACAACACGACAGACATCGAGGTTTGTTTTACAGAACAACACGACAGACGTCGAGGTTTGTTTTACTGAACAACACGACAGACGTCGAGGTTTGTTTTACAGAACAACACGACAAACGTCGAGGTTTGTTTTACTGAACAACACGACAGACGTCGAGGTTTGTTTTACAGAACAACACGACAGACGTCGAGGTTTGTTTTACAGAACAACACGACAGACATCGAGGTTTGTTTTACAGAACAACACGACAGACATCGAGGTTTGTTTTACAGAACAACACGACAAAGACATCGAGGTTTGTTTTACAGAACAACACGACAAACACGAGGTTTGTTTTACAGAACAACACGAGGTTTGTTTTACAGAACAACACGACAGACATCGAGGTTTGTTTTACAGAACAACACGACAGACATCGAGGTTTGTTTTTTTACAGAACAACACGACAAACATCGAGGTTTGTTTTACAGAACAACACGACAAACATCGAGGTTTGTTTTACAGAACAACGATTTGTTCACGACAAACATCGAGGTTTGTTTTACAGAACAACACGACAGACATCGAGGTTTGTTTTACAGAACAACACGACAAAAACAACCGACAGACATCGAGGTTTGTTTTACAGAACAACACGACAGACATCGAGGTTTGTTTTACAGAACAACACGACAGACATCGAGGTTTGTTTTACACGACAGACATCGAGGTTTGTTTTTCAGAACAACACGAAGACACGAGGTTTGTTTTACAGAACAACACGACAGACATCGAGGTTTGTTTTACAAACAATTTGTTTTACAGAACAACACGACAGACATCGAGGTTTGTTTTACAGAACAACACGACAGACATCGAGGTTTGTTTTACAGAACAAAATCGAGTTTGTTTTTCTGAAACACGACAGACATCGAGGTTTGTTTTTTACAGAACAACACGACAAACATCGAGGTTTGTTTTACAGAACAACACGACAAACATCGAGGTTTGTTTTACAGAACAACACGACAAACATCGAGGTTTGTTTTACAGAACAAGACAAACATCGAGGTTTGTTTTACAGAAAACATAAAACATCGAGGTTTGTTTTACAGAACAACACGACAAACATCGAGGTTTGTTTTTCAGAACAACACGACAGACATCGAGGTTTGTTTTTCTGACAACACGACAGACATCGAGGTTTGTTTTACAGAACAACACGACAGACATCGAGGTTTGTTTTACAGAACAACACGACAGACATCGAGGTTTGTTTTACAGAACAACACGACAGACATCGAGGTTTGTTTTGACAGACAAACATCATTTGTTTTTGAACGACAGACATCGAGGTTTGTTTTACAGAACAACACGACAGACATCGAGGTTTGTTTTACAGAACAACACGACAGACATCGAGGTTTGTTTTACAGAACAACACGACAGACATCGAGGTTTGTTTTACAAAAAACCACGACAGACATCGAGGTTTGTTTTACAGAACAACACGACAGACATCGAGGTTTGTTTTACAGAACAACACGACAGACATCGAGGTTTGTTTTACAGAACAACACGACAGACATCGAGGTTTGTTTTACAGAACAACACGACAGACATCGAGGTTTGTTTTACAGAACAACACGACAGACATCGAGGTTTGTTTTACAGAACAACACGACAGACATCGAGGTTTGTTTTACAGAACAACACGACAGACATCGAGGTTTGTTTTTACAGAACAACACGACAACAGCGAGGTTTGTTTTTACAGAACAACACGACAGACATCGAGGTTTGTTTTACAGAACAACACGACAGACATCGAGGTTTGTTTTACAGAACAACACGACAGACATCGAGGTTTGTTTTACAGAACAACACGACAGACATCGAGGTTTGTTTTACAGAACAACACGACAGACATCGAGGTTTGTTTTACAGAACAACACGACAGACATCGAGGTTTGTTTTTCTGAACATCTTACAGTGACTGCGTTGTGTTCGTCAACACGACAGACACAAGTAAAGACTTCAGACATCAGATCGTTTTGTATTGTATGACTAAACAGAGAAGAGGTTAAATGGTAACTCTGCACCCTCTCGTTTAACACGTTAACTCTTTATGAAGCGTTACGAGAGGTGAAGGTCGCCGTTAATGTAAACGCACAATGACAGTCATATAGAATAACATCAAACCCTGACGACAGACTGCACCTGTCGGATGTAGTGACACTATATGAGCTTCTCATGGGTGATGTTTCTTCTCACAGTGACGGTGTGAAGGGACCTTCAGGGATGGCGGCTGCGAATTCTGACGACCTGGATCATGACGTCATCAGTGCCAGTGAAGACGAGGTTTCCCAAACTTCTGTTATCATTATTTATATATACATACAATATGTATATATATATATATATGTATATGCACATATATGACGTGTGAGCTGTGAAGCTCCTGTCAGCTCAGAGGCTTCATCTCTGTCTGTTATTGAGTGTGTGGCCTCATTCATCTTAATATTGAGTGTTAACAGCAGGCTGCTGTACCAGTCCATTTTACTTTAGAGATTTACATTGAATTTATTGGTTTGTATATTATGAAAAAAATGTGTCACTCAGTCCAAGCACCTTTAGTTTGTAATATCACCATGAAAATCAGTGTGTCTTCATATCAGTTTAATAGCAAACACGTCTGTGTGAAATTCAGGCAGAGTGATTATTTCAGAATATTTTCATATTGTGTTCCTGTAGCTGGTTTGGTGGAGTGTTGCGCTAGCAGCACAGAAGGTCATGAGTTCAATTCCTGCTGATAAAACATGTACACCATGATACATTGTCAGGCAATTTGGACTGAATTTTTTTTGCACGCAGGAGGGCAGTGACGATGAGAGAAAACACAACAAACTGCTAGAAGCTATCAGCTCTCTGGGTGGAAAGAGGAGGTGTGAGATCTGTGTGTTTTACAGTATGTTACAGTTTGAGACTCTGGAGCTTGATCTTCTGTAAAATGTTGCTAATACTGTTTCTTTGATTCTTGTTTATTCAAGGAAAACTCAGACTGAACGTTCTGAAGCAGGTCTGCAGGTGTCCGAGTTCCTGGTCAATGCAGAGGGTAAGAGCACTACAGTCTTCATTCACTAAACGGGTCTGATCAAAAGGGAAGATTTAAATGGGGCTGTTCTTTCTAATAGGTGCTGGAGACAAAATTGACCTTTCTGACCTTCTCGGAGTTGTGGAGAAAACTACAGGAGCCTCGAACAAGACCAAGAAACAGCTGAGGAACCTGCAAAACAGAAAAGGGACTCTGGAGCTCCCGCTTAACAAAGAGGAGACAGAGAAGGTCCAAAATACTGAATGTTGTCAAAAATGATCCGATCCTTCACTAGCCTACAGAGAAACTAATTTATTCTGTAACTGATGAATTTAACCACATAAATATCCTGCAGGTGACTGTTCAGCAGATGAAATGTTTTTCTGCTGAAGTTTCTCTGTGTTGTGTTGATAGATTCAGAGAAGCATAGCCTATGAGAAGACTGTTAAAGAAGTGGGCCACTGGCAGGGCATTATTGTGCAGAACCAGAAGGCTGAGCAGCTGGTGTTTCCTCTGAATCAGGAGTCCTCGGGACCCAAACGGGTCGAGCAGGTTGTGGCTGGATGGAAGGTGAGGAAGTTGTTTCTGTGGTTTAGTTTGTGTTTTAAGCTGCTTGATATTGAGGGAAAATGCAATGTGTGGTAACTAGCTAAATAGTGCAGTATGCGATAATTAAAATTATATTAGATTAAAATCAATTTGAAACTAAAAAATATAACCAACCTACATTTTACATAATTTCTGGGTGCGCATATGCATCAACCCAAACCTTTGACTATACATAACTTTAAAAGTGTTAAAATCATTTTATTTTCAGTAATTGCAATTTTTGCAAACTTTGAAAGCATTTGCAATATTTTGATATCTCATGCAGTCATAATGTGTTTGTCGCATGTGTATTTTAGGGATGCAATGGTTTTGAGTAATGGGGGTATGCATATAATATATACTGTATACATTCTTTTTGGGGAGGTGTTTGTTTCCTCCATATTTAATCTCAAATTAAGTTGCTGTTTAAGTTTTGCATGTTAACCTACTTAAACCATTTCTGGTAGAGGCAGGTTGTTTTGTTAAGGTTTATAATCATTTGATGGTGTGTTCTGTGTGACAGATTAAAACACCTCTTGAGCAAGAGATTTTTAAACTCTTGCACAACAACAGACAGCCGGTTCTTGACCCTGTCCTGACCGCTGTGGAAGAGGCGTCACTGAAGGCCATGAGTCTGGAGGAGGTCTGACTTCTGCATTACCACACAGATTACAGAAGCATTCACATCACTCTCTTACAGTGTAGCACAGTGTTGGCAGTTGGAGGGGCAAACTATGCATATGTGCACAAACTGCATCACTAAATGTTGCAGCAAAAGCTCTTGATGCTTTGTTGTATGGTGAATTTAACTGTATATGGTAGCTCTTCTAATTGTTCACATTTCATCAGTTTTAATAACCATTTTGCCTTCATATTGTTTTTCTTATTAGCCTCATTCTAGTCAAGGTTTTGGTTTGTATCTGTCAGTTTATGTGTCAGTTTGTTTTTGATTTCAGGCTAAGATCCGTCGAGCTGAGCTGCAGAAGGCGAGAGCGCTGCAGTCGTACTACGAGGCAAAAGCCAAACGAGAAAGAAGAATCAAGAGTAAAAAGTGAGTCATATGATGCACATCACGTTAAAAAACAGCATTTAAAGTGTGATTTAGAGTTTCATTGGATAGTAGCATTACACTCTTTTACTGTCTTAAGATATCACAAGATTCAGAAGAAAGCTAGACGTAGAGAGTTTCTGAAGCAGTTCGAGGAGATGATGAAGACGGATCCCACAGGCGCTCTGGAGGAGCTGAAAAAGATGGAGCTCTCCAGGATGGCGGTGTGTGATGGTTTAAGAGCGAAGTTTGAGAAGACTCTGAATGATGGAGAATCACTCAAGTTTTTCCTATATCTTATCTCAACAGGAGAGGATGTCTTTGAAACATCAGAACAGCGGCAAGTGGGCCAAATCCAAAGCTATCATGGCGAAATATGATGAGTCGGTGAGTATGGACAAAAACACTTTTACTCTGCAATACTTACCAAGATCAGTGTTTTTTTATGAAAACATGAAAATGAACTGCAACATTAGCCTCTCCAAATGGAATTGTAAAAACAGTGACAAATTCCTAGTCGTCAGCTTTCTGGTCTTTATTTTGTAACCTGATGTTTTAATATTGTCTGGATGTCTGATGTTCCCCAGGCTCGTAAGGCCATGCAGGAGCAGCTGCAGATGAATAAAGATCTGACCCAGAAGATTGTGACGCTTTCTGATGACGAGCATGTAACTCAGGATGAAGAGTCTGAGACGGTTCCTGATTTTGTGAATGATCCCGAGCCGATCATTGACCCTGTCAATCCCTGGATGAGGAGCAGAATTCCACAGAAGGATCCTGAACCCAGCTGTGTCACAACAGATGAGGTTGAACCAGCAGTAGAGGAGGAGAAGAATGAGGAAGAAGAACTTCTTGAGGACTTTGAGAGGAAGAGGATGCTGAGGCGAGCAGAAGACCTGATTCCTGAAACAGCAGAAATAGAGAGTGAGACCAAGCGTAAAGCAAAAGTTCCAAAATTGTCATCATTTGCTCACGTGTGTGTTGTTTTTTTTATAGATTTCCTTGTTCAAAGGAACACAAAAGAAGATACATTTCTAAGCTGCTATTTTCCATATGTGTAATTTAAGAGCAATAAAAGTCCCGTTAATAATATTAATATTCAATTATATTCCCTGTTCAATAAAATTCCATGTTCTTCTTAAGCCATACAATAGCTTTGTGTGAGGAACCGACTGAAAAATATTCCATTCAAAAGTATTATTTAGCACTATTATAATGTTGCATTGTTTCAAAGCAGCTTTACCTAACCATTGTGGTTATGTGGTCATTGAACCATCTGAAATGGACGAGTATCAGAAATGGCATATTAAGCAAGACCATAATGATTTATAATGAAAAGAAAATAGGAAAGAAAAGGTTTGTCTTGCTAACTTTTGTAAAACTTTACCTGTGCCACAATGTCATGTTGTCTCATCGTTCTGAACCAGGTTTGATGTCAGTGATGTCCAGCGTTACTGGTTCTCATGTGAGGTTTGAATATTACGAGAGTGAAATGTTTGTGTTCCTCACAACAAAAGTAGATGATGGCAGGATCTTTCAGACTTCCAAAACAAAGTACTAAAAAAAGCAGCTTATGTGATGTCACAGTACAGTGTATCCAAGTCTTCTGGAGCTTTATAATAACCCTAACAAGAGCATTCAGCAAAATATCTCATGTTCTGTGAGAGGATGAACATTAATCTGATTTCAAATGATATGATTGTGAGGAAATGATGACTTTTAGAAGTTTTGATGTTTTAATTTTGGTCATTGTTTTGTTTTGACTAGTTATATCTTGTTTGTCTGGTGTTCTTTAAACAGACAACATGTGTGAGATGTCAAGAGAAGAGGTGGTTGGAGAAGATGTGGAGATTTTGGACGATGATGGTGATGATGAAGAGGAGGAGGAAGACGTTTCTCAGTTTAATGCGCTTTTCAAACAAATGAGCAGTGAGAAGACACAGGATGGCCCAGTTCAGACACAGCAAGGGCATGAAGATGGGGAGGAACTTTTGGATGAAGGACATGTTCGGGTCAGGAACATAGAAGATCTGGAGGTACTGGAGGAGGTTTTGGACCCCCAACCCAGTGCAGCTGCAGCTCCAGCAGGGCCACAAACATCTGCTGAGGGGGCAACTTCTAAACCACCGAAAAAAAAGAGCAAGGAAATCAACCTCAATGAGGTTCTCACCAAAGAGGCCCAAACCATCAAAGTGCCCCTTGCGCCAACTGTGATGGAGGAGGAAGTGAGTGAAAAGACACCAGCAGAAATGAACCACAGTCAGAGCAGACACTGTATTCTGTTAGATGCAAATTAAATGTAGATGTAGACTGTGGATGTCGATCTTTCCAGCCTCATTCTCATCTAATTAAATATGGCTCGATTAGACATTTAACTCGACTGCATGCCTTTACAGAGTAAATGAAAACACTAATCGGCACGTAATGCAAATGATTGAAATTTTAGGAACTGTCATGAAAACTTCTAGCAGTACAGTCTGCAGATGTGTCCTGCATTTAAAATGTTTTTTTTCTTTTTATCAGGAGCATGAAGAGCAGATCTCCATCATCAAAGAGGCTTTTGCTGGCGATGATGTCATTTCTGATTTCCTAAAAGAGAAAAGGAAACAGGAAGAAGCTGGACGGCCCAAAGTGGTGGACCTGACACTGCCGGGCTGGGGGGAGTGGGGGGGTGTTGGACTCCAGCCCTCCCGGAAGAAGCGCAGAAGGTATATTTATATGAATAAATTAATCTGTCATGATCAAAATTATTGTCTATGGACAAAAACATAAATGTACTTGTATTATTAGCTCAAAGCTAAATCCAAATTTTATTTGAGTAATACAAAAGTATTAACTGTTAGAATTAGAGATGCTAAAGGAGGAAAGGTTTCTCTAAAATTTCTCACTCTCTGTAGGTTTAGGATGAAACTGGCTCCACCTCCTCCAAGGCAGGACCAGAAACTACCTGATGTCATTATATCTGAGAAGAGAAATGCATCAATCGCTGCCCATCAGGTAACCAATCACATCAGTTGCTGCCCCTCAGGTTACCAATCACATCAGTCACTGTCCCTCAGATAACCAATCACATCAGTCACTTACCCTCAACTATGCAATCACAGCAGTGCTTCCCAGCCTGGTTATCTGTGCACAAAAAGTACATGGATTTAAAAGTATCTTCATAAATGTCATTAATTTCTGTGTGATGTCAGCTGTAGTGTGAATTAGAAAACAGTTCCATTTCACGTCATGGTTAACAACACCATTAGCTGTTTTAAATTCACTATAAAGCATGCCGTTTAGGGCTTATGTCCCCAAATCATTTTATTAATTGAAATGTTAGATGATAAATATTCAGATAAACGCATATAACTTGCTAGTGCATTATTTAATTAGGTCTAGGAAAAAATATTTTAAAGTATTGCAAATTATACCTCTCATTACTATAAAATGATTCCTAGTGTAAGTATATTAACAGTTTTTGAAGAATTGACTGTATACTTTATACAAATTGGAGTAGGTCTATGAGAAGACATTCTGCAACTTGAGGTCAGAGTTCTGTACTGTACTGCACACAAACTGTAAAATCTCAACCAGGACATCTCAACAATTGTCTGTTTTGTTCTTTGAATTGTTCAGTAATTTCCTCTTTTCTCTTGCTTCTGTAGGTTAGTCACCTGCCGTTCCCCTTTCAGAACACAGCACAGTTTGAGTCGTGCATTCGCACCCCTGTCGGACAGACGTGGAACACACAGAGGGTCGTGCAGAAGATGACCATGCCCAAAGTCGTCACGAGAATGGGTGCGATCATCCATCCGGCACTCAAAGAGGACTTCATTAAAGAGAAGACCACCAGACCAGCGGAAGATCCAGCCATCTTACTGCGAGAAGACAAGAGAAGAAACAAGGGCAAACATGGGTCATCCGAAAAACAGAGAGGAAGATCACAGAAGAGAAGAAGAAACTAACCATGACAATATGGTGATGTCTTGTCAGATTGACCTGCAACAATGACTAAATGTGAAAAATGTGATTCAGGCAATACAACATCTTTGTAATAAAGTTATAAAAACATTTCGGTTTTAATTTTCCTTAATTTTCCATCTGACTCATTAATTGTTCTCAGATTGTTCATGTTGACAAATGGAAATCAGCTCCTCACACATGCAGCGCCTTTCTGTATTTCTGCTTCGCTGTCATTCATGTACTCACACACTGTCAGTCCTCTGATGTCATTTATGCTTTTAGTTTTAAAATGTAAGATGTATGTGGACACTGGTGAGAGCTGTGTGTGTGAGAGATTTATAATGTGGATAACAAAATAATTCAAAAGATGGATGAATGTTAGCCAGCCCCACACACTTTCAGCTCTCTAGCGACTAAAGGCTGACTGTAAACAAATGTGGGAATGTAGTGACCCACATAAGAGGCTGATGTTCTCTATTGCCCCCTGCTGTTGAATGTATGTGGGTTCAACAGTGGGATCAGATCTCACCTGACTAGTTCCAAACCTTCCTGTGATGATCAAGATCCAACAGACATTAATCAGCAATTGGTTATATAATTGATTATGACATTTTCATAACCAGGTAAACACATATCAGCACACAAACCATCCGATTTATGGTTAATTTGATGTTTTTGATACTAATTGTAGAGGGCATGATGATCTCCTGTGGTTACTCTGCTTGTGTGAATGACTAGAAACTGTCTAGTATCCTTATCTGGTCAGATGCCGTGCTTTAATCTTTATTATATAACCTATAATTATATTCTATTTGTACATTTTATATACACATCAAAATATTTTTATTTGGACAAATTTATACACATCCTTTGGGGCCTAAAACTATTTCTAGTTATATTTTCTAAAAAAAAAAAAAAAACATTCTTTTAAAATGACACAGTTGCTGATATTAATAAAAGTCATTATATAAGGTCAGTGGGAGCCTGGCAGTAAAAGTTTGATTTCTTAGGCTTGTTTTCCTCATGACAGTGGATGTGTCTCTGTTCAGATCATTGGCAGATACCTGAAACTGAGGATCACCTGCCGCTGTATGAATACTTCATGCAGGATGGGACAGACTGTCACGTTAACATAAATCAACCATTTTTTTAATACTGGTGACTCAGCAAAAGGGCCTTTTAAAAGTCGACTGTCCAGTGAACGTTCTGGAGAATTCCAAGCGCTTCAGGAAACATGGATGTTGTGCTTTACAAGCTTTTCCAGAGTTTCATATGAAGACGTTGAAGCACTTTTGTGAAGTCGTTGTCACCATGAAAACGTGATAACTGCACATAACTGCAACTATTATTGTGCAGCATGTTCTATGTTCATGTTGTGCGACTGCACTGTTACACACCAACACTGTAGAGTTTATTTTATTCAAAGTGTGCAATTTGAAGAATCTACCCTTAAACTTAACTTTATCTTACCCCTAAAATTACAAACATTATTGAAATGCCAATGATTACAGTAAGTTTATGAATATAAAATCATCTATAGAGATAGTTAAGATGCCATAATATTTATCAGCTCCTTTAAGTTAACTCAAAATAAATTTTGCTGGCAATTTCAACTTTTCATAAGGTACAACTCAACAGTGGTAAGCTGAAATGACTTGAAATAACACAGCTAATGTAATTCAACATTAACATTTCGTGCAACAAAACATGGGACTATGGGAATTGGGCTGTGACCAACAACATCCAAAATAAATCAAGACAATGTTACAATTTTACCTTCAAAATAGTCACTCTTTGCTTAGAACTTGTTAAAATGTGCTCTTGGCAACTTAACATTTTGTAAAAGTTTTAGCTTTGTAATGAAAATTATGTTGGCAAGAAAATATTTTTGTTGCCAACTCATTTCAACCATATAATGGTTGGAACTCTTTGATTAAAAGGGAACAAAAAATCAGTTATTGAGCACATAACAGAGCACTGAGTACATAACAGTACATAACATAAATGTACTAAAACAGATTAATGCTCAAAACTGACCTTACCTTACCAAAATTCGTACCTTACCCCGACTCACAATGTAAAGTTTATGTAGTGATTTAGAATTTGAGCTGTCGGTCTGATTTCGTGGGAAATGCCTGCTGGACTTCATTTCTCTGGGTGGTAACGTCACATCTGTGTGTGCTGGAATGGCTCTCACTCTCTCTCTCACTCTCTCTCTCTCTTTCTCTCTCTCTCTCTCTGTAAGTGGCTTTGGATGAAGCATCTACTGAATGAATAAATGTAAATGAACACAAATGAAAACAGAAAGCAACCATTACCTGAGGTTTTTAACTGCGTTCTCATGTGTGCTGTGCACATCCTGGCTCTTTCTGATTTAACATATTTAATAACAGCACATCTTCTAACAACAAGCTTTCAATGTCTTCAGTTCAATGTCTTCAGCTGCATGTTCACATATCTGCTACATCATGCGTCGTCTTCTTACTGTAAATGAAGATAAAGGATAAGAGACCACAGCTCAGGCTGAAGTCGACTGATGTGCTGAGAATGCTGGATGAGCGGCTGGAGTTGGGTTTGACTGCTTAACCTGTGCCAAGGAACTACACAACTCACCTTTTGATACCAAGTCAGAGGTGACGGTGTATTCTGATTTCATAAACAAATATGTAAAAACAGTAAGTTTTGCTGAGTTTGAAGTAAGTTCAAGCTTTAAGTTTGACCCATAAACCCAATAAAACTATGCAGTTATGAGGGCTGTTTCAATAAAAAACAAAAACTGGCATATTACAACAGATGCCTGTAGGTTTATTCAGTAGATTGACTTCAAGTCATGATTAAAAACAGGAGAACAGATAAGGTGCTCAGTTTTACCTTGACAACAGTAACCAGTGACAGGGACTCTGGGAGGAAAAGAAAACAGCATTTGCTTTATACACACATCAACTGCAATGTAACTAGTAGTGTCATACTAGTCAGGCCACATGAGTAAGGCAGGAATCTAACCAGATACTTTACTGGTTTGAACATGTTTATCCATCAGTGAACCTTAAGAAGTTTAAATCATCTTTTTTAACTCGTCATATAAAACCAGCACGAAGGCTCCGCCCATTCCTCTCAGCACATTGGACCAGGCACCCTTGAAGAAGGCTTTTGCACCTTCATCACATGCAATCTTCCTCCAGCAGTCGATGGTGCCGCTGTACATAATGTCAGCTGAAACAAAAGAAAATTTGGGGGTGAGAGGTTAAAGACTTGCAGTACCATGACATTCAAGAGTGAATCAAACAGTCAGAAAGGTACAGATATCAGTTCTGGATAGACTTAAATGGGTATAATGTAACTGAAGATAATGAAGACTGCATCATCATACGACAACGAACTGTGTCAAAGGGATACGATGTGAGACCGGCGACAGCAGTGACTGTCTGGGCGATCATCCAGCTGACCACAATGTGTGTGTTCTTGGGGTCAGGTAGCATACCTGCAAAACATTTGACAAATGAGAAAACCATTTATAAACAGGATTTTATAAAACTGCAGGCATCTATGAAGGGCGGAACCTCATTTTAAAGGGGCACAAAGTAATTGCAAGTCTCTGCTGCCCCCATCAGATCTGGAGCACCAGTGGAGGTTTGAGATGGTGACAAGCTCATTTTCGATTACTCTTCAAACTGCACAAACTGAAATTGAATACCAGTGGCCAGTGGAAACGTGTCAATGTATCACAAAAATACATTCACATGATGGTTTTACAGGTAATCCGAAACAGGAATATTTTGCAAAACGGAAATGGAAGCAGTTTCTTTTCACTACATATGGACAGGTGTACAACATGGCAGATACTTTAAGGAGCCAACAGACCACAAGCAGAATAAAAACTTGTGTGGTCTTGTAAGTGTATAGACTCATTTATAAGAACCAACAAATTGAAAAATTACTTTGTGCAACTCACCTTTGGCAGTGTCATAGATGCCGAAGTACGCTGCTCTGTAGATAATGATGCCCTGCACAGACACGTTGAAGCCCTGATACAAGCCCTTCAGACCATCAGACCTGAAGATCTTCACTAAACAGTTACCAAGACCTGTGAACTCTCTCTCTGCACCCGCCTTCCCAACATCAGCCGCCAGACGGGTTCTGGCAAAGTCAAGGGGGTAGACGAAGCAGAGAGAGGTCGCTCCAGCCGTGCCACCAGAGGCCAGATTACCAGCGAAATAACGCCAGAACTGTGTGCGCTTGTCAACGCCATCCAGGAAAATCTTCTTGTACTTGTCCTTAAAAGCAAAGTTGAGAGCCTGTGTTGGGAAGTATCTGATAACATTGACCAGGTTTCCTCTCCAGAAGGACAGGAAGCCCTGCTCCTTGGGAATACGCACCACACAGTCAATAATACCTTTATATTGTTTATCTGCTGTTATCTGTTTGCTGGCATGTTGGACCTTCAAGAAAAGAAGGAAAAATATTTGACATGATTAATATTTTGTTCTTTTATCCCAAAGAAAATACCTTAATTTAAAGACTTCATTTCCATTCTGAATTCTGAAAACTGACTAAAACCTTTTGAATTTAGGTTTCAAAGCAATTTTACAAGGACAGCAAAAGCACAGCAATAATGCACTGAGTCTAATTTATTAAAGCAAAAAGAAAACAAGCTATTTTCAAATCCCTTTACAACACCATCATAAGCAACTACATTGTTGACATTGTTGTAGTTGAATTCTACGATTACTGTAGTTTAAAGTGAAGACATTTACTCTTGCATTACTGACAACAAATGAGCGTAAATATCACGCTGCTGATGAGACTCCAGAGTTATGACGGAGGTCCTCCTACAGCCACATCTCAGAATGACTTGATCTTAAATCACTGCAGTGTGGGGTCAGGGGGACGTGGTGTCCGCGCCTGCCATCCCCTGCATCACGCAGCTATCTTGGTTGTGACCTTATGTTGTCCCTCCACTGTTGCCCCGGACCATAGTAGGAGAACCAGGGGAACATAATCTGGATTCTGGCAGGACACCAGAGTAAGAGAACAATCGCTGTTACATAATAAGCAGTTAAACAGACTGTCATGTGGGCAACTAGTTAAGACAACTATAACCCAATAACTGCATCTGTATGAATTACAGCAGGAGGCTGGTCAGTTGCAGGGACGCTGTACATGAGCCCAGTGTCATGTCCCCTTCACCCGCTGACTACCACACTGCAGACAGTAGAGTCCTGTCATTACATTACTATTGCAACAAGCAGGATTCACATTTTAACCAGTGAATGTTCATGATCTTTTCAGTCGTTCGTAATGATGTTTTTAAAATATGGGACAGGAATTTATCTTCACATTGCCATATTCACACAGCTGATATGATCTTCAGCATAACCAGCGGACGGACAGACGCAGACGAGTCTCACCCTGACCGGAGAACAGGCGCTCGTACCTGCAGCAGCAGCTTGACTCTCATGATCGGAGCCACGGCTGTTTTGGAGATCGCTGTGGTGATCCCGCCGGCCAGGAAGTCCTTGGCGAAGGACATCGCGGTGTCACTCATGATGATGGTGGTGATGGTGGTGATGATGGTGGTGGTGGTGGTGATGATGGTGATGATGGTGGTAATGGTGGTGATGATGGTGGTAATGGTGGTGATGATGGTGATGGTGGTTTAAATGGTGATGGTGGTGATGGCGGTGATGATGGTGGTGATGGTGATGATGGTGATGATGGTGGTAATGGTGGTGATGATGGTGATGGTGGTTTAAATGGTGATGGTGGTGATGGCAGTGATGATGGTGGTGATGGTGATGGGGGTGATCCTCACGCCCGTCTGACCGGCTGTTCATCCACTCTGACGCTTTATAGCCGCTCGGTTCTTCTGCACGGCGCGATCGCGAGATGTCACGGTAACTCTGAGCTGCATCTTCATCAGTTCTTCAGGGAGGAGAAACACCTCCTGCTGTCACTCTCAGCCCTTCACAATAAATAATGATACAGTTTTCACGTGTGACCTCCCTGAAAAATATGTGTGACATTTCTTTACATGTTCTCTGGTGAAATATTGCCGTTGTTTTTCCTTTATTTCTGTAAGAAAACTCAGTTATATATAGTTTAATAGTTTATTACTGCTGCTGCTGTACACTATCATTACATATTCACATTCAGTCATTTAGCAGACGCTGCATTATTTAATAATATAAGTACTAACTTACTGCTGATCTGATGATCTCCTCCATCTCAAACAGCAGCTCCGTCACATCTGAACCATGCTGTACTGCATCCCACAATGCAGTGGGGTTGACTTGAGCTTCCATTCCTGTGACAGATAAACTTAAAAAAGTAATAACAGCATATTTCTCCTTATTCACTGCCAAGATAACTTGTGTGTAAGTTGGAGAATACCTGCATTTCTGCATTGGTCTCTCATATGTGAATCGTAAATGAAAAAATAGCAGCTGCTTATAAAATAACATTCAGGATCAATTTTGGATAATTTCTCCCAATAATCTGTTTGAGCTCAATTTCAGAGGGATGTTCAGGTGCCCATTTTGTGATAATCCTGTTTCCATTTTTTTGCCATTAATTTATTGCCTGCCATGGCAACACCATTCCAGATATCAAAAACTTTGCAATTTTGTATCTTTAATATCTTGGCATAATATTTGCTTAGTTTGGTGACAATCCCATAAATCCCCTAGGAGAAGTATTAAAAAACTGAGAGCCTGGAATTGTCAAAATTCATCTTCATGTTGGACGGAGTGAATGAGTGTCATTTAAAGTTGTCAGGCTTGATGAGAAGAACACATGTAGCAGGTCTGGTGACTACACCACACCCAACAGCCGACCAGTGTGATGTATGTGCAAAACCCGTTAAGAGTCTTAGATATACCTGAATGTGCTTTACATTTGAATGCATTACCATGACAACAATATGTAAGATATCACATATCCTCTTAGAACTATATATCAACCATGTCTACATTATTTTGCTCATGTCTTAAGTGACTATTTTAAATTTTGTTTTAAGTGACACACTTCCACAAACAGAGTTTGTGAGCATGTTAAAATAATAATCCTAATGAAAACAATAGTGCCCTTCACACAGTCAGTCACACGCATCTTATGCATCTTGTGTCCAGCAGATGGACCCATACTTCAGTAAAATAAAATATTCTTTATTCTTTCACATTATTTAAAGGTAGTTTTGAGATCATTTTCACCAGCTGTAAACTACAGTAATTACTGTAATTATGGTGAGCATCAAGTTATTATCATCACTTCAGTTTTTAACAATCAAGTTATTCACAGGAACGTCTGTTACTGGAGCTCCAGCTAGAAAATCCATAACTTGATCCGTTTGTGTACTAACAGGAGGGCAAAACAAATGTAGTCTTCTTCATTATTTAACAAACAAGACATTTACTGTTGACAGCTGTGAGGATAAACAATGAATACGTTTTCACATGTAAAAACACAATGCTTATATTTCTTACTGTATACACGCGTTTCCTATTTACACTTACAATTCATAATGGCTGATATCATACCTCATACCATCATGCCTCTCTTTTACACTCCACAGTGTGTTGTATGTATTTAGGACACAGTGTGCACTTTTACTAGGCTGTATTCGCTGGATTATAAACTGCAGAACAATGCTGCAGCTTGTTGGTACTGTGTTGCGAGCACAGCAGTTGTTTATGAAGAGTGCAGTATTACTGTACTGTATTACTGTACTGTATTACTGTAACTGTATTACTGTACTGTATTACTGTAACTGAATTACTGTAACTGTATTACTTTTAACTGTATTACTGTACTGTATTACTGTACTGTATTACTGTAACTGTATTACTGTACTGTATTACTGTAACTGAATTACTGTACTGTATTACTGTAACTGTATTACTGTAACTGTATTACTGTACTGTATTACTGTAACTGTATTACTGTAACTGTATTACTGTACTGTATTACTTTTAACTGTATTACTGTACTGTATTACTGTAACTGTATTACTGCAACTGTATTACTGTACTGTATTACTGTAACTGTATTACTGCAACTGTATTACTGTAACTGTATTACTGTACTGTATTACTGTAACTGTATTACTGTACTGTATTACTGTAACTGAATTACTGTACTGTATTACTGTACTGTATTACTGTAACTGAATTACTGTACTGTATTACTGTACTGTATTACTGTAACTGTATTACTGTAACTGAATTACTGTACTGTATTACTGTACTGTATTACTGTAACTGTATTACTGTACTGTATTACTGCAACTGTATTACTGTACTGTATTACTGTACTGTATTACTGTAACTGTATTACTGTAACTGTATTACTGTAACTGTATTACTGTAACTGTATTACTGTAACTGTATTACTGTAACTGTATTACTGTAACTGTATTACTGTACTGTATTACTGTAACTGTATTACTGTAACTGTATTACTGTACTGTATTACTGTAACTGTATTACTGTAACTGTATTACTGTACTGTATTACTGTACTGTATTACTGTAACTGAATTACTGTAACTGTATTACTGTACTGTATTACTGTAACTGTATTACTGTACTGTATTACTGTAACTGAATTACTGTAACTGTATTACTGTACTGTATTACTGTACTGTATTACTGTAACTGAATTACTGTACTGTATTACTGTACTGTATTACTGTAACTGAATTACTGTACTGTATTACTGTACTGTATTACTGTAACTGTATTACTGTAACTGTATTACTGTAACTGTATTACTGTAACTGTATTACTGTAACTTCACATGTTAACACATGGTGGCAGCACTAGATCTGTCAACTGTGTTACGTGATTCATTGGCTAATGTTCTGCAAAAGTTCTCTCAAAGTTATGCAGCTGAACGTTTTATTCATATCATGTATACCAATGTTAATGAAACGTTTTGAAACGTTCTTATAACCTTTAGTACTAATCCTAAAAGTCTGAGGTCTACAAACTGCATGTTGAACGTTCACAGAACTTTCTCTATAACGTTTTAGTTACTTTAGGAAACGTTAGGGAAACGGTTCTTACAACCTAAAACTGTTAGCTGGGAAACCAGACCACCCCAGCACATGCATCACTGAGTTACCTGTCTGTTCTGCTCACTGTTCTGGGAACTGTTTACTGTTTATACTTCACTGCTTCTTGACTTTAGTTTGAGTATTATGTTTAATCCATGTTTTCATATTTGTTACACAATCGTTTGTCAACAAAGTCCTGTTGAGTTTATGCTAGAAAAATGTTCTTTGATTTGGTAATAATGACATATTTAATTCATATGTTCAGTATTGAGATCTTTATGTATAATTTTGGAAAACTTCATCACAGATTTAGACAAACACTCTGACTATAATAATACACAAATAACTGTGCAGGCAGGAAGGTGTGTGACAGAAAGAAAGATGAATTGTGGACTCTTCCTCCCTACTGACTTATTTTCAGTATAATATACATGACCTCTTTATGTGATATCCCTTGTGTTTATTAATAGTAATTCTACAGAATTATACATATAAACATGTTTATACATAAAATATATTATAACATAAATCGAATAACCTGTCATTTTAAACTGCTGATAGATCTTTCTTGTGGCCTGCAAGTGGAACCATATCAAAAGTGAAACTTCATTAAAATAAAAATGAAAATATTTTTAAAGGAACAGGTCACATGAAAATGTCCTTGATCATATAGACCTTCTTACCATCATCAAACGTCTGTTAGGGATGTTAGGATAATATAAAGGTCATCTATGTGAGTGTATATTGTTATTACTTATATAAACACACTGAGAAGTTAGATTGGATTGTGATGTCTATTCTAACATTCAGTGTCTGTGGTTTACAGGCAAATCACATAAAACAGCTTTTACTGTAATGGGGTGTTTCTATAAAGAAAATAAAAAATATTGATAAATATTTTGCTACAAAGTATAAATAAAAGTAACCAGAAATTGGTTTTAACTTCCTTTAAAGAATGTGAAAAATCTTTCAGAGAAATTGATTGACAGGTATCTCATCACATGTACACAGAGGCAGCAGGTGCGACTGTTTGGACTTTAATTACATTAACTCTAATCATTCCTCTAATTGATATGCAAATGAGGATGAAATTAATGCACATCAGAGAACCTTCACAACCCTTATTAATTAAAAGATAATCAGATCATATACAGTCCTGCCTAGTTAATGATCAAGTGTTTATTTGTTTATTATTTATATATAAATACTACCTTATTATATAACTTTTACAGACAGAGATAACAAACAAGCTTTAGATGTAAAACCTTTTATATAATTATATTTATATATTTAATTAAATATTTAAAATATATAAATTATATTTTGTCTGTTTCATTTTGACTGAATGGAGGAATTGGTTTTACGTTGCTAGGAAGTTATTTTTAGGATTCTGATCTGAAATGTGCCTCAAGCTATTGATCCCAAACACTTACACACGATACCAGCAGCCACTCTCAAGCTGTTGTCTTCCCCCTCTGTTCCTCTGCTTACTGCTCATCTGTGGAGGGTGGGTTAAACAGAGCTGGTGTTCCATGAGCTGCCATAAACTGGAGGCCGCTCACAGCTCTGGGTGACTGATGGCCTGACAAACCCTGTCAGTTAACCAGCTTTATTCTGTAACTATTGTTTGAAATCCATCTGCTGTCTGATGGTATGAGTTTCATTTGTCAACCAGCAACCGTCTCACTATAATTAAGACTTACAGATTCATATAGGTCCAGGTCTCCTACTGTCTGGTTCAAATTTGAGATAATTCACATTTTGCACTATTTATAATATAATTTATAGTGAAACATTGTTATGAGGGCACTAGCTGTTGAAATTTTCACATATCACATATATAAACTGGAGACAATCTTAGGCATAATCATTGCCTGTATATGTGAAAGTGGATATGTAGAAAAACTGTACATGTATAACCTGTGTGTGACAGAGAGAGAGATTGTGTGTGGTTTTGTTTTTTGTAGAAACACATAGTGGCTCCTTTCTGTATACTCCATCTGCCAACCCACTCTGCTGATGCCCAGGGGACACGGAGAGGATGTGATTCTGGAGCAGTTAGAATGGACCTCAGTAAAGGATTTGCCAAAAGTGTGGCAAAAGCCTTGGGTTAAAAATATTCACCATTACTCTCCAAATCCACAGCCTTTACCCACAATTACCCAAAATTCAGCTGTGGAATTTTTTAAATACACACACACACACACATTTACTGTTACGTATCACAGTGTACACAAGGTTAATTGGTCAGATTAATGCAACATCTGCCATGATGAGAGGGCAGAATATTAGGCTACACACAAATTTGTGCATTTGTGTTTATACAAAAAAAATGTTGTTCTTGTGCATAACATTAGTTTGGTGATCAGAAATGATCACTTGATTAACTGATCATTCAAACCCATTACAAAGCATCAGTTCTGTGTTCTTCAGGTGTAGGACAGCCCAGGGTAGCTGTTGACACAAGGGCTATACCTCAGTAACTATAAGGTCTTATAGCAATGATTTGTTTTTCATTGTACCATTAAAATGTGCCATTTCATGCATTGTTTTGAAAGTATTTGTAAACGTAATGGAAACATCCAGTAAGACATATTGAATTAAAACACTGTGCAGAAATGTTTTCTGTAAAGCTGTTTTGAACCAATGTGAACTGACAATAAAACTTTAATAAAATATTAATAAAACTTAATTGTTTCTTTTTTATTTTACTTTTTTATCATTTTGGCATGTTCAAGGTTTTGGTAGTCCAGACAATGTGCCTACACAGGAAGTGATGTTCAAAGATAAACCTGCCTCACTCAGAATCACTGGAGCTTGACACTATACCTGTGTCTCTTGTACAGCTCACTGTGTCTCAGACACTCATTCAACAAGCACAGTGAAGCAATACACACCCGGTTTAATATCTGTTTTTATCCTTAACAACTGACAAGCTGGTGCACAGCCCTGAGGTTATCTGTTCACCATTAACATCAAACAGATGGGAACTTATGAAAGAAATGAATCTGAAAATCTGTTTTGTTCAAGCATGTCAGGTTGCAGGAGTAAATTTATTTTATAAGTATTAATATTGTGAAAATGATCTAAAAGTGAAAAAGTTATTACACTTCTGTTCTTAATGGTCTTAATAGTGTACTGATGCCCTTCATAACATGACAGTCATTATACATTGTGACTGATGTTTTGATACACACTGTAGAGCTTGGATGTTGTAACTGTACTTGCAGTATTTTAAGTACCCTCAGCAGAATGCTCATTAGAATATAATACATATCAAACAAGGTTGAAATGTAGTGTATGATCTGACAGTGATAGTACAAAAAGAGTTTGAAAAACTATCCACAATGATGTTTTTGTCTTCTTGACTTATAAATTGGTTATCAATGAAGTTGGCAAAGAAATACTGTCAACAAATTTCACAACAAAACACTTATGCTGCATGTAAAAATCTACAGTGACTATTTAATATCAAAAACAAAATAGCAACATATAAAATGTTCACAGAAAACAGGTAGAGTCATAGAACAATAACAGAACAACAGCAAATACAATTACGTTTCTTATATTAGTACTTAACCTAAAAATATAACTTATATCATTTTTGGCCATTAAATAAGTCAATAAATGAGGCGATTACCTCATAAACCTAAAATAAACATTTTCTCTAAATGAAATGCTTGACATACATTCAAAAGACATTTAATTTCAGACTGTGTGTGTATCGTTTGTATGTATGGTAAAAATCTCTGACATTTGCAAAACCATGGTAAACGCTTTGGACACATCTAGCATCACATTTACTGTGATGCAACTCTATTGAGGACATGAGCAAAAAAGAATTAGTTTGTCTGAAATTTGTCATTTCATAAAGAAATTCAACATCTTTTTGGTATATTTTGGTTGAAGACCCCTGAAGTAATGCCATCATTTTGGCAATATCTCTTGAGAAGGTTTCCAAAAATGTTTTGAAATGTCTTTGTTGCCTTGATTTGTCTTGAAGGCTCCTGAAGGGTTTTGTCTTCATCAGACAGATGAGATCAGACATCTGTGTAAACAGACTGTGATAGTCTCTGAAACATTTGTTCCCTTCAACATGGCTTGAAAAACCGGATGGCATTTCAATAAGTGGGAAGAGGAGGCGACATCAGTCACAGTCTGATTCTGGCCTCTGGATGCAGAGCCCGTGATTGGTTTAGACTCATCCTCTACATTGAGGGAACCACAAGGCCTGTCATTGCTGCAAAAGAAAATTAAAGTTATAGCTAATGGAAACATCACACAGATAACCACTTTATTTTGCAACGTGGAAGCTATTTTCTGTGAATATAACATGCGAGACATTAGTTCCTGTAAGCTGTTTTACGGGGCTAAAAATAACTAACTGAAAGTCGAATACATTCAAGTTCAAAAACCCGCTCTTACGACAAAAACAAGGTGGATATCAAAAACAGAGTAAACTGATCCAATAAGCAACACATATAATATGACTATCTATTTAGTTCCTGTATACCTGGAATAGCCAACCCCATTCATTTAAAGGGTGTCCAAATATGTTTGGCCATAGTGTAAATAATTTATGATTGTATTTGAAAAAGAAGAATTCTGAATGTGGACAGTTCTCACCTCTGAAGCTGTTGCCCCCTGAGGATGGGCAGGCAGGTGAAGGTGAACCCTGTGGTCTCAAGACTGGAGCAAAGGCACTTTTCTGTTTGGTAGATGATGGGAAAGATGAGAAAGGCAGGAGGGATGATGATGAGCTAGAGCCTGGAACAGTGGGGCTGGATGGCATGACTGAAACAAATTTAATTAAGATTGTGTTTAGGATCATCCAAATATTGCAAAGTATTCCCTTATACTTAAAGATGCAGTAATTAAAGGGTCATTTTAAAGAGGAGATAATAAAAGTGATACTCACTAGCATAAGGAGAGCTGTTAGGAGAGGCACTGTTAAATCCGGGTGACCCTGGAACACCCAGACTGCTCATGGGCACCGCCCCATAACTGCCACTCATGCCTCCGGTGGAGCCGTAGCCTGACTGCTGAGGGGCAGAAGCTGAAGAATAACCCCGCGGGGAGAAGCTGCTGGAGTTGCGGCTGTAACCTTAGTTTAAAGAAAGAAGAGAACTCAAAATGCAGCATGTTTCTGTTTGTTACTGGTGAGACAGAAAAGCTTCTCAACAAGCAAATATTTGGAACATCAAAGCAGATCTCACACATCCCAGATGGAACCATGAATGAAGGTCACTGTAAACATGCCTTAATGAAGGACCTAGAACTTAAAAATTCCAAATCTTTACTTTTAAAAGTTCTTAAAAGGTTCTTCACAGTGATGCCATAAGAACCATTCTCGGTTACCCAAAAATGTTTCATTCAAAGGTTTTTAAAAGAACTATTTCTTCCTTATTGTAGTCTGTAGAACCTTTTTCCACTATAAAGAGCTTATTTTGCAACAGAAAGGTTCTGTAAACGTAAGGTTCTTTATGGAACCATACAGCACAGCAAAGAACCTTGTAGGAACCTTTTTTAGCATGTTGGGATAATTGTCTTAGGGATCTAACCTTGGTAGCCACCTTGCCCCGGCTCCCCAATGCTCACACTCAGCTGTGTGGGGTACGAGCTGAGGCCCATGACACTCCCATGCACAGGGGAACTTGGCATTGCCTGCAGCTGGCTGTGGGGTCGTGGAACACTGTACAAAGCCTCGGCTATATCTGCAGCCCGTTTCAGAAGCATGTCCTGCACCGAAAGACAGCAAACAGCAGCAAAGTTAGACCTATGAGGTGACATTACTCATGTAAAACAATCCAGTCCAGACAGACAAAGGACTTCACATGCATGCATTATATACAGTACCAGTCAAAATGTTTGGTCACACTTTTACACAGTCATAACACACTCTTGTTCATATTATATTGCTTTAATATGAAAATAGTAACAATAAAGAAGGAGCGTGTGACTGGTAGCGTGTGTTTCAAGAATACACATTTAAATACATCATCAAAACCTGCACAAAGACACAATACACGCCACAGACATCATTAAACAGCAGTCCCTGTGTTTCATTGGTCACCTGATTACTGGGGGAGTTTCCATACAGTGACTCAACAACATCTGCGGCTCTTTTAAGCAACATTTCCTGAAACACAGAAGTCAAAGCCAGTGACAGAACAGAAATAATCAGATATATGTGTGCATGTATATGTTTACGTCTGAGTTGTGTGTGTACATCAGTGTATTCTTACCTTTGCTAGTTTATCAGGGTCACCAGGATGTCGGGGGATGAGCTTCTGAAGTCTCTGGAAGCCATAGTCAATGGTTGGTTCATTCAGTGCTACAGATGATCATAAGAAGTTAGAGTCCAAAACATCGCTCAGATATTCTGCTTAAACAATCTCACAACATGTAATTCACTCAAGTATCAGCTGAGATGTTGATGTATAAAGCAACAATCACACCTTGATAACATTATAATTGCTAGAAATGAATTTGTGATGTATAATTAATGGCACAGAAACACAAACTGGCACCTTTTGATTCAATCCAAACTCATGTCATTGGTCAAGCCAAACATTTATCACCGCAGTTCAGAAGTGCATAATATCCTCAGGAAATGATGCTAGGAGTGAATGACTGTATATTGTATACTGTATGTTTACCTGTGTAAATGAAGCGTCCGGGAGCTCCCTTACAGAACTGCTTGGATTTATAAGACAGTGTGACTTCTACAACCCCTGGAATGTGTCGGGGGGGAGTCTGGACTCGGATTGCGTGAGGAGTAATTAACTGTATAAACAAAGACAGACGCACAAGCTGTTAAATTACCTTATAAAAAGCTGCATGAGATTATTCTAAAAAAAAATAAGCAATAAGCATTCCAGTTGTATTTGTATAGCCTCCATACCTCACTCCACACGAGCATGCTTCCAAACACCACCTGAAGCCCGTCAAAGAAGTTTTCTCCGATCACAATCACCATAGCCCCTCCTGTTGTCCAGCCCTCACTGGGGCTGATGGCTTTGATACAGGGTGTAGCTGCAGGGTTGAGAGGAAGAGAATGATTTGAACATATCTATTCATCTTACACTATTATTTAACAAAATACAGATGGTTCACAACATCAATATAAAGGACAATATCTCATGAATCTCACCATACTCCATGCTGGTCTCCACCGTCTCGCCTGATTCCATTCTCCGAGCTCGACGTCCATGTTTGGAGTTGTTGTGCACAAACATGTTATCAGAAATGGCTAATACAGGACCGTCCACACTGACTGTAGTGGACAGAACCACCTGTCAGACACAAAACACATACTGTTACTAACACCTGAAGCAGCAGATTATACAAATAAACATTTACTCATTTTTCCAAAACACCTTACAGTAAATCCAAGCTATTCATTTTTAACAGTATACGTTTTCCCTGGGAATCAAACCCACAACCTTTGCGCTGCTAACGCAATGCTCCTCTAACCGAACTACAGGAACAGTAATAAACAAGTACAGGAACACAAATAAACAAGCATGTAGTAAAATAAACATTTATAATATGAGAAACGATTATGCTTGCAATCTCATTTTAAGAAAATGGGCACCATTTAAAATCTATTGTTTTATCGTCCAAGTTAAATCATCTATCTGAACCACATGCTAATTTGGTTTGTGTCATGAAAATCTGATTTAATAAAACAATTTTCATTAAGACTAAAGTAAATATGTGGCAAAGTGGAAGAGTGTGAAAGTTTCCACACAACTGTCATTTTTCCACCCTGTCAGATCAGCATATATGGATGATTAGAGCAGAGACCTGTGATGATTTTTCACTGTAAAAAGAAAATATAATGAAAGAAAAACACAGATGAATAGTGAAGATGGAGGGATAAAATGTCAGACAGAGGCACTGCTAGTGAAAGACAAGTGGGAGGAAGTGAAGCAGGACGGTCCCCAGTGAGCACTTCCTGGGTCACGCAGCCTGACCTCCCCCATCTGGAGCCCATCACTCAAATCTTGACAACTTCCTGTAGCACCTCCAGTGATTTCCTGATCTCTCTTTCTCTCTCTGTCTCATGAGATCTCACACTTCTCCATTTAACACTGTTAATAACACTATTATGTTTTCAAATTAAAGGAAGTTATAGAATATTATACAGGAACTACAAAACTACAGGAAGTGCTGCCACTACATTGCAAAAGCAGAATTCCTCATTATTGTTTTATTGTCTTCAGGTAGAAACATTTAAACAACCTTAAATTTACCTGATGATCAAACCTTTGATGACCAAAAAATAAAATAATATACTATATATTATAAGATTTTATAATTATATAATTATATAATATTATATAATATATTATTATTATATAATATATATTATATATATATATATAGATTCACTAAACATGACAAAAAATGCTCTGCAAAAAACCTAGTAATTATTTTGTATTGAAATTTAATGTAAAAATGTATTATTCTTGAAGCAAGATACATTTGCTGAAAACATTATCTGAAAATAATTCTTACTATCTAACACAGTTGTGTTTTACAGGGACAGATTTATTTATTGTGCAGTGAAGAGGAAAAATGTCTCAAAAATACCTGGAATCTTCTCATGTCTCTGGGGTTTCCGGCTGTCTTCAGACAATTTTGATTGCATTTCAGGAAAAACTTCAAGAAGAATCTTTTGGAAACAAAAATCAGAAGCCAACTGAATAATTACATAAACTGAATACAGTCCATTCAAGATGGAAGTAATGTATAAATGCTATTGAAATATGAATATGAAAAAATGCACTCAAAAGCACAATAACAGACAAAATAAAAGCAAACAAATTCCTGAAATTCCCACAGGACAAAAAACCAAGCCGTCTGTGACAGACGACACACGACAGGCATGATCATATCATGTTCATTTAGAAATTAATCAAGCACATATACCTTGAGTGTGTGTGTGTGTGTGCACTTTTAAACAGACATTGTGTAGCCACAATGGCTCTGCTACTATGGCAACCCAGTTTAGCTGGAATCCCAAAATCCCCAATGTAACAGTGCAGGAGGAAGACAGCAGAGACCTTCAGCTTTAATCCAGTAAAGACACTGAGCTCATATTCTGGATCACAGAGTTGATTTGACAGTAATGACTGGCTGACTGTACATTATTTGTTGCTCACAGCGACTTTTACGCTTGATGTTGATTTTAGGTAACAGCCATAATTGTTCAGATTAAGGATTAATTTTAGTAATCAAACAAATGTTTTTCTTTTATTTGAGAATAAGAAACTATGAGAGTGAGAATAAATATTTTTACAGCATTTATTAGATTTTATTAACATTAGCTAATACAAATGAAACGTTTTAACTTTTTAGTTAATTATACATTTACTGACATTGCCAGCTACAATTGTTTATTTAAAGGTTGGAATGATCATTACTTCTTTAGCATTTATTCATCTTAGTTCATGTTTTTTGTTAGCTCATGTTAAAGCTAACAAATCGAACCTTATTGGAAGGTGTTACCCAATATAAATTGACAGAACAAGTATTTAAAAAAACAAAGAGCAGCAGAAAGTCTGAAACGCAGGTCCAAATGTGTTTTATAAGAACGTATGTGAAATTTTAATTCTGTAACAGGTCAGAACGGCACAGCTGCCATATTTAAAACATTTGTATCCCTTTTACTGGACAAACACACACTATCCACTCCATAACTAAGATTCATAGGCTGCATTTCAGACATTGAAATTGCAATAACATATTATGAGTATTTAGTTTCAATAACATGCAGCTGAACCCCGTCAGTAGTTGATGTTGTTTTATTTATAAAAGGCCAATTTCTGAAGGGTAAAATACCCTTCAGAAATTTTAGATGTGGAAACTGTAAATCAGTTTTACTAATACAACTCTTGTGTGTTTTATTGTGTGATAAATAAAACTTTTCACACAATCTTTTAGAATTAAAAGTATTAATTCTTGTGAAACAGCTGATGTTATTTACTTGCGTTTGTGGTTTCTGTTGTGTGCAGTTGACCTTTAAAGCACAGTATTGCTAAACAGAAATCAAAATCAAGTCAAGTAGTGCAGCTGCTTCCAGCAGCAGACATTCTTCACATTACAGCATATTAGGATTGACAATCACGTGGAGATGATATTAATAATTTACTTTTGAAAAACAAAATCTTTTGGATCTCTTGTCGAGGTCTGTGCTGTTTCTCGTCCTGTGTGTCTCTCTTACACCTTAGCCACATGATCAACTTTTCACCCCATTATGAAACTGTAACACACAGCTGCACGCGGGCAAATTAAAGCACATCAGCCAGACACATATTAACATGCATTAGTCACTCCCCACTCACTTAGCATGCAAATCTCACTGCCTCACTGCCTCGCACCTTCTGCCATGTATCCATTCACTGCATCATAATTAGACCCATCCTGCATAATTAATGAGGACAACCTTGCTACTTCAGCACCCCTCCGTCTCTGCTGTGCCATAAGCAGAAGTTTAATAATAATGTGTAATTTTATTGTTGTCAGGGTGCTTCGTTTTCTTCGCTTCAGAATTGTTTTCATTTTTATTAGTCCAGTCAATGAAAATGGGCCCTAACAGAGTATACTGAACACATGTCATACCAGTCCATTATCTGCAGGATATATTTTCCGTTGATTTATTACAGCAATGTTAACTTGCTGAAACAAAACTCTCAATATGACAAAAGTCAGTGTTTTACAGCCTGTTTGTTTGTTTAACTTAAACAGTCATAATTGGAGTGGCAGATATCACCAGACAAGTCAATCTACTCCTCTTAATTCTTAGACTCATTAGTAAATACAAACAAAAGACGGGCCCTCATCTTAAGTCTGGGATCAGTTTTCACAGCGCCTTAGTGGGGTGTCTGTGACCAGCCCCTCAGAGGCCTTTGTGTGCATCTGCTCAGCTTCTCCAGACCACACGAGCTCCTCAGCAAGGTGCCGGCATTCTGAGGGTGACAACTTTCTTAATCAAAAATGGAAAAAAAAACAGCTCTTACATACACTAAAGCTTTTTAAAAGGGACAACATATATAAAACCGACTACATCTACATTGTAAAGCAACAAAGACATGAGAATGGAAAAGAGAATATTTGAAATGACACATTTCAGTTCTTTCCAAATGGTTCTTATTGAAGAACATATACAGCATTTCACACAAATGTATGAACATTCTCATTTAATCCTGTCAAACAACTCCAAGTGTCTACTTCTGCTGTTCAGCAGTTCTCCTCGCAGCTCTCCATCATCTCCACCAATCTACCATATTGCCACAGTTCTGAAGCCACAGTGTTGTGCATGAATTTTGACCAGCACTGGACCAAATTAATAAAGGCTGAGAAAACAAATGTTGATATTTTAGGTTCAGGTCCATCATTCATCAGTATTTCCTCTTGTCTGTCTCCCACCCATCTTAGAAAAACAAAACAGTGTCATGACATGGAGGAGGGGAAGGAAATTAAGAAACCAGATGTGCAGCAATGAAACACTGACAGGCTGAGAAGCTTTAGAAGCAAAACATCACAACTGTAAACCACATGTGTGAGAGAACAGAGATTTACCCGTGCCAATAAATAATGATCCATCATCACAACATATCCTACATAAATGCCCCAAATGTCAGTTCAGAAGATGCTGGACCATTTGTGCATTAGAAATAAAGCATTCAAATGCTTTCAAAAGCCCCAGATCAGCTTTAATGATATGTTCAGTTAAATACCTGAATCCATCTATTATTCCAGCTAACAGTTATAGGTTGGGAGAATGTTTTCCTAATGTTTCCATTAAGTAACAAAATGTTGAAAATGTTATTTTGAATGTTCTAATTAAACATGTTTAAATAACATTCTTATAACCAGGCAAATAACATTCATACAATTTCTAGTTTTAGACGTTGTATTAACAATCTTGCTTCGTTATAAGAATGTTATTCAAACATTTTTCTGTAACGTTTTAAAACATTCTACTAACAACTTAGGAATAACATTTTGATATATGACTTTTAACATATGAAACATTCTACCTAGTTACTGCAAGAATATTTTTTGATAATTTTGAGAGAACTTTCAGAGAACATGAGCCAATATTCTGAGAACATTCCCTGTTAGCTGGGATGGTAGAAAGCCGTTTGACTTTGAGCTGTTGTATGAAAAATAAATGTGTATCTTTCTCTGGAGAGACAGTGTTGCAGTTGAGGAGGGTTGTGGGGACACGCTCTTAGAGGTGTTGGGTAGCAGAGGTCAGTTGGGGCTGGTCATAAATACCCTGGGCCCTCAAAATCTCTAGGCAGACTTGGGGCGAGAGGTTAACAGGGCACGTTTCCAAACTCTGACACCGCTAACAGGGCACACACACCTCAGCTCCAAAAACCAGCACCTCCATCACCACATTCCACACCAGGACCTTTAACACCCACAACTAAGAAAAATAAAACCAAGCAGCACGCTTTTTTACAGGAGTCTCGTCTTTCCTAAAACAACCTGATAGATTATTTTATATATTTTCAACAGGAGTAACAGATTATATAAAACAGATTATTGTGTTTTATCTGTTGTACATGTTTGATCATTTTTCTGTTTTGTGTGTCATTATATGTTTAGCTGCTCTGAAACAATGCAACATTGTAAAGAGTGCTGTATAAATGAAAGTGAATTAAATTAATTATAATGCATTTCTTAAACTGTTGTTGCTGCTAATTAGGAGTGTATATATGTCTATGACGTTTAGCATGGAAAAATATGAATGAACATGAATGAATTTGAATTTATAAATTAAAAATATATGACATATGAATTTAAAAAACACAAGCGTACAATCGCTCATGTAATCTCCTAATTAATGCTTAACCTCAGAATGCCAATAATGCGCATATATATATATATATATATATATATATATATATATATATATATATATATATATATTATATATATATATTAATCTGTATAGTCTGTATAGTCCATTTTCTTAATAAAAAGATTTATAAAAGCCAAAATTTGAATGTTATTATCTTTGGAACAGTTTGGAGTAAAATCATAATGAAATAAATAGATATAACACTGAAACTTTTCCTTTTCCGTTTGTATTGCATCCATCTCAAAATGGGTTCTTGCATTATGTCATATATTGTTTTAATGCTCTGTACACCCCCCCATACCATATGTCTATTTTTGCACAGATTTATAGGACAAATGAAGGAGACACACACTGAAATGTCTGCAGAAGTCTCATCATTGTGGGTAAACAGAGGCAGGGCTAACTGCATGAGTGAGAGACACAGACTGGCAGGCAGGAGAAGAGAGAGATGAGATGTCTGCTTAATTAGCCAGTAATGACAAACAACATCTGTTTCCTAATTGGGGGGGTGGGGGACGATGCCACCACTCGCTCAACTGCTCGCATGCCAACAGAAGGACTGTATGTCAAGTTTGTAAACACAGATATGAACAGAGAGTTCTTCATTAAAGAAAACCTGCATCTCTGCACCTTTTGTATACAGAAGAGCAAGAGGAGACAGTCTGTGAAGATCTGGGTATGGAATCATTCAGAGGTCCCGGTGCTGTAACATGATGTCAAGAGCTATCCAGAGCAAATGTGCACAGAGGCAGACAGGAGGAAAGATGAGAGGAAGTGTGATAGAAAGAGTCAAGAGGAGGAGAGAGACTGACATGGTCACAGCAGGCCTGCTGAGAAACTGTCAGTGGTCCCATCAGCTCCTGCCTTGCCCTGAGTCCTGACAGATTCATCTCTCTCACACTCACACGTGTACTTATCTAATTGGGGCACTCCACAGTGCTGCCTTAGTCTCTGGCACTCTAAGCATAAAGTGCTTTCCACTCAACTAACTCCTCAACAGATGAACCCAAGAGAAGAAAAGCAATTAACCAGGATACTTGAGTTCAGAAACAAAGATATTCTTTAATGGGGGAATAAGGATATACAAATACATTTGTCCCTGATACGTGGTTGAGTAACCCATCCCTAACTAAACTGATTTGTTACAAGTCTCTGGAGTAAATTTCACTTTGTCTGAAATCAGAATAACAAAGTTTTAAAATACATCAAAGTACAAAATACATAAAACCAGCAGGGTGTAAATATTGTACTGAGCTTCACCTCATCTGTGTTATTGACTCTCACCTGCAGCCTTTACCAGTCTCACATCTCACCCATCACTGCCTGCGTGTCATTTGTGCCCCCAGTTCATTCCTGAGAGTTTTCAGGATTTTATCTCTTCAGAGAAACATTATGGGGGTTTTGCATCTGTATGGCACACTGGAGCACAATTTTTTGCTGTTACGCTTTGAAAAATATGTACATTGTGAAAAGCACTATACAAATTAACTAGGCTCTGGAATATTAATTATGATTATATTATGCTGATATTTGCTGTAACAGATTTTCTAATTTGAAGGTTTAGTAATTTTTTAATTTAGTAATTTCTTAAAGTAAGTGAGTGGGGGTACAGAGTGAACTATTTACTAAATAATATCATTGATTATTTTGATTTCCTGAGTGGTTGGTTTTCTCGTAACCCACCAGAAAGTACTCAGTCACAGTAAAAATTCCATGGAATTGATTTCCCATTCAACCCCAACTGGTAACACGCATCCATTTATTGAACTCAGTGCTGATTCACTGACCATCAAGCTGTTACTAGTCACCCATACAGAACCAGCGCTCAAACCTTGCCAGACATTGACAATCCATTCAAGGTGTGTTTTGGGAGATCAGGTGAAGATAATTCTCCTGACACACACACAGTTTATGACCTAATATATGCCAGACAAAATTATTAAATATTCCACATGTATCTGCACAATTGATGTTTAAAAGCTTTTCTGAAGTCAGAACAGACACCAGATTAAGACAGAAGTGGAGCTGGTTCTCTTGGCCCTCACAGAATTCAAAGAATTATATATACACAATCACTGATCAGCACCAACACCCCTTGACAGATCCAGGATAAGTTCTGAGCAACATAATGTGACAAAAGCCTCCTCGAGAATCAGCTGAGAGCTGTTCTCTCTCCTTTCACTAATAACAGGATTAGTTGGGCGGGGGTGGGGCGTCCGAAAGGGGGAGGAGAGAGAGACAGACAGAGCAGCAGGTCCAAATAAAACAGACCCCGATTTAAACAGGAGGGGTTGTAGGTGCTTTGGGATTTCAATTCCCACATGCATTGGGGGTTCCTGATGAGACTGACTAATTATATCAATATTTGGGCAAAAGGTTGTAGGTGGCAGAGCAAGAAAAGAGGAAACAAAAACTTATAAAGGACATTAAGACTCGCCCAAGAGAAACAGAATTAAAAGTTGAAGAAGAGAACACTAGATGCTGATCCATCTCATTGATATACTCAGCACTTTTTATACAACACTGAGTCATATTTTGACACTGAAAATGAAACAAAATAGATACTTTGAGTTTAAAGTCACCATAAGGTAAAAGCCAATCACTTCCTGTGCAGTGCTGTTTAGAGAAAAAACATCTGCCAATACCAAAAATGGCCTTCATTTTATTGAGAGAGAGTCATGGAGTAAAGAGTAAAAACAGCTGTGGCGTTTAGGGATCTGGGAAAATCGGAGAGTCAACAGTCAATTTTTTTCATTTTTGAGAAAGTCCAAGCAGATCCTCTGAGATGCTTTGTAAACACTGTTAGCTTGAACAGTGAGGAGAGGTAGAACGATCTGTATATATGTGCCGCTAGAGAATTCATATTTTTTAAATACAGTAATGGAGGGATCAGGTTACTGGGAGACAAAAGAGACCAAAAAAGTTTTTTTAACACTGAGTGAAGAAAGAAAGACAACAAAAACTGACAAATTCTGAAAACAATGAAGGACAGCAGTCCATCTGCAAACCCGACAGAACCGAAAACAGTCCTTCCTTAAAGTGTCTCTCAATACCTATATAAATATATAAACTGAGCAAATTGTTTTCATCACCAGGAGGTTATTGGGCAGTGTCATCTGGACTGAAATTCTAACTTTGAGACACGTAAAAAAAGCACATACCTGATGATCTAACATTTCAATGTTAGTTTCTGTCAGCAAGCAGCACAGCAACATCAGACTTTCTTTAAAACTGAGATTGGCAGCTCAGACTCGCTCTCTCTTACAGTTCACTCAGTATAATCATTTCCCAGGTTTCCGTTTTTTTAGTCACCATGTTTGCCTTAATTGACCAAAACAATTAATGTATAGAAACCTCAGACATGGTATTTTCTCTGAGGACCTTGTGTTTGGTAGGAAACAGTTGGACTCACCTGTCAATAATAACAGGGTCGGACGGTGTCTCGTTGCGATTGCCGCAGCTCTTTTTCTCACAACAGCGACTGTGTATGAAAATAGAGAACAGAGCAGTGGAGTTAAGATTTGTTCTTATTGGCAGCGTAGCATCACTAAAACACTAAAAGTTAAGGGACTCAGAAACAGGGCAGCAATCTGTCACATTGATTGTTAATGATCAAGCTGAACCCCAGCTTACCTACACACACACACACACAACCATACAAAGCAGACAACCTACACATACAATCATGGGACCCTTCTGTCTATGCACAGCCCCCAACGCACCACCAGCATAACAAAAGTGCCCCCCACCCCTGACCATCTGCCTATATGCTTTCTATTTCCCCTGCCCCACAATCCCTCCGTCAGACAGAGTCACTCCCCAGCTGTGTCGCCTGCCCTCTGCACCCCCCTCGCCATCAGCTCTGTTATTAACCAGCTGTGAGCGCCCACTCGGGCATCTGCTGGCTACACAATAGGGGCAGAGTGCATTCTGCCCCCTCGTCCCTCCCTGATGCTGTCCCCAAGCCTGAGGTCACCGCACACCCCCTGTCCATTCTGTCTCCCTGACACTTGCTGTCTCTCTTTCTCTCAGCCCAGCTGCTGCATATTCTCTCGCACATTAACTTGCACTCATCCTGTATATAAAATGATTAGCTTATGATATTTAGCCTGAGGTCAGAAAACTCATCATTCCTTTCTGTGTGAGCAACATCGCTGAGTCATTATTGCAGGTTTAGAGAGGACACTGATGAAAGAAGAAGCCTAAACAAACTGCATGTTCCCTGTAAAGCATTTCTTATGGGAATTTCAGTTTAGGGACTGGCACATTCACGCATGCCTGCAGCTCTATAAATCTCTTTGTGTTTTGTGCTCACCTGCACATGACTTCATGAGTCAGCAGAACGCGACACATTTCAGGATTCTTGTTCTGTCCCTCGTATGATATGGGCTGAAACATGCAGAACAAAGTGTAAACTGAGTCATCAACACATTATACAGTAAAAGTAAGAACATATATCCTGTAGAAAGCCACTAGCTTTAAGAGCACAGAGTTTTACCTGTTTAGTGACAGAGTCAATAAGACGAGCATAAAGATCTTGCTCTGTGCGGACGCCTATCAACAAACACAAGAAACAAACTTCACTGATAAGACACTTTTAGCTTTTTTGTTAAAACAAATCAATAAAGAATATCAAATTATATGTACATAATGTAATCACATTATTAACACTTTTATTAGGACACATGTAGACATGGGCATACAGGTGTGTAAGCAGACACACGAGATGAACATACCGTTACTGTAAAGAAGCTGGAGTTTATAATGAGTGCCGTTGTTGGTCTTTTCTCCTGTCTGCTCCTTAGAAAAACAGCAAATACAGGAAGGACAAATAATCTGATTATGCAAAATTAACAAGTTATGTACAGTTCAGACCAGGAAAGCATACATGATTTTACATTAGTTACCAACAGATACATTTCATCAAGATTTGAAAACATGCACTTCACAAGTTCCCATTAACATGTAATTGCAAATGATCATAAATGCATATTTGGCGTGCTGTCCGGAGGGAGGGCTCCGAACTCAGAGTACTCTCTCATCCCTGACTGAGGTAGATACCAGCCAAGAGTGAGATGATGGGGTGCTGCTGCTCTGTAATGGGACAGAAGTGAGGGACGGCATATATATATGCACCTGTGTGATGATTGGTTGGATTACATGACCATGCTCCTCCCGAACTTTGTTAAATAAATTATATCAGGACAAGCATGTTTTCAAGATTAAAAAAGTGTTTCTGAACAACATGTCCTGTTAAATGCAATAAAACAATCTATTTGCTGTTTTTTACTTCTCTCTTTTACTTCCAGCTAACTGGTCTCCAAAGAGCCAGCCAAAGAGTAATAATAAGAGACAGAAAACAGGAGTTAGGGAGGTAATACAGATTTTGCTTTTATATTAAATGTGAAGGGGACTGAGGCGATCGCAGATCATGCACGGTTTATGGAGCTAATCTCAACATTTTTGGGGGGGCTGAGCAGAAATGTAGCTACAGCCCCCCTAAAAACGGCCTAGCGATGTCTATGCATGTGATGTCCTATCAATGTGAAACACGCTGCAGAATATACCCTGTCCAGCTCCACAAAGTCAACAAACGCTGTCCTCTCCACTTCCACAGGCTGTCCGTTCAGATCATACAGCGCAAGAACAAAATGGAAGAAGTTGGATTTTCTGAGGTTGGTGGGAGGCTGTTTTTCAAAGTGAGCGCGAGATAAGGCCACTCCACTGAAACAAATAAACAGTTTATTCATTTATTTACACATTGCTTTAGTACATTGTTAATATTACATTAGTACATTGCTAGACATAATACGGAACTGGTTAACACTTCCGATTCTGGAGTTAAATTTCCACTCCAGAAATCTCTTCTCGTGTGCAGCTGTCACTGATTTGTTAGTTACTGGATAAATAGGTAGACATAATGCATGAGTTTAACCAACACAGTTATTGTATAATTGTATAATTCTGTAGTTTTACAGTAATTATGTTAATGGCCTGTAAATAACAAGACAAGAAAGTAATATCTAAAACAATAGAGAGAGCTGAGACTGTGGACTGTATGAGACTGTATGAGACTGTATGAGACTGTGGACTGTATGAGACTGTGGACTGTATGAGACTGTATGAGACTGTGGACTGTATGAGACTGTATGAGACTGTATGAGACTGTATGAGACTGTGGACTGTATGAGACTGTGGACTGTATGAGACTGTGGACTGTATGAGACTGTATGAGACTGTATGAGACTGTATGAGACTGTGGACTGTATGAGACTGTATGAGACTGTGGACTGTATGAGACTGCATAAGACTGTATGAGACTGTATGAGACTGTGGACTGTATAAGACTGTGTGAGACTGTATGAGACTGTGGACTGTATCACACACACACTGAGTGAATGAAACACTGGTCGTGCAGTGAGGAGCTCTGGGTCTTCAGATCACACACACTGAGTGAATGAAACACTGGTCGTGCAGTGAGGAGCTCTGGGTCTTCAGATCACACACACTGAGTGAATGAAACACTGGTCGTGCAGTGAGGAGCTCTGGGTCTTCAGATCACACACACTGAGTGAATGAAACACTGGTCGTGCAGTGAGGAGCTCTGGGTCTTCAGATCACACACACTGAGTGAATGAAACACTGGTCGTGCAGTGAGGAGCTCTGGGTCTTCAGATCACACACACTGAGTGAATGAAACACTGGTCGTGCAGTGAGGAGCTCGAGGTCTTCAGATCACACACACTGAGTGAATGAAACACTGGTCGTGCAGTGAGGAGCTCGAGGTCTTCAGATCACACACACTGAGTGAATGAAACACTGGTCGTGCAGTGAGGAGCTCTGGGTCTTCAGATCACACACACTGAGTGAATGAAACACTGGTCGTGCAGTGAGGAGCTCGAGGTCTTCAGATCACACACACTGAGTGAATGAAACACTGGTCGTGCAGTGAGGAGCTCGAGGTCTTCAGATCACACACACTGAGTGAATGAAACACTGGTCGTGCAGTGAGGAGCTCTGGGTCTTCAGATCACACACACTGAGTGAATGAAACACTGGTCGTGCAGTGAGGAGCTCGAGGTCTTCAGATCACACATGAGTGAATGAAACACTGGTCGTGCAGTGAGGAGCTCTGGGTCTTCAGATCACACACTGAGTGAATGAAACACTGGTCGTGCAGTGAGGAGCTCTGGGTCTTCAGATCACACACTGAGTGAATGAAACACTGGTCGTGTGAGGAGCTCTGGGTCTTCAGATCACACACTGAGTGAATGAAACACTGGTGTGCAGTGAGGAGCTCTGGGTCTTCAGATCACACACACTGAGTGAATGAAACACTGGTCGTGCAGTGAGGAGCTCTGGGTCTTCAGATCACACATGAGTGAATGAAACACTGGTGTGCAGTGAGGAGCTCTGGGTCTTCAGATCACACACTGAGTGAATGAACACTGGTCGTGCAGTGAGGAGCTCTGGGTCTTCAGATCACACACACTGAGTGAATGAAACACTGGTCGTGCAGTGAGGAGCTCTGGGTCTTCAGATCACACACTGAGTGAATGAAACACTGGTCGTGCAGTGAGGAGCTCTGGGTCTTCAGATCACACACTGAGTGAATGAAACACTGGTCGTGCAGTGAGGAGCTCGAGGTCTTCAGATCACACACTGAGTGAATGAAACACTGGTGGTGCAGTGAGGAGCTCGAGGTCTTCAGATCACACACTGAGTGAATGAAACACTGGTCGTGCAGTGAGGAGCTCTGGGTCTTCAGATCACACACCTGAGTGAATGAAACACTGGTCGTGCAGTGAGGAGCTCGAGGTCTTCAGATCACACATGAGTGAATGAAACACTGGTGTGCAGTGAGGAGCTCGAGGTCTTCAGATCACACACATGAGTGAATGAAACACTGGTCGGCAGTGAGGAGCTCTGGGTCTTCAGATCACACACACTGAGTGAATGAAACACTGGTCGTGCAGTGAGGAGCTCGAGGTCTTCAGATCACACACTGAGTGAATGAAACACTGGTCATGCAGTGAGGAGCTCTGGGTCTTCAGATCACACACACTGAGTGAATGAAACACTGGTCGTGCAGTGAGGAGCTCGAGGTCTTCAGATCACACACTGAGTGAATGAAACACTGGTGTGCAGTGAGGAGCTCTGGGTCTTCAGATCACACACACTGAGTGAATGAAACACTGGTCGCAGTGAGGAGCTCTGGGTCTTCAGATCACACACACTGAGTGAATGAAACACTGGTCGTGCAGTGAGGAGCTCGAGGTCTTCAGATCACACACCTGAGTGAATGAAACACTGGTCGTGCAGTGAGGAGCTCGAGGTCTTCAGATCACACATGAGTGAATGAAACACTGGTCGTGCAGTGAGGAGCTCTGGGTCTTCAGATCACACACATGAGTGAATGAAACACTGGTCGTGCAGTGAGGAGCTCGAGGTCTTCAGATCACACACTGAGTGAATGAAACACTGGTCGTGCAGTGAGGAGCTCTGGGTCTTCAGATCACACACATGAGTGAATGAAACACTGGTCGTGCAGTGAGGAGCTCGAGGTCTTCAGATCACACACATGAGTGAATGAAACACGGTCGTGCAGTGAGGAGCTCGAGGTCTTCAGATCACACACTGAGTGAATGAAACACTGGTCGTGCAGTGAGGAGCTCTGGGTCTTCAGATCACACACATGAGTGAATGAAACACTGGTCGTGCAGTGAGGAGCTCTGGGTCTTCAGATCACACACTGAGTGAATGAAACACTGGTCGTGCAGTGAGGAGCTCGAGGTCTTCAGATCACACACTGAGTGAATGAAACACTGGTGTGCAGTGAGGAGCTCTGGGTCTTCAGATCACACACATGAGTGAATGAAACACTGGTCGTGCAGTGAGGAGCTCGAGGTCTTCAGATCACACACTGAGTGATGAAACACGGTGGTGCAGTGAGGAGCTCTGGGTCTTCAGATCACACACTGAGTGAATGAAACACTGGTGTGCAGTGAGGAGCTCTGGGTCTTCAGATCACACACTGAGTGAATGAAACACTGGTCGTGCAGTGAGGAGCTCGAGGTCTTCAGATCACACACTGAGTGAATGAAACACTGGTCGCAGTGAGGAGCTCGAGGTCTTCAGATCACACACACTGAGTGAATGAAACACTGGTGTGCAGTGAGGAGCTCTGGGTCTTCAGATCACACACACGAGTGAATGAAACACTGGTCGTGCAGTGAGGAGCTCGAGGTCTTCAGATCACACACATGAGTGAATGAAACACTGGTCGTGCAGTGAGGAGCTCTGGGTCTTCAGATCACACACTGAGTGAATGAAACACTGGTGTGCAGTGAGGAGCTCTGGGTCTTCAGATCACACACACTGAGTGAATGAAACACTGGTCGTGCAGTGAGGAGCTCTGGGTCTTCAGATCACACACTGAGTGAATGAAACACTGGTCGTGCAGTGAGGAGCTCTGGGTCTTCAGATCACACACCTGAGTGAATGAAACACGGTCGTGCAGTGAGGAGCTCGAGGTCTTCAGATCACACACACTGAGTGAATGAAACACTGGTCGTGCAGTGAGGAGCTCGAGGTCTTCAGATCACACACACGAGTGAATGAAACACTGGTGTGCAGTGAGGAGCTCGAGGTCTTCAGATCACACACACTGAGTGAATGAAACACTGGTCGTGCAGTGAGGAGCTCTGGGTCTTCAGATCACACACACTGAGTGAATGAAACACTGGTCGTGCAGTGAGGAGCTCTGGGTCTTCAGATCACACACACTGAGTGAATGAAACACTGGTCGTGCAGTGAGGAGCTCTGGGTCTTCAGATCACATTATTACTGAGTGAATCAGTGTGACGGGGTTTGTTGTATTGTTTGAGAAAACACTGACCTGTTGCTGGAGTTATTTTCTGCGAAAGGCTTTTTTACTACAAAACTACAAGTGTATTGTATGTGGAAATGATGGACAACGCGCACAACTGGTGCATGTATTTAAGCCTAAATCCATCTGTTCTATTGTATGGTGAACAATTACTTCAGCATCTGTGTGTTCATTGACATAAGCTGGGCTATTATTTCATAGACAATCTCATGCACAACGCAGGTGTGACTTCAACTACTTACACTGAACCTGAAGTACAGAATAATAGAGTTGGGTACCTCTGTGCCGCTATGTTTGCGTCCATAACACCGACGTTTCGCACCCAAGAACGAACGGGATCCATCTCGTCAAAAGTCCCTGTTTCGATCCGGTGATGTTTCTGTCCGGGTGACTCCAAACATTTACAACAATATCCAAATGATCCGGTAACCTCCTCCGAAGCAGAAGGACTACGGCAACCACAAGTGTGTGATAATCACAGCAGAAGAATATCCGCTGAGCTGTGATGGCCTCTGTACTTCTTTCAGAAGTTGAACCGGCTTTCTTGTCGAGGGTTTGTCCTGTTTGCGCTTCATCCGCTCACCTGTTCCGCTGTAGCAACACTTACATCCCAGACAGCATCCTTCTCCCTCATGAACTTCTGCACACACTCAGGGCAGAAAATCAGACACGGTGTGGACCACAAGAGTCTGATGCTGCGCCGAGTGTGAACGGGGAGGATGCAGAACTGATGATCAGTCTGCTCGGACCTGCGGTATAAATGCGCCGCACTGCCCAGGAGGAGGAAGAGGAGGAAGAGGAGGGCGGTCCGAGTCTGGATCATTAGAAAGGGGCTGACGTCGATCCTTCACTTTGACTTCAGACCTCTGGCGATAGATGTAACGTGCTTTTCCTAGCATTGAGATTGAAATACACGACTGACTTTTTTAATGTGTTGACTTGGCAATTAGAAAATGCTGTAATGTACGTGAACCACATTATGTTTAAAGCATGAGCGTAAATTACATCAAACAGTTATAATAATAAACATGGGGTCAATAAACATTTTTCAAGAGCATTTTTAAAGAAGACACAAATAACACAGTTATAATTGTACCTGTAGAAATATATGTACATTATGGTTATTTCACACCGTCTACTAAATTAGACTAATATCAGTTCACACACAGGCTTATTACTTGTATTGAGTGACTTGCTATCCAACAAGCTTCAGTATTAAATAAAAGATGACATTATAATCGGTAACAGAGTGGACTCATGAAAACAGATCTTCACCCTGACCTGTGCTGCTGCTAAATTTACTCTGGTTTGTATTCCAGTAAACGCATCTATTACAAAGAAAACGAAGCTTAAAGAGATCATGAGATCTTCTCAACTTCTTACACCGTTTCCTCTCGTTCGTGTGCTCTGTAAGAGCAGCTTTTCCATCTTTTCTTACTGGAGGGTCATTGTCTGTACGCGGGGCTCAGATAACAAACAATGAGTGAGAGCCCCCGCACACCCCGCACACACCCCGCCATCTGCCCGCGCCGGGTCAGCTGTCCGCCCGTGACGCGTCCTGTCGCGGAATCCCGCACACTTCGGCTCTCTGCTGTCTGAACCACCGGTCGCGATGACAGAATTTAATAAACAATATAAATAATATAAATAATTCAATAGGCTGCCACCATTAACCAAAAAGCAGCTGTAACAGCAGAGAGCGCAAATCATTTGAACGTATTATAAATGATACCCTAAATAATAACAGCGTATTTGTGTCACTGTTAAACACCTAAACCGTCTTCATTTCTGTCTGAACCAAAAGACGAGCGTTATACAATCAATCTCCCGTTTCAGGTTTTAGTGTAAATGTTTATATTATATTATATAAGTTGTGTACCACATAGATGATCATCTTTTCATATGTGTTGTTATAGCGAAAACATGAAGTCCAACACACATATATATTTATAAGAAAGCGCTTCACTAACTGCGGCGGACCCGTTTTCATGTTTGGTTTATAAGGTTTGTTTGTTTATTAGGTTTGTTTGTTTATAAGGTTTGTTTGTTTATTAGGTTTGTTTGTTTATTAGGTTTGTTTTGCACATTTTCAGCATCAGTTGAAACTCTTCCGCTACTGTAAGGAGTTGCAGTTGACAACAGTTATCAGAAGAGCAACAGCAGACCGTCTTCACATTCATTTACAAATATCACCAGCCATATATCAGCTACAAAATGCAAATAAATGATTATTTTTGCTTTAGCAACTTTAATTCAACGACCAGACTTTAACCCACCGATTTTTATTTTTATTAATTGTGAAAACTGATTTTAATTTTTGTGTGACGTTTTGGTCATTCAGCAGACGTAATATGTCATGCAGACGCAGAGACTTTTTACGTTTTTAATAATAGTCTTTGTCAGAGGCTTTTAACTTTTATTAACATTTTAGATTCTGTTAAATAATCTTGTGACATTAACCTGTGATGATCAACAAATACTGAGCCATTTAAGTAGCTGGCAGACAATATATAAATACATTATGTTTCAGTACGTAGATATTCTGCAGATCACTTCTGAAATAATGTTGTGCGTTTTGTATGTGAGTGCTGCTGTTTAAGTGAGTTTAAGTGTTTACACTCACCTGTTTGAGAGAATTCAATACAATATTGACTTGACATGAAACAAAGTTGGTTTTAATGTTCTTTATTAATGATGGGTAAATCATTAATTTATTGTTATTTAAACCTCAGGAGATCAAACTAAATATGTTTCATTTTTAGTATCTATGCTTTTTGCCTTTTTTACAAAACGAAAAAAAAACTGATTGTGTAAATTTGCAACCAACGTTAAATAAAAAAACAGAGAATTTATAGAACTCATATTCTTTTGATTATTTTGATGAGCAGTCTGTCGAATGAAAATGGACAACATTGATCGAAATAAAAGAAAGGGCTGAGAACTGTTTTCACGTTTTTGAAAGTAAAAGTATTAACTATAATTTACAGGTGGAAAACAGGATGTTTTATATTAGTTACCAGAATCTGGTCCTGTTTTTAGTGGTCATCCCGTAAATCTGGGATTAATTAAAATAATGTTTTCAGAATGAATGTAAATTGTATAGTGAAACTGAACGTTTGTATGGTGTCTGCTTTTATTTGGCAGACTTACACCGCATTTAAGATATCGACTTTAAATCAAGCATTTAAATCAAGCAAACACAAGCATTTGACCGCATGTGTGTTCACTGCGAATCGAACCCAAACCCTTTGCACTGCTAACACACAGCCCCATAGAGTTGAGCTACAGGAACCCATACTAATGCATATAACAGTAATGTAAAAATATAATTTTCCTTTTTTACTAAATGATTACTAAACATGGATTTTCACAAAAATATTTTCTAGAGTTTCTACCTGATTATATGGATATTTCAGAGGTGAATGAAATATTATTGTACCATAGAAATCCAGAGAAACATTTTCAGAAAACTAGAGACAATTGAAGAGAGTATCATTTTTATACACTGTAAACAAAACTTTGCTGCCTTCGATTTTTAAGTTTAATCTTAAACTTGGCTATACAAGTAATTTCAATTTAACATTTTAAATCCTGACTGGTATAACTTATAAGAAATAGTTGAAAATTGCTTAACCAAATTTTTTTAAGTTACTTCAACTCCACACCAGTCAAGATTACAAAGAGTAAATTGAAATTACTAAACTGATTAAACTTTAAGGTAGAAATTTAAGGTAGCAAAGTTTACAGTGTAGTATTCTTTACAGCAAAGGTAAGTTTTGATTATGTCACCTGAAATATGTGTGTGTTAGACCCCTCCATCCTTTTACCTTAGGGGACCAGCTAAAACAAGCCTTTAACAGCTAAAACAACCTTTAACAAAAATCCTTTTATAAATCAGAAAATATGTAAATAGGAGGGAGTTCCTCATCTGACTTATCTGAAGAAATTTGTAAGATTCTGGTATTATCAAGACAATACAGGAATACAGTTATAAAATACAATTAGAAATTATTAAAATACAATTAGACACTATCCCATGACCTGGAAAACGTCTAAGAAAGATTCATGTATTAAAACTGAATGATCCAAGCACACTTTCAAGTTGTTGTCTAAAATTTTCAGCTTTTATAAAGATGTTGCTGTAGATGTTTTATTGAGTGTTTAAAGGTGTTGCAAAGATGGTCATTAAGTTCAGAAATTTCAAACACCTTTAAACTGGGATAGTTCACAGAAAAATGAATGTTGTCATCATGTAGACATTTATTCACCCTGAACACAAAGGAACATACTTTGTATCAAAACAGTTTTGGGGCACCATTGACTTCCATTGTATTTTTTTCCTACTGTGGAAGTCAATTGTGCCCCAACATTGTTTACAAACATTCTTTTGTGTTCAGCAGAACAAATAAATGTATACAGTAAATGATGTAAATGATGACAGAATTTTCACTTTTTGGTGAACTGTCCTTTTATAGGGACTTTGACGTGTTCTGGAAACATGTTATTTTCGTTACAGTTTCTGTTGGTGACACAGAAATTACACACATCACCTTTAATACCTTTAATATGTTTATTTTCATGGCTGTCACTAGGCAACAGAGTCTACATGTGTTCATGTGGACCAGTCAGGGACTGTTTGTCTATCAGGATCTGATAGTATATGTGGCCTTTCTCCTCTTTTGACCCTCCTGGAGGTTCACCTTTCTGCAAGACAGAAGAAAAATGACCATTACAAAGACCCGCAGCCCGTCTTAACTCTGATCAATACTGTTTCCAGAAAGACTGAAAGACATGTTACCAACATCCATGATTACAGTGATGACAGTGATGACGCTCAGTGATGGGCGTGCTCGTCCCCAACATTCAGCCAATCATATGCTGAGTTGTCAGCACGCACTCGGACGCGATTGGCTCGTGCTGCTGTCCGTCTTCGACGCTGGAGCTACAGTCGTTCATTCAGAAACAGCGACGCGTCCATGAACGTAAAATCAATACAAACGGTACGCGATAAACCACCGACACGCCACACCTGAAACAAAACCTTTATTCCAGTACAACCACAGAAAAGCGAAATATTCTGACACAGTTCGTAACTTACGGTGCTATGTGTATAACTGTTCCGTTAGCTCGCTGTGTTTGTCTTGAAGCACTTTAATGAAATGAAGATGATGAACCCACCGGGAGGACATGAAGCGACTCTGTCCTGCAGTGAAGTGAATGAGTCTCTGATGTGTGTTGAGATCCACAGCTGATGTGTGTTGAGATCCACAGCTGATGTGTGTTGAGATCCACAGATGATGTGTGTTGAGATCCACAGCTGATGTGTGTTGAGATCCACAGTTTGTGTGTGTTGAGATCCACAGCTGATGTGTGTTGAGATCCACAGCTGATGTGTGTTGAGATCCACAGCTGGTGTGTGTTGAGATCCACAGCTGGTGTGTGTTGAGATCCACAGCTGATGTGTGTTGAGATCCACAGCTGATGTGTGTTGAGATCCACAGCTGGTGTGTGTTGAGATCCACAGCTGATGTGTGTTGAGATCCACAGCTGATGTGTGTTGAGATCCACAGCTGGTGTGTGTTGAGATCCACAGCTGGTGTGTGTGTTGTGTGTTGAGATCCACAGCTGATGTGTGTTGAGATCCACAGCTGATGTGTGTTGAGATCCACAGCTGGTGTGTGTTGAGATCCACAGCTGATGTGTGTTGAGATCCACAGCTGATGTGTGTTGAGATCCACAGCTGATGTGTGTTGAGATCCACAGATGATGTGTGTTGAGATCCACAGCTGATGTGTGTTGAGATCCACAGCTGATGTGTGTTGAGATCCACAGCTGATGTGTGTAAGATGCGCTTTTACTGTTTTTTGCACTTTTACATTTATTAACAGCGCACACGAGTCCCTGCTGTTTATTTAGAAGAATGGCCAGTGCGCATGTCAGCTAAAATGTGACTCTAGTGCCATCTGGTGCTGTGATGATGTACACTAGTGAGGACTGTCTCACCTGTCAAGAAAAATAATCTGGCCAGAAATACATAATGAATTTTAAAAGAAGTCACACCGGATCACCTACCATTGTGTAATGGTCAACCTGTCTATGATTATTAATATTATTGTTATTATTATAATAATATATGATTATTTCCTGTTTTGCTTCTAGGAAAATAAGCACATATCCCTTCAATATCTTCCTCTGGATTAAAGGATGTAGTTTCATCTGGAACACATCCATACAAGCTCACACCAAAACATGTCTGAGTAAGACTGTAGATTTGAACACTGGGATTATGGGAATTTATTATATTTTATTTGAAGATTATTTTGCGGTGGAGATTATGATACATGGAGATCAGTGTCCAGCAGGTTTTAGGAGACCTGAGTGGGCTGCAGTCTCCTCTCTGTTTTCTCCATAATTACTTTGATAGTAATATACTGTTCAGATATTCAACTGTAATCTAAGCCCCATAAGCTGATAAAACATGAGACCTGAGGGTTTTCATTTATTTGTATTTTATCTTGTATTGTTGTTTACCACTGCTTTTCATTTTATTCTTTCTTCCTTTGTTTTCAGGATATAAATATATATTAAAGTTGTTTGTGATGTGGATTTTAGTTTCATGTACAAATATTTATTAAACACAAACTTTTATTGAATTAATTTTCATACTACATCAATTTGTTACAATAATGTTTTATCCTAATGTTTGACATTAATATTGTAAAATGTTATTCTTATGAAAACAGATGCTTATAAAGTACACATAAAAATAATTATTGTTGGGTGCTGTTTTAAGAATAAATGCATAAATAATATGTTAATGAAATGTATCATAAATACACAGCACTTCATACCATGTAAACATTTTAATTTTGAGAAGAGAGAACACAAAGGGATTCTTTTCCCTCACAGAAGACATACTGAGAGCATATACATTTGTACAAGATGCTAGGGTGTTGAGAGAATATAAACACAACACTGTTTTTATCTTCTCTTTTAAAAGGTTTTGCTTGTAGTTTTAATTAGAAAAAAATTTTGTTGTTGTTAGGATGTGTTACCAGATCAGTGGCAAAGTTTTTAAAAGCATTGAAACTTCCTTATGTAGGAGAATCCAAAACTCTTCACATTAACAATTATCAAAATAGTAAGAAAAAATGCATGTTGCATGAGTGTTCGAAAATGTACCAGAGTACCAGTGTATATATAACTTACAATACTGTTTGTAAATTAAGTACTACTACAATGTATAGTGCTTGTCAGCAGCCGTCCAGATTGGTGACTACAGCGGCACTATATATGAGTTCAGAGATATCTCCCAGTGAGGTCTGGGGGTAGTGCATCAGGCCCTGACTCTGCCGCTGTTGGGCTCCCTCCAAACCAACTTGATGTGGAGGAATCACCTGATCCACAGACACATAAATGGACTGATTGGAACTGCAGTAGGATTTTAATTGATGCCCAGAGAAACGTTCAGGATGTGCTGTGAAGCAGTTGATCTGCCAGAGACAGTCTGACTGATTTTGGAATGAATGCTGAGCTGGTTTGTCTGATGAGCTACTGGAGAAAGATGAAGATTCAAGCATGTGAGGGTATCTGTTCCCCAGGGGTAGGACTCCAGGAAGGTCAGGAGAGAAGGGTGGTTGGGGAAATGTTGGGTGAGAAAGATTCTGAGAGCAGGGAATCAGGGCTTGTCTACAGCTGTGCTGATTGTGGCTGGTTCCTCTGTTCTGCGTTTGATATCTTTCAGACATCAGATCTCTCTGTTCAGACACAGCAGAACACAGTTCTGGGATAAAACCAGAGTTAGTCGGGTGGAAGCAGGTTACAGGTAATGGGTTTGAGTTCAGTCCCTTTCCTGGACCCCTACTAACCGGTCTGGTCAGCTTCTTACTCTTCATGCTGCGAGCTCGTCTGTTTTGAAACCAGACCTGCCAAAACATGCCATCAGTTAAAAGTGATGTAGATGAATTAAACAATAAGTAAAACAGTCGCGATCATGCGCTGTAATCACCTGAATTTTGCTCTCGGGCAGCAGCGTGAGAGCCGCCAGACTTTCTCGCAGGCTGATGTCCGGGTACGGGCTGACCACGAAAGCGCGCTCCAGCTCCGACAGCTGCGCGCGGCTGAAGATCGTCCTCTTCCTCTTCCTCTGTGCGACTTCAGGAGAAGACCGCGAGTCTTCGGGTTTTACATCTGAATATGTGCAAAGCGATTCAGTAACTCTGAAGTGTCACTGAAAGTTGTTATTTCGTTATTGGGAACCGATTCCCAACGTAGAGTTGTATAATAAGTTCTTAACGCGTTACTGCGATAAACGCGAAGGACCAAAGAGACGCGCTTTTAATCGCGCTTCACGCGTCCTCTGTGAACGCTCTTAAATATTGTTTTAAACTAAGAACCAAAAATGCTTATGTTAAATAATTAGTTACTGCTAAAACAAGCACTACACTCATTCTGTGACAATGCCTATAAAAAAACTTAAATGTAAAATATGATTCCTCTTTACATATATTAAATAACTGATAAATAACAGTCATAAATAACCAGCATTGTATTTTAACATATGTTTGAAGACAGAATGATACCCAAAACAGTTATAATAATAACCCTGTAACTGTAAAGTATGATCACAATAATAATATAAATAAAAAACTCATGCTCACCTGTAAACTGGACCATGTTTTGGTTAAAGGTAAAATCACTTTCTGTCTCCACGCTTAATTTTGTCACTAAATCAAACGATGGGTCGTAAAATAATGCCATAGCCTTTAATCACGCAGCAGGTCTCGGGTTCCAGTCCTGTCCGCGTCCACACATGAAATGTTTCAGACAGCAGCTGAGCCCGCAGTTTTATACCCGCTCCCCTCACACCCAGCAGCGCCTGTCGTCCTGCAGGGTGTGACCGTCTGTATCAGTGACAGTCAGTATCTGTGACCGTCTGTATCTGTGACAGTCAGTATCTGTGACAGTCAGTATCTGTGACAGTCTGTATCTGTGACAGTCTGTATCAGTGACAGTCTGTATCTGTGACAGTCTGTATCTGTGACAGTCAGTATCTGTGACAGTCAGTATCTGTGACCGTCTGTATCTGTGACAGTCTGTATCTGTGACAGTCAGTATCTGTGACAGTCTGTATCTGTGACAGTCTGTATCAGTGACAGTCAGTATCTGTGACAGTCTGTATCTGTGACAGTCTGTATCAGTGACAGTCAGTATCTGTGACAGTCAGTATCTGTGACAGTCTGTATCTGTGACAGTCAGTATCTGTGACAGTCAGTATCTGTGACAGTCTGTATCTGTGACAGTCAGTATCTGTGACAGTCTGTATCTGTGACAGTCTGTATCTGTGACAGTCTGTATCTGTGACAGTCAGTATCTGTGACCGTCTGTATCTGTCACCATCTGTATCTGTGACAGTCTGTATCTGTGACAGTCAGTATCTGTGACAGTCTGTATCTGTGACAGTCTGTATCAGTGACAGTCTGTATCTGTGACAGTCAGTATCTGTGACAGTCTGTATCAGTGACAGTCTGTATCTGTGACAGTCAGTATCTGTGACAGTCTGTATCAGTGACAGTCAGTATCAGTGACAGTCAGTATCTGTGACAGTCAGTATCTGTGACAGTCAGTATCTGTGACAGTCTGTATCTGTGACAGTCTGTATCTGTGACAGTCTGTATCAGTGACAGTCAGTATCTGTGACAGTCTGTATCAGTGACAGTCTGTATCTGTGACAGTCTGTATCTGTGACAGTCAGTATCTGTGACAGTATCTGTGACAGTCTGTATCTGTGACAGTCTGTATCTGTGACAGTATCTGTGACAGTCTGTATCTGTGACAGTCAGTATCTGTGACAGTCTGTATCTGTGACAGTATCTGTGACAGTATCTGTGACAGTATCTGTGACAGTCTGTATCTGTGACAGTCTGTATCTGTGACAGTCAGTATCTGTGACAGTATCTGTGACAGTCTGTATCTGTGACAGTCAGTATCTGTGACAGTCTGTATCTGTGACAGTATCTGTGACAGTATCTGTGACAGTATCTGTGACAGTCTGTATCTGTGACAGTCTGTATCTGTGACAGTCAGTATCTGTGACAGTCTGTATCTGTGACAGTCTGTATCTGTGACAGTATCTGTGACAGTATCTGTGACAGTCAGTATCTGTGACAGTCTGTATCTGTGACAGTCTGTATCTGTGACAGTCAGTATCTGTGACAGTATCTGTGACAGTCTGTATCTGTGACAGTCAGTATCTGTGACAGTCTGTATCTGTGACAGTCAGTATCTGTGACAGTCTGTATCTGTGACAGTCTGTATCAGTGACAGTCTGTATCTGTGACAGTCAGTATCTGTGACAGTCTGTATCTGTGACAGTCTGTATCAGTGACAGTCTGTATCTGTGACAGTCTGTATCAGTGACAGTCAGTATCTGTGACAGTCTGTATCTGTGACAGTCAGTATCTGTGACAGTCTGTATCTGTGACAGTCTGTATCTGTGACAGTCTGTATCTGTGACAGTCAGTATCTGTGACAGTCTGTATCTGTGACAGTCTGTATCTGTGACAGTCAGTATCTGTGACAGTCTGTATCTGTGACAGTCTGTATCTGTGACAGTCAGTATCTGTGACAGTCTGTATCTGTGACAGTCAGTATCTGTGACAGTCTGACAGCTTCGTCTCTCATCCTGGACAGGAAAACAGAGATTCACATGCTGCTCACACACCCTTCATCTCCAAATGTGTGTAAGTTCTGCCAGAGAAATATGCTGGAGAAAGACATTTCACAACACTCATCTCAATAAAAACATTTTTTTATTGTCTTTTAATCACAACATTAAATTATGCAACTGTAATCATTATATGATGAAATGTAAATTAATGTGATAATAAAGCACCTAAAGGGCACAATTGTTGATGATGGAAACCATCTCACACTTAAAAGTGTAAACGAGTAATAGCAAACAGAAAATAACAAGTGATATGCCGAATAAACATAATCATTCACCCTGGTTTTTCTAATATCCAGGGACATCATATTATCTAGGATGATATTACCTGTAGGGATTAATAGCAATGCACAACTGAATGAACAGTAATCTAAACCCAAGATTACTGTATTAATCTGGGCGGTTCTGAATTCACTTCACTCACTTCACTTGTAGGTCAACATCTGAAAGAGTCGACAGACAAACTAACATATTCATTTACATGATTAAAGCTGCAGGACAATGCGGCTGGATTACACACATTTCCGGCTCTTCATAGTGTCATGAGCGACAGGTAGAGGGAAATGTCCACTACAGTGAGACGAGACATGAAGCAGAGCTTCAGAAAGACTCACAACATGCGTGTATTCAGCTGTTTAATCCACGTTGATTCACACAACGCTCGTCCTCTCTTTATTCTAAATGATGTATTGTCTGTTTATATTGAAACTGAATGAAACTATTGTAATCATTTATAAATCTACACGTTTGTCACATCAACATCAGTCACGGGTAGGGCAGGATGTTAATAACACAGGAAACATTTAGCAGACGCTTTAATCCAAAGCGATTTACTGTCAAAGTTTCATGTGCGTTATTATAGGTTATTATTATTATAGATTTTTGTGGAATCGGTAATATATTAAGTTGATTTTTATTAAGTTACATATCAAGATTTAAGGGTTTTTCAGTAACCAAACGGGGGCGCCGCATTTGTGTGCCATGATTATATCTTTTACATTATATTGCGTCCTTGCCGGATTTCGTTCATTTAGGAGGGTGAGCATGATCACATTGTTTTAAAATGTTTGTCTTCACCTGTGTCTGGTTTCCTCAGTGGTTCTCATGTATGAATTTCTTGGTCTTTGTTTTTTGTATTAAGACTCACTGTTGTTATTGTTGGTCTTTGTTTGCTTCATGTGGCATTAAAGCTTCATTTGGACTTTCATGCTGAACTAGATTTGAAAGCACAGATTTCTAAATGACTTTTAGACTAGGGTTGATATATAAAAATAACTTATTGTTAAACATTTAGGTTTTTTGTAAAATATTAGTGCAAAGCCTAATAAGAATACTAACAGCTAAATGCAATGATTAATTCATTTTTAAAAATATATTCTTATATTATAAAATATACTGTGAATTTATTTATTATGACCTCTGTGAGTCTGTTATAGTATGTGAAGGTATATCATATCGAAGCAACATGCAAGTTTAAGCACCAATGAAGCTCTCTGATCGGTAGGAGGTCCCTTGTTTTGAGAAAACATTTATTATTATATTTTAAAAGAATAATATATGAAATGTGAGGGCTATTATAACATGTCTGGTGTATACAGAACTCTGGGAGTTCATTGTTTAAACATTCAACACATGCACATCTAGTTGTGTTCGCTAGGGCTCTGTGTTGGTTTTTTTTAAATAATAATTTTATTCATAAAAATGAAAAGCATCTTTTTTCCACACTTAAGCCTTTTTTTCATCAACATCCACCAAAAAAGGAGCCTGGATCCTGCAACTGGAAAGTCCAGAAAGATGCCCATGGACTGGAAATCACTCTAGTGGTCTGCCTTTAGGGTGAATCGTTGACTCTGATGTTATAAAACATGACTCCGATGTTATTAAACATGACTCCGATGTTATAAAGCATGACTCTGATGTTATTAAACATGACTCTGATGTTATAAAACATGACTCCGATGTTATAAAGCATGACTCCGATGTTATAAAACATGACTCCGATGTTATTAAACATGACTCCGATGTTATTAAACATGACTCCGATGTTATAAAACATGACTCTGATGTTATAAAACATGACTCTGATGTTATTAAACATGACTCTGATGTTATTAAACATGACTCTGATGTTATAAAACATGACTCTGATGTTATTAAACATGACTCTGATGTTATTAAACATGACTCTGATGTTATTAAACATGACTCTGATGTTATAAAACATGACTCTGATGTTATAAAACATGACTCTGATGTTATTAAACATGACTCTGATGTTATAAAGCATGACACTGATGTTATAAAGCATGACTCTGATGTTATAAAACATGACTCTGATGTTATTAAACATGACTCTGATGTTATTAAACATGACTCTGATGTTATAAAACATGACTCTGATGTTATTAAACATGACTCTGATGTTATTGAGCATGACTCGACTCTGATGTTATAAAACATGACTCTGATGTTATTAAACATGACTCTGATGTTATTAAACATGACTCTGATGTTATTAAACATGACTCTGATGTTATAAAGCATGACTCTGATGTTATAAAGCATGACTCTGATGTTATAAAACATGACTCTGATGTTATTAAACATGACTCTGATGTTATTAAACATGACTCTGATGTTATTAAACATGACTCTGATGTTATTGAACATGACTCTGATGTTATAAAGCATGACTCTGATGTTATTAAACATGACTCTGATGTTATTAAACATGACTCCGATGTTATTAAACATGACTCCGATGTTATAAAACATGACTCCGATGTTATAAAGCATGACTCTGATGTTATTAAACATGACTCTGATGTTATTAAACATGACTCTGATGTTATAAAGCATGACTCTGATGTTATAAAGCATGACTCTGATGTTATAAAACATGACTCTGATGTTATAAAACATGACTCTGATGTTATTAAACATGACTCTGATGTTATTAAACATGACTCTGATGTTATAAAACATGACTCTGATGTTATAAAACATGACTCTGATGTTATTAAACATGACTCTGATGTTATTAAACATGACTCTGATGTTATTAAACATGACTCTGATGTTATTAAACATGACTCTGATGTTATTAAACATGACTCTGATGTTATAAAGCATGACTCTGATGTTATTAAACATGACTCTGATGTTATAAAGCATGACTCTGATGTTATTAAACATGACTCTGATGTTATTATACATGACTCTGATGTTATTAAACATGACTCTGATGTTATTAAACATGACTCTGATGTTATTAAACATGACTCTGATGTTATAAAGCATGACTCTGATGTTATTAAACATGACTCTGATGTTATTAAACATGACTCTGATGTTATTAAACATGACTCTGATGTTATTAAACATGACTCTGATGTTATAAAGCATGACTCTGATGTTATTAAACATGACTCTGATGTTATTAAACATGACTCTGATGTTATTGAGCATGACTCGACTCTGATGTTATTAAACATGACTCTGATGTTATTAAACATGACTCTGGTGTTATTAAACATGACTCTGATGTTATTGAGCATGACTCGACTCTGATGTTATTAAACATGACTCTGATGTTATTAAACATGACTCTGATGTTATTAAACATGACTCTGATGTTATTAAACATGACTCTGATGTTATAAAACATGACTCTGATGTTATTAAACATGACTCTGATGTTATTAAACATGACTCTGATGTTATTAAACATGACTCTGATGTTATTAAACATGACTCTGATGTTATAAAGCATGACTCTGATGTTATTAAACATGACTCTGATGTTATTAAACATGACTCTGATGTTATTAAACATGACTCTGATGTTATAAAGCATGACTCTGATGTTATTAAACATGACTCTGATGTTATTAAACATGACTCTGATGTTATTAAACATGACTCTGATGTTATTAAACATGACTCTGATGTTATTGAGCATGACTCGACTCTGATGTTATTAAACATGACTCTGATGTTATAAAACATGACTCTGATGTTATTAAACATGACTCTGATGTTATTAAACATGGCTCTGATGTTATTAAACATGACTCTGATGTTATTAAACATGACTCTGATGTTATTGAGCATGACTCGACTCTGATGTTATTAAACATGACTCTGATGTTATTAAACATGACTCTGATGTTATTAAACATGACTCTGATGTTATTAAACATGACTCTGATGTTATTGAGCATGACTCGACTCTGATGTTATTAAACATGACTCTGATGTTATTAAACATGACTCTGATGTTATTAAACATGACTCTGATGTTATAAAGCATGACTCTGATGTTATTAAACATGACTCTGATGTTATTGAGCATGACTCGACTCTGATGTTATTAAACATGACTCTGATGTTATTAAACATGACTCTGATGTTATTAAACATGACTCTGATGTTATAAAACATGACTCTGATGTTATTAAACATGACTCTGATGTTATTAAACATGACTCTGATGTTATAAAGCATGACTCTGATGTTATAAAACATGACTCTGATGTTATTAAACATGACTCTGATGTTATTAAACATGACTCTGATGTTATTAAACATGACTCTGATGTTATAAAACATGACTCTGATGTTATAAAACATGACTCTGATGTTATTAAACATGACTCTGATGATATTAAACATGACTCTGATATTATAAAACATGACTCTGATGTTATAAAACATGACTCTGATGTTATTAAACATGACTCTGATGTTATAAAACATGACTCTGATGTTATTAAACATGACTCTGATGTTATTGAACATGACTCTGATGTTATTAAACATGACTCTGATGTTATTAAACATGACTCTGATGTTATAAAACATGACTCTGATGTTATTAAACATGACTCTGATGTTATTAAACATGACTCTGATGTTATTATACATGACTCTGATGTTATTAAACATGACTCTGATGTTATTAAACATGACTCTGATGTTATTAAACATGACTCTGATGTTATTAAACATGACTCTGATGTTATTAAACATGACTCTGATGTTATTAAACATGACTCTGATGTTATAAAGCATGACTCTGATGTTATTAAACATGACTCTGATGTTATTAAACATGACTCTGATGTTATTGAGCATGACTCGACTCTGATGTTATTAAACATGACTCTGATGTTATAAAACATGACTCTGATGTTATTAAACATGACTCTGATGTTATAAAACATGACTCTGATGTTATTAAACATGACTCTGATGTTATTAAACATGGCTCTGATGTTATTAAACATGACTCTGATGTTATTAAACATGACTCTGATGTTATTGAGCATGACTCGACTCTGATGTTATTAAACATGACTCTGATGTTATTAAACATGACTCTGATGTTATTAAACATGACTCTGATGTTATTAAACATGACTCTGATGTTATTGAGCATGACTCGACTCTGATGTTATTAAACATGACTCTGATGTTATTAAACATGACTCTGATGTTATTAAACATGACTCTGATGTTATAAAGCATGACTCTGATGTTATTAAACATGACTCTGATGTTATTGAGCATGACTCGACTCTGATGTTATTAAACATGACTCTGATGTTATTAAACATGACTCTGATGTTATTAAACATGACTCTGATGTTATTAAACATGACTCTGATGTTATTAAACATGACTCTGATGTTATTGAGCATGACTCGACTCTGATGTTATTGAGCATGACTCGACTCTGATGTTATTAAACATGACTCTGATGTTATTAAACATGACTCTGATGTTATTAAACATGACTCTGATGTTATTGAGCATGACTCGACTCTGATGTTATTAAACATGACTCTGATGTTATTAAACATGACTCTGATGTTATTAAACATGACTCTGATGTTATTAAACATGACTCTGATGTTATAAAACATGACTCTGATGTTATTAAACATGACTCTGATGTTATTAAACATGACTCTGATGTTATAAAGCATGACTCTGATGTTATAAAACATGACTCTGATGTTATTAAACATGACTCTGATGTTATTAAACATGACTCTGATGTTATTAAACATGACTCTGATGTTATAAAACATGACTCTGATGTTATAAAACATGACTCTGATGTTATTAAACATGACTCTGATGATATTAAACATGACTCTGATGTTATAAAACATGACTCTGATGTTATAAAACATGACTCTGATGTTATTAAACATGACTCTGATGTTATAAAACATGACTCTGATGTTATTAAACATGACTCTGATGTTATTGAACATGACTCTGATGTTATTAAACATGACTCTGATGTTATTAAACATGACTCTGATGTTATAAAACATGACTCTGATGTTATTAAACATGACTCTGATGTTATTAAACATGACTCTGATGTTATTAAACATGACTCTGATGTTATAAAACATGACTCTGATGTTATAAAACATGACTCTGATGTTATTAAACATGACTCTGATGATATTAAACATGACTCTGATGTTATTAAACATGACTCTGATGTTATAAAACATGACTCTGATGTTATTGAACATGACTCTGATGTTATTAAACATGACTCTGATGTTATTAAACATGACTCTGATGTTATAAAACATGACTCTGATGTTATTAAACATGACTCTGATGTTATTAAACATGACTCTGATGTTATAAAACATGACTCTGATGTTATAAAACATGACTCTGATGTTATTAAACATGACTCTGATGTTATTAAACATGACTCTGATGTTATTATACATGACTCTGATGTTATTAAACATGACTCTGATGTTATTAAACATGACTCTGATGTTATTAAACATGACTCTGATGTTATTATACATGACTCTGATGTTATTAAACATGACTCTGATGTTATTAAACATGACTCTGATGTTATTGAACATGACTCTGATGTTATAAAACATGACTCTGATGTTATTAAACATGACTCTGATGTTATAAAGCATGACTCTGATGTTATTAAACATGACTCTGATGTTATTAAACATGACTCTGATGTTATTAAACATGACTCTGATGTTATTAAACATGACTCTGATGTTATAAAACATGACTCTGATGTTATTAAACATGACTCTGATGTTATTAAACATGACTCTGATGTTATTAAACATGACTCTGATGTTATTAAACATGACTCTGATGTTATTAAACATGACTCTGATGTTATAAAACATGACTCTGATGTTATTAAACATGACTCTGATGTTATAAAGCATGACTCTGATGTTATTAAACATGACTCTGATGTTATTAAACATGACTCTGATGTTATTAAACATGACTCTGATGTTATTAAACATGACTCTGATGTTATAAAGCATGACTCTGATGTTATTAAACATGACTCTGATGTTATAAAGCATGACTCTGATGTTATTAAACATGACTCTGATGTTATTAAACATGACTCTGATGTTATAAAACATGACTCTGATGTTATAAAGCATGACTCTGATGTTATTAAACATGACTCTGATGTTATTAAACATGACTCTGATGTTATTAAACATGACTCTGATGTTATTAAACATGACTCTGATGTTATAAAACATGACTCTGATGTTATTAAACATGACTCTGATGTTATTATACATGACTCTGATGTTATTAAACATGACTCTGATGTTATAAAACATGACTCTGATGTTATTATACATGACTCTGATGTTATTAAACATGACTCTGATGTTATTAAACATGACTCTGATGTTATTAAACATGACTCTGATGTTATAAAACATGACTCTGATGTTATTAAACATGACTCTGATGTTATAAAACATGACTCTGATGTTATTAAACATGACTCTGATGTTATTAAACATGACTCTGATGTTATTAAACATGACTCTGATGTTATAAAACATGACTCTGATGTTATTAAACATGACTCTGATGTTATTAAACATGACTCTGATGTTATTAAACATGACTCTGATGTTATTATACATGACTCTGATGTTATTAAACATGACTCTGATGTTATAAAACATGACTCTGATGTTATTATACATGACTCTGATGTTATTAAACATGACTCTGATGTTATTAAACATGACTCTGATGTTATTAAACATGACTCTGATGTTATTAAACATGACTCTGATGTTATTAAACATGACTCTGATGTTATAAAACATGACTCTGATGTTATTAAACATGACTCTGATGTTATAAAGCATGACTCTGACAGCTGACTGATTGGCACAGCTGGTGCGCGCGCGCGCGAGTCGACCAATCGCGCGCCGATCCCGCGACCCGAAACGAGTTGAGCGTCGATAGCATGGAGGCTAACGGTGGAGACCCGCGGGGACGTGCGGGCCTGACGCGGTAACTCAACCCGAGGACTGCGGGCGAAGAGCGAGTGTGACCGCCACAGCCCGTCTGCGTGCGGTCACAACAGCCTGAAGTTCACAGCATGGCGGCTCGAGAGGTTCGGCCGGACCGTCGGGCCGCGATGATCGTCAAGCAGGAGCAGGACGACGACTCGGATAACGACGAGTCCAGCATAACGCTGAGGAGAGCGGACGGCCGCGAGTCGCAGATCATCCACAGCGGGCACTTCATGGTGTCGTCCCCGCACACCGACCATCCTCCGAAGAAAGGCTACGACTTCGACACGGTTAACACACAGACGTGTCAGACGTATCACTTCGGCAAGACGAGCACGTCTCATCTGTCGATCGACGCGTCTCTGACGAAGCTGTTCGAGTGCATGACGCTCGCGTACAGGTGAGCGACCCATACAGACTGTCCTCATCAGACACGCACAGAAACGTCCACACAACGCTGGAGAACGGCACCAAAACGTTATCGCAGTAACGTCAGCGGAACGTTTTAACCCTATATAGTATATGGACCAGCATGTTGTTTTCAAGTAGTGGGTGGAACGCTTTAAAACGACGTTCGAGTAACCAAACAGAAACGTTAATGCGACGTCTGAGAACGGGACGTTTTGAACGTTCCTGCAACGTTCAGAGTTATATTTCTAACGTTTCTACACTTTCTTACAATATTACGCTGTTTATAAAGCTTTTGTAATCTCTACTTCAGCTTTTGTAATCTCTGGCACAAAGTGTGTGTGGATGAGCTGTCGTGTCTCTGCTTGGTGGTGTTGTTAAGGCACATGACGGACAGTTCTGTTGGTTTGTCTCTTCATTCGGTTAGTTCTGGTTAAAGGATGATTACTTACACAAGTTAAGTTCATTCATCTTAATACAGTCTGTCGTTTGTAATGTGTTCTTGGTTCAGCCTCTCTGATCCAGCCTGCAACATTAGACGTCCATTTGTCAGGTCACGGGTCTGTTTATGTGAGCAGTGTGCTGATGATAGTTTCTCTTTTAACTTCAGCAGACTTCTTAAAAGTGAATGAAAGATTAAGTGCAGTTACATAACTACCATGTGAAAACAGGCACCGGATGTATACAGCCAGTGGACACTTGGCTTTTGCATTCCTGTTTTCATTGGCACATTCTCTGTTTTATCCAGAGTGACTTGCATTGCGTTCCTACTATAAATGTAATCAGTATGTGCATTCCCTGGGAGTCAAACCCTTGATCTTACTTTGTAATCTATGCAATAGATTGCATAGTATCTTTATTTGTCTGTGTTTACATCATGAAAATGTGCGCTGGACAGCACCGTGAAGCAGAAAGCTAGTAGCCACAGCAAATCAGACAGATTTGCTTGATTTATTTTTTTTATTTTTTTTTATAAAAGTTTGAGTTTTTTTAACAACTAACCCAGAGATGGCCGTACTTTGTGCATGACAGGTAAGATTCGACTAGTTAGCCAGTTAGCAGAGTTAGGACAAGAGCTTTCTCTTATGCATGCTTGTTTAGCCTTTTCTCTGTTGCTAAAATAAGACGCTGCAGACAGGCATGCACTTGGCTGCAGGACAATCTGAAGCACGCTTATGCACCATGTCAGATATCTTCTGAGGCTTCAGCTGAAAAAGTATCTGACCAGTGATGCCTTTGCAGAACTGTCTGAAATGTCATCCATTCTAATGTCTAAATATATGTGTTATTGCTGCAGACATCATCTGACTAGAAACAAGTTTAACAGATGTTATTATACTGCTTCACAAACATTGTCCAGTGACGTTATTGAAAACCTTGCGATGGAGATTATTCTCTTATCTTTATTGTGAGGACAATACAAACCCAACATAAGATTAAATAGCAAATAACAGTCACAGAATAGAAAAATGCAGACAATGAAATATAATATAAAAGATCTGTAGAATATATAGAATATATATGTGTGTGTGTGTGTGTGTGTGTGTGTGTGTGTGTGTGTGTGTGTGTGTGTGTATATATGTATGTATGTATATTTATATATACAGTACTGTGCAAAAGTCTTAGGCCCATTAGTATTTTCACACCCCAAAAATGGTTTTAAGCAAGTTATTTATATCTTTTGTTGTAGTATTAGTAGGAATTATAAGTTTACATTTCCAAAAATGTAAACTTGACTGACAACAGCCAGTGCTCCACAGAGAGATCTGATCTCATAATCATCGAGTCTGTCTGTGATTACATTATGAACCAACAGAAAAAACTGAGACAGACTAAAGCCAAAAGAACTGTGGCAGCGTCTCCAAGACACTTGAAGAAACCTATATATATATATATACATATATTAGTACTGGTACTAGTGCTAGTAGTCCTTGTAGTAGTAATATTCTAATAGTAATATTAATAATAAGTACTTTATAGTCTTCTGTGAGGAGATTCTGTGAGGAGTATCTGTGTAAGAAAGCGTGCATGTCTCAGACTCATTCTGGGACGTCCTGTCAGATCTTCAGATGTGTGACCTTTATTTCTTTGTGTTTCTGTAAGTGGGAGACTCGTTTCACCAAAATGGAAAAACTTCAAAGGCCTGAAGCTGCTGTGGAGGGACAAGATTCGCCTGAACAATGCGATCTGGAGAGCCTGGTACATGCAATGTAAGAGCAGTAAGACATGAACATTCCTCAGAGACGCTCAAATGTCTGTTGATTTATGTGATGATTGCTTCTCTTTCTGGAAGATGTAGAGAAGAGACAGAACCCTGTTTGTCATTTTGTTACACCGTTGGATGGCACTATGGATTCTGGAGTCCATCGACCAACAGAGGTGAGTCTGTGTGGTACATCAATTACAAAAATATATACATATTTTATAACGTATACAATTATAATATAAAAAAATCCTACATTTTGTGTTGCTTAGGCAATAGCGACAGAAGGGAAGTACTGGAAAAGAAGAATCGAGATTGTCATCAGAGAGTATCATAAATGGAGAACATACTTCAAGAAAAGGGTATGTTCTGAATTAAATGTGTCTGTGAAATGAAGATGTTGATGTAGCCGCAACCATCACACTTCACGGTGTAATTACACCTGTGCTTCACTGACCCAAGTTCAGTGCACACAACGGTAATGTATCTGTGCACACAACGGTAGCGTATCTGTGCACACAACGGTAGCGTATCTGTGCACACAACGGTAGCGTATCTGTGCATCAGAGTTCATCAACACTCTGTTTTTAATGTTATAGTTACAGAAGCACAAGGATGAAGACCTTTCCAGCCTTCTCAAGGTAATTGTTGTTGTTGTAACGAAGAAGCTGTTTAATGAGAAGCTTGTTGCATTTTATATTGTTCTCTGTAGTTGATGCAGGTTTGTATTGAAGTCATGTCTTGTCTGTGAAAATGTTCTGTTTTGATGGGTGTGCATGCATGCTTGCACGACAGGTGTTGGTTACATTAACTTTGCTCTTCGTTTGTAATGAACTTAATCTTGTAAAGAGTTCAGCACTGTCTCTGTAAGGATAAACTCCCTGTTTGATTACCTGTTAGTTGTGTTTATCTGGCTAACAGTGAAGATATTGCTAGCTAGGGTCTGTTTGATGCCCTATGAAATCTGTACAGGCTTTGGAAATGGAAATCTGCTATGTTTTAAATTTATGACATTTAAAAGAAATGATCATTGTATGTCAGTGAAATGTAAGCAGACACAAGCAGTCTGTCAGCACCTACCTGAAGCTCTGTGCCTGTGAGTAGGGCTGCACAATATGTAGAAATATTGCAAATGTGCATATCACAGCATGCATATCGCAATTGTTTGCAATAACTAAACTGATTTTAATACTTCAAATGTTACGTGTAATTTATTTTAGGTGCAGATAGCAGAGAGACTGTCAGGAGTTGTAGTGATAAATTTTTTTGTGTTTAAATATTTTCTAATTTAAATAGATTCTACAAATGTAAAGCATTTTCCTGTTGCATACCGTATATCATGTTATTTAGCGAGATATCGCATTTTTCTTCGGTTCTGTGCAGCCATACTCAAGCTTTAGTGAAGCATTTAATGACGTGCTTATGATTGTGTCATGCACTTGTCCACGTGCAGTATTGCAGGTTCTAAGTATCTGTCCTGAGCCTGGTGTACAGAGACCCTAATGCACAGCTTGCATTTTACTCTGCATGAACTGTCTGTTGACCTGGCCTGCTTGTTGCATTTTGACCTTCCAAAGGGGGCGGAGGAACAGTTTTCACTGTTTGGGGAAGTGTGTCCAGACACCTGCCGTGTACCCTTTTGCCAGGACGAGGATGCCAGCAGTCACCGCAGCTTCCGCAGGAGTTGTGATTCCCCTGTTCCTATGGAGATGGACCTACTCTTCGACATGGACGTGCTGATGTCCGAGTTCTCAGACACACTCTTCTCCACGCTGGCCTCTCATCAGCCCGTGGCCTGGCCTAACCCCAGGGAGATTGGTGAGAGATGAAGTCGGTGCTGTTGACAGTTTGTTCTGGAGATAGATGAATTGACTCTGAGTCTCGTGGTCTTCTCAGCTCATGCAGGGAATGCAGATATGATCCAGCCTGGCCTCATACCACTGCAGCCCAATCTGGACTTTATGGACACCTTTGAACCCCTGCAGGGTAAGAGCAAAATTCATCATGCTCAATGGCTAAATAACTGGTAAAATTGGTATGAAACTGAGAACTGGCTTTAAAAATGAATAGGGGTTTAAATACTTTCTAAATGCATTCTGTGTGTGTATATGTATATTAATATTTATATACACTAATTTATAGAGGTTTGAGAAGTCAATTCTCCAATGCACTGTGATTCTCTCACTATTCCTAATACTTTTCTGAATTCCTGAATCAATTTTGCATTCAGTTTAAATCACAGGCTGGTGCTGGCGAGATTTTAACTCTGCTGATTCTGTCACATTCGCTCTCAAATTGGATGGTGTATGTCACAGTTTGTCTGTCTTTGTCCAGTAAAGTGATTTTGCCAGGATATGTGCATCTGTAAACATGATTTGAATGATTTGATTCTGATTTTTTAAGAATAGGCTCAGAATTGTATGAATGTATAAACAGGAGGGTTCATCGAGTAACTCTTTTTGTTTAACCAGATTTGTTTCACACCCTGCGTCCACAAGCCTTCCCCTCCACCTCCTTCACTGCCCCTCCAGTTACCCCCTTAACCAGCAGCAGATCCCAAACACAGGTAACACTCCTCAGCACCAAAACTGAGCAAGTCTGTAGAGCAGTTCTGTCTGTTTCTTATGCACTCCTGTACAGTCAACTAATAACCTCAAAACTCTCCACAGTCACTCTAACCCAGTAAAATGATGTTTGTGATAATGATGTTTTATACATTTATCAACTGTTGAATATATACGCAGTGTAAGAAAAACTTAAGGGGCTTTATGCACATCTCAGTTCAAAACAACAGAAACGAAGGTTTGAGTGACAGGTTTATATTCTTTTAGAAATACAAAATATTTGTATGCAATTTTATACTAGCAACAAAATAGTGTAGAAAATATTCTATTTATTGCCCTAACCTTCTTTTGGATTTAAAACACTACCTAATTATATATCTTTCTTGTTTTTTAACCAAATTGCCTTTGTAGAGAATTCCAGATCATTCAAAGCTTTTGGGACAGCTCATATGTTTTGCTAATCCTCAGATCTGTCTGTTTACTAGGCTTCCTTACTGCCGTCCATGCCTCTTTCTACGGGACTTCCTGCCATGCCGTTGGACTGTCGCCTCGTCCCCTCCGTTCCATTGCTGAACCATCTTTCGGTGGCAAATCAGGACAGCGGTACTTCTGTTGGCCCCTCCTACCAACAGAGCTATGTGCCTCTGTTCACAGAGCCAGCGAGCAGTACCGTCCCGTCAGTAATGCCGCCCCCAGCCACACCCCTCCCACCAGGACACCATCCTTCCCAGTGTGGAGGTGTTGCTACAGTAATGACAGAAAAACCCCATCCCTCCCCAAGCATTCCACCTCCATCTGTAATAACACACAGCGCCCCGTCCACAGTGACGCCCACCGATGCAGCCACTACCTTCAGTCACAGGTCAAACTTTGAGCTGCCTGGTCAGCCTGCGCCCTCGGTCTCTACCTCACAGACCCGACAGACACTAAACTTTGCCTTGCCCAAACCCATTCAGCCCCCTGTCTCTAACAAAAAGAGCAGACACTCACAGAGACCGATCGTCCCAGCCAATCCGCTGCCTTCTCCTCAGCTTATACTCACAGGTTTGTGACTCTTCTCAGTGCCCTCAGGTTCAGTTGGTATGTAGAAGGGTGTGACATCACATCTAAACTGAATGTGAGCAAAACTAATCTCCACTGATTGCATTTTGAGTGTCCCGATCAAAACAAATGAAAGTAAATCCATCAAGGTCATAAATATAAAGTATTGACCAAAAGTGATGTCCAGAGGGGATATTTGCTTTTAATGACTACAGGTTCAATTAAATCATCAAAATACAAAAGTATGGAAGTATAAGAAGAAATATCTTAAGATATAAAATGAAGAAAACAACAAAACTTGATTATATTAAAATTATGTGGCAAACTATGCACAAGATAAGCATGGAATATGGGTTTTATTCTAATATGCAAAAAAGACAAAAGTCTCATAGGATATAAAATACAGTTTGAGAAGCGTGCATTCAGTTTTTAAAAGTTTGTTAGTCCCTCCAGTTTTTGACTACAGCCAGTTCTTCTGGGCCTTCTCCTGGGCACGTTGCATGTAATTGTTAGAAAATGTTTAAATTGTTAAAAAATCTAGTTTACGCTTTAAGCACAACTACACATAAATCTTTAATATGTTTGAATACAGAGCACAGATGTTAATTGTTTTCTAGGTAGGGCATTACTTTCAGCTATCACTGTATGTATCAGTAAAGGAAAAGAAATAGTAAAGTAGTGAAAGATCTGCATCATATCAAGTGGCAAAAATCGAACTTTTGACAAGGTCATGCAGGTAAAGGCCAGCTGCTCCTTCATCTCTCAAACCTTTTGTTAAATCCTCCTCCTGAGACCCTCTTCCTGATCTGTTTGTGGAATAGACACACTATTGAAGTGTCCTATAGAAGCGTTGAGTTCATTGTTGGTGATGAACCAAATGGCCAGAGGTTTAGCAGGAGTGCCTAGGATTTCCTGAGTTTTGTTAATCTGGAGACTTGATAATGGGTTAACATGACCTTCACTGTCCATGCTGTTTGTCCTCATCATTACTCCTCATATCTCCAGGTCCCACCAGTGCTGTCATTGTTACTCCGTCTCCTCTCAACACTGATGTTGTCTCCACCACTGGTATGGTCATTGCCTCCTCCAGTATACCTTGTGTAAGCTTTCCATTCTTGTGTCCTACACTGTACAGTGAGCCACAGGTTGTGTGTCATACAGAATCCTGTTGTAAATGCCCTATACATTTGGCCCTGTTTAAAGAGAGCCTGCAAAAGAAGATATTTTGAGAAATGTCTCGGTGGTTTTGAGTTCACAGTGGAAGTCCTGAATTTGAAGTGAGGTAGTTTACAGAATGCAGAGTAGTAAGAGTGTAGGAATGATCTGTTTGTGAACAAACAAAATGGAAATTGCTGTACTGCTGTACATGTAGTGTTTATTTTTGTCCAGTGAAATGCTCTCTGAGTGTGAACTCGCCTGATTAATAACAGCAAATAGCAAGTCATGGTTCACAGCTGATTTGCCCTTTGATGTAGCTCATTTCAACTTCCTGTTTTAATAGGAAATGCATCAACACAGGAAAGTTGCGTTCATCATGCAGCTGTATGATGTTTCTAAACACAGAGAACCTAAACGTTTCTTGCTCTTGCCTGTTTTGTTGTTAACATTGGTAATGTTTTGTTGCGAGACAGTTTTAATTCATGAGTTCATATTTTAATGACAGGAAGAATCATTAAAATTTGATGATTAAAATCTAATAAATTGCAATAAAAAAAACTAAGTCGTAATTTTGTCCAACCCTGCTACATAGTTATTCATTTTGGAAAGCAATATATTTAAAAAACTGTAAGATGTTCATCTCACATGACCTTGCAGGGTTCTGCTGGATTTCACATTCTTCCTCAAACACAGAAGTCTCCTCAACTCATTGTCCCCAAAGAGGAAAGCACCAGCACTGTGTCCAACAACAGCAAAACATCAGTGCAGTCGGCACGTACAGGTCAGGCCCTGTTAATATCAGTTTGTGCAAAAACCTGTGTTTTTGAATGAACAGATTCATTTGTATTTTGTTTGTTTACACCAAACTCAAAGCAAGGTTGTTTTGTAGCACCAGATGTGCGAGTCTCAGGTCAAGGGTCACCATTAGGAGCAGAGCAGGTTCCAAGCCCTCATTCGCCCCATAACAGCAGCACAGGGCTGCCCAAGAGTGAAGGCAGTCAGGTACCTCAGATTCCCACATAATCTTATTAAAAACACATGGCACACATGTCCAGTGCATCAGACAGTGTTGAGACTAATATATGTAGTGTAGTATAGTTTAATATAGATAATATACTAATATGTGTAAACTGTATATTGAAAACTGAAAATTGTATATTTCGATTTGATTGTCATCTCTAATTTTGATAAGTTTAATTCTTTCGTTTTTTATATTTGTTAACATGGTATGTTAATGCTTATCAGCTGATGCTGATATGTAGAGTGTAGCTGATAACAATGCTTATCAGCTACAAATATAGTGTGTATAAACGCAGTTGTTGGTTGCACTTCATTTTACAGTATGTGTACTTGGTGTACAACAGAATACTGGTAACTAAATACTGGTTAGGGTTTGTAGCTAGTAATTACACACTTACACAGTACATGTGAAACAGGACTGTAAAATATAAAATGTTTTGTAATTGTTTTGTTGAATGCTTTCACAGAGTCGCAGAGTGAATCACATATCAGCTGAGCAGAAGAGGAGATGCACCATCAATGCTTGTTTCAAGACCCTGTGTAATCTCGTGCCCACCCTCAAGTCTCAGTCAAATGTAACATGTCATTCAGTACTTCATTTCCTCTAATCAATACTCACAATGTTATCAGATGGAGTTCTCAGTTATTCATGATGATTGTCCTATTGGCATTGTTCTGCTCAAAGGTACAGCAACCCAATTAAAAGAGAAATCAATGTATAGTTGATTTTGTTATGCTGCAATATGAGAATGTTAACATTTGAAAATCATGCACACTTTTTATTCACCCTTCACAAAGACCCGCCCCCCTCAATTGCTGTTGCTACATCTGACAAGTGTTTGGCAGTAGCTGTGGTGTCCCCACTGTCAATTTGTGCACTTTCTGGGGACATAATAAACTTTCTGAAAAAATGAAATGTTGATTTCAGACAGAAGCAGACAGTTCAGCAATATACATTTGAAGGATATATTCAGAATGTGGAAGTACCACAAAGCTGTAGCTTACCATTCACAGAGTAAAACTGAATTACTGATTCACATGACAGTTGAGACAGTGAATGAGAACAGTGTTCCTGTGTAGCTGTATTCACAATCATTAAAAACAAGTGGTTTGCATTGAGTATCACGTTCAGAAGTCAGTCATCCAAGCTAGTGATAGTTAACTGCTGTGTGCTGTAACCACATAACAGGTTTAGAGAACTGTTGAAACTGCACATTCCCCAGCCTGTCTGGAGACCTGCTGTCTGTGTCTCATACAAGCACCATACCACCATTTTAACCCTCAAGTCCACCGACGTTAATCTGCTTTACTGGGTGGTTTGTTTGCTGCCACTGATGATGTCATTGAATTGTTTGGGTTTCAGATCAGTAACGCTGCAACGCTCCAGAAGACGGTCGATTACATCAGCAAGTTACAGCTGGAGAGACAACAGCTGCAGGAAGAGACGAGGAGACTGCGAGAAGAGATTGAGGATCTGAACACCTCTATCAAGTGAGGGAATCACAGTTTTTCACAGGCTGAGGTTTTCACAGAACTGCATATTTAAATATTTGCATGCAATATATAGTATTTACATATCGCAAATGTTTATGAATACTGTTTATTGCAGCGTATGTCAGGAGCAGCTTCCAGCCACAGGCGTTCCTGTCACGCGTCATCGCTTTGATCACACGAAAGAGAAGTTTGATGACTATGTGAAGAACAGAACTTTTCAAAACTGGAAGTTCTGGATCGTATCCTTTCATCTGAACTGAATTCTGGTCTGAATCTGTTTCCACATTGTAATGGCATATGAGAGATGTCGTCAGTGGAATTTTTGCATTACTATTAGTAGATGATCACTGGGAAGAAAACATTTCCTTTCTTTATGAGATGCTTGATGAGGTTTATTTAGCTGAACCTGCAACTTAAATCATAAACTTAAAGTCCCCTGTAGTCAATCATTTATTTTTTTAAAAAGACCTTTCATCAATTAAATATTTAGAATTTTTTTCCTGTGAAAATCATTTCTTAAATTGGCTTGAATGTAACTCCATACCCTTGCTTTAAATATTATATGCGGAGCAAAAATATGCAAATTAGCCCCTGACTCCACTCAGTTGCACCAGTTCAGACGGCCTGATCCGTGTTTTTGAAACTGTCTTATATAAACTGCACTTTTAAAAGAAAATACACAGCGATGCTGTTAATGGATGAGTTTGCATGATTCTCTGGTTAAACATTAAAAGCCTAATAAATACAACACAGAGACATAAAAACAACATAAGTTCACCACAGGGGTCTTTAAATGACAAAGGTGTAGAGCAAGTACTGTTAAACTTTTGACGTCATCTCGACACTACTGTCTGAAGAAAGTGAGGACGTGGTCATTTCACAACAGGTTTGGCTGTGAGTTTGATTCCTGCACTATATGTTAATACACGCTAGCTTTCCTTCACTCTTCTGTCACAGTTCAGTGTTATTATTCAGCCTCTGTTTGAGTCTTTCAATGGGACGGTGTCGACCAGCAGTCACTTGGATCTGTGTGAGACCACCCTGCAGTGGCTGGACCGGTATTGTGCCCTCCCAGCTCTCAGACCCAGTAAGAGTCGCTGTCCTCAGAGCAGCTGTGTGCTGCAGCTAAAAGAAGATAAAATGTATGTGATGGAATGTGATGGAAACTTTATTAAAATGTCACAATCCGGAGAGCTTGTTGTTTCAGATTGAGGTGGTTTTGTAACCGGGTCATGCTGTGGTGCCTAATGACGAGTAACTAAAAGACTAAAAAAAATGACCTCATGATTAAACATAAAACGATGGTAGTGTACACTGCAGTTCCCATAAAAAGATGCATGTATGATGTAAAAATGAAGGTTCCCAAACTGAACCCCATAATCTAAATTATTCACCTGAAGTAACTCCTAATATTTAACCATGTCAATCTGGCAAACATAATGAATTTTCATTTTAAACACTTGCTGGTTTACTTATGCAGTATTTCTGTTATTGATCTTGTTTTAATTACATTTCGTATTTTAAATTGTTCTGGTTGAGTGTGTATTGTTATATCTTCTACGTTATTTACAGCTTCTGTATTTGATGTTGGCTTTAAAGATAACGGCTGGAATCGTTAACATTGAGGTTGTATGTTAATCTGATTCTGGGTCAGCTTCATCCATGCTGAAAAATACTGTTATTGTATATGTAATTGTCATAAAAGTGTTCTGCATGTTAATAAAAGTAATTTCATGAAAGATCTGTAAACAATGTGAATGTTAACCTTAGAAATTGCCATTGCTCTCTAATTCTCTCTCTCTCTCTGTATCTCTCTCTGTATCTCTCTCTGTATCTCTCTCTGTATCTCTCTCTCTCTCTCTCTCTGTCTCTCTCTCTCTCTCTCTCTCTCTCTCTCTCTCTGTGTGTCTCTGTCTCTCTCTCTCTCTCTCTCTGTGTGTCTCTGTCTCTCTCTCTCTCTCTCTCTCTCTCTGTAGTGGTACTCAGGACATTGCGACAGCTCTGTACCAGCACCTCCATCTTGACGAATCCCTCGCTTTTACCTGAGGAGGCCAAACAGGCTGTTCTCAACACAAAAAAACATTGCTAAGCATCTCAGTCTTAACACACCGACTGTTTCAACATCAGGAGGAGCCTGCAGAGAAGCTCATGCCTTACACTCTGTGTGCTGTGCTCACGTGTTTGTTGATATCTTCATTGTTATATACAGCACTGTACAGAGTAAACCGTTTTACTACAAGGGCTACTTTTATGGTTGGTTGTTGTTTTATAGAAAAAAGATGTGTGATTATTCTTCAAAATTAAGATGTTCTGCAGAACAAAATAACAGCATAGAGGTCTGGAGCAGCATGAGTTAAGTACATAATGACTGAGCTGTTTCTTTAAGTTCTGACAACATTTGATTGTAAAGAAATCATTCTCTGAATCATTCTTTAAAGAAAGCCTTAGTTGAACAAAGCTGTATCTCAGTGTTGCTGAGACTTCAGTGTGATTTATCAGAGCTGTTGTCTTGAACTGGTTTATGGTTGTTGTTTTTTTACTTTATCTCTCAGGATGTGCTGCTGTATATTTGAAGATCTACCGTTTGTTTTTCACTTCTTCAGATGAAGGTTTGTTTGCATGCATGATGTCTCTTATCAGAATCAGATATCAGAACCACAGCCCCATTCCCACAAATCCCTTCAGTTCTCTAGTAAACTGAGCACTCAGTTCATCTTCTGCAGGGGAGTGTCATTTGACTGAGCATATAATGGTAACCTTTGAAAATCTTTTAGTAGCATTACCTATTTTTAAGCTTTTTATCCAGTATGATTAAGATTCTTCTACATTCTTCTACACATCTCGCATGTTTAAATGAACTGACTTGCAGATGTCAATGTGCTGAGAGGCATTGAAATCTATCATTACATCAGCATCCTCCAAACTCCCTTTTGCTGAGTTTTGTTTTTGTATTTTCTTGGTAAAGAAGATTAATCAGTTTGTTTAATGATGAGCTGTGTTCCCATTAAAAATACACACTTACACAGACAATAGATTTAACTCTGGCAGTGGCTAAACGGTTGTATTTGTTTGGAAAGAGGAGGGCATTCACTAATACAAGCAAAACAGGCCAAGATTTTCTGTAGCTTATTTTTGTGCATGCATTCAGCGTCTGTGATGTCTGCTGTGGGATAGAATCTCCTAAAAGTATATAAAAATATCAAAGATATTTTAAAAATATTAAAAAAGACTAATTACAGATTGATTGCAGATTTTACAACAGCTTCCACTCAAACAGGTGAGCTTCTTTGCGTTTTGGTTTAGTCACTCTCTGATCTGAAAGACAGCCACTATAAGGAGTGAATATACTTTAAATAATTCAGAAAACATCTGGACTGCCTCCAGGGCTCTGAAACCAAAGTAACAGCGGTTTCCATTTTTTCTGGAATTGTTTATATACCTTTTAAAATTATAATTCAGGTTGTTGTTGTAAGTTGTGTGGAAATCAGTGTGAAAAGTTGGATTTTGAGGTTCTTATTTAAGTCATCCAAGTGTTTCATAGAAACATCAATTAATTGGCCTTTATTTCATGAGTACAAAAGTGTGAACTTAATGTAACAAGGTGAACTACAAGTTCTGTCAGATTTCAGCCCTTCTAGGAGTTCATAAGTGCAGCAGTTTGAGCACAGAGGTACATCACAAATGTCTTTTTTTTATTGTATCAAAACAAAAGAGTGTGTACCACATTATGTGACAAAAACATAAAGGTCTCTTATAATATGTTCATTTTACATTTCTGCTTTTTAAAAAAGGGTCAACATAACATGCTTCTGGTACCTCATTTGCACAAGATTTGGAGATTATAATAATTCCTCAGAAAATACTTTAAATGTACACCCAGATAATCTGGGGGCAAACACCATATTTAATCACAATTTCTGCTTGAGCCTCTGATTTCTTAGTTCTAAGTTATTAATAATTATTATTGTTTTAATATTGGTCATAATAGTGAAGGTCATGTCTGCGGTCCTCAACAAATAGATCTAAACTGGTGGGTGGGAATGTGACCCCCCCAGCCTTTGCATTGATTGTGTATTCCAATGCTACTTTTATGTTTACTGATGTAAAATCGTTGAGGCAGATGCTGTGCTCTTATCTCAGTGATGGAAGCTCATTCTTTGTTTTTTTTATTTGAGAGTTTTTTGGGGGGAGAGGTGGTTTTGAAACTACTTTACTGTTAACAAATAAACCTTTTATGGTTAAGATTTGCATATATTTTATGCATATATTCTTCATATTTATTTTCATTTCATCTGAATTTCTGAAAACATTCCTAGAGCAAGTGGAGTTTACGTGTCGCATTCAGTGTAAACTACAAACATTCTGTAATGCTGTATAATTAGTATTCAATATTATTTTAATATGACACTGGCAATCATGGACAATCATTGGGATTGCTTAAAAACAAGCATACAGATACAGATCTTCTGTGGTTTAGATCTTTAAATGTCACAAGCCATTTTTCTATCTGCAAACATGGTTTGCACCAATAACCGTTTGGCATACATAAAATGAATGATTGTATAAAAACATACAAATAAATAAATAAATATAGATTTTTTGGTAGTAATAATTAAGCACATACGTTCATAAATAGTGTAAGCAGAATCTGTAGAAGTTGATGGTGAGGAACACTTTGCAGTAACATCACACCATACGTTTAGAAAACCATTTAAGGAAAAGCTCCAGTATGCTTCTCACCTTTTCTAAGTTCTCTAAACTCATCTCATTATCCTGAAAAGCCGCCTCACAGAGATCTGCGGAGTGTTTGCTGCACAGGCTTTGATTGAGGTCCTCAACTCGCTGTCTGATGGCATTCAGCTTGCTGTGCAGGTCTGTATCATCTTCTAGTCCATCTAGATTCATCACCTCCTCAAAGTAAGACCTGAACGCATGAACGAGTGAACAGCTGAGGTTATCGTCCTCTGGCTCCTTAATGCATCCAACTGCATAATTTCCTGTGGGATTCCTCAGGGCCGCTGCGGTTTCATTCACCTTAAAAACCAAGCAACCAGTCACTGTTTAGAACAACTCATACAGAGACTCGGATACTCTTCATCAGCCCAGTGTTGGACCAGAATACAGATGTAAGATAAGAATACACAGAAGGAAGAACTAAAAGTAAAAACCCACCAGATATTCCAAGGCTTCTTCACCCAACATCTTCATCGTTTGCCTTTCGATGTCATTATAAGCAAGTCTGATGGACGCTGATTGATTGGTTGGTAAAAGCAGGAACAGGACTGTCACTGTAAAGGCAAGAGAAGTTATCAAGAGATTGTCCTCATTGTTCATTTAAACTGATTCATCTAAAGTGTTTCTGATCCTCAGAGGCTGAGGATATGTTTCAGAGCTGCCCTTAAAATTTTCTGCAGGATAACAGTGCATATTCTCTTTCCTAGGTAACTGAGACTGATAACTGAGATCTGAAAGCACTTACCCGCAGTGTAAAGCTCAACTCTGTTTGCCATGTTGAGACACTTTGTTGATGAGCGTTGATGTGTTTAGCCATATTTAAGCTGTGATATTGCTCATCTCTTATCAGTTGATCAGTGTAGCGCAGTGGGTTTAAAAGCTTTACTAATGGGGATTTTACATGTCTGATGCACATTACAGATGCACCTGCTTTCAAAGAAGAAATGTCAGAATCAATCAAACAAAGATTTTTTTCAAACAAAACTTGCTTTTTCTGAAAAAAGAATTTGTTTCAGCCTAATTAAAAAGTAAATAAAGCAATAGATTGTTAATTGTCACCAAAGATAACCAAATACAGCAGGATGCAATTTCAAAATATTTGCCCCATAATGATGAATTTATGTTGTGCATTTACTGATGAGTTCTCACAAACCAGTTCTATTCTGCTGCACTTCTGTTGTTTCAGTGTTGCATCACATTTCATTATTACTAATCCACAGGATGTGGTAACTGATAGTGTCAGACTTTGTAACTATCATAACTGTATCTTAAAGTCTTTTCATAGCTTCATTACACAAATTCCACTTTAGGAGGTCAATGCTCATGAAGGAGGGAATTTATAGAGTGGAAAACCTGAAGATGAAACAAATGATTGTGTGATTCATCAACACTCGGGGGGTGAAGGACTGTATAGTACTGATGTAACATGAATGTGTTTATCCTAAAATCTCTTACTATGTATCTTTGCTGTCTTCATCATATCTAGTTGCAAAATGTGACAAAATCCAGTCTATCGTTGCTGTCTGAGTTTTTGACTTTTAATTACGAAATCAGAGGCATAACAGCTTGCCAAAATGTTTAGTAAGATTATAAATGCTAAGACTATAAATGCTTTTTTTCCCTTCATTTGACCTCTTTGAGACACTTCAGCCCATTAACATTTAAACTTTAGAACTGTAACTGACTAATGAGCATCATGCTGAGGACTGCATTAGTATGGACGAGTGTTTAATAATGGTAATGTAACTGGTAATAATGCTGTTACACCATAGAATGTTTAACAGTCCTTCATGGACATTTCAACATTTGGGTATTGGACAGATATTCAACTGGACAATACAATATATAGTACTGAAATCACATTATGATACAGAGTACCATATACAGCAGGGGTGTCCACTCCTGCACCTGCTCCTGCTGGTCAACCGTAATCAAACCCACCTGAACCAGCTAATCAAGGTCGTACTAGACACACCAGAATCTTCCAGGTAGACTGGAGTTAAACTCTGCAGGACAGAGAAACTCCTTACAGGAACACGATTGGCCACCCCGATATACAGTATGCTACTGACAAATCATTATTTTATAATTTACTATTTATTTAACAATTAAATTGTCAAAGTTATATGACGTTTTAATAAAGTAATGTATGTTAATGACTGTATGAAATTTAAAAACATGCAGAATGAATCACAAGGACACTGGGTTTAACAGGAGATACGCTGCACTGTTTAGCACAGAAACTAGAATAAGTTAGAAAAAGCATCATGTGAATTATAAAGTGTCATCTACAGTGAAATACATAGTTATGTACTGTATATAGGTGATGGAAACAATAATGTTACAGCACAATGTAAAGCCAACATTCTTTTAAAATTGCTTGAGTCATTTCCCCCAAAAAAAATCACTTATATTCCATATTCACTGAAAATCTTAATTTTCCAGTGTACTGAACATTTCTGAACAATGTTTAACTTTCTAAACATTGTTAATTATACAATTAATGTTGGTTATGTGCAGTTGCTGTAGTTGTGTCTTATGTTGTTCTATGTATGTAGCGGTTTGGTCCTGGAGGAACGCAGTTTCCTTTCACTACAGGCTGTATACTCACTAATTCTAACTAATATTTCCATGTTGCAGGACTTCTGTTCTAGGTTTGACACAGCTTTGTACTTGCTTTATAAAATGTAAATATGATCTTGTAAATGATCTTACAGTGTTAATTCCCCATAAAAGATTTCTAACTCTTAGCTAATGCAATTTTTGATCTTAACCAAATGAAATATTTAAAGAATATTATTTTGCCAGCTCTCTGATTTTTCTGAACTGAGAAGTTCACATGTAATTGCACAACAGGCTGCAGTGATGGGAAATCCCAGTTCTTAGAATCAGAGAGACTCAACGACCTCTCCTTTACACACTCATGCGCCTTGTTTTTCCTTTTTGATCTTAGTCATTACTCTCTCTTTATCACCTGACTGTGTGACTTTTAGTTAAACAAACTTCACAAACTTTGACATTTGTAAAAGTAACAAGGACTTTTGCTTATTGTAGTTTATTTATTCAGTTTAGATTAAACTGTTTAATTTCAACCGAAGTACTTTGGACTAAGTATTTGAGATTTTTTTGTATTTGAAAAATTCTTCTAACTTTATGGTTGTATCTTAAATTTTCTGATGTTAATGAAATTGTGTTTGTTTCTGGTCAGAGTTATGACATTAATATATATATATATATATATATATATATATATATATATATTATATATATATATATATATATATATATATATATAATGTAAGTATAAAGAAAGGTCTGTATCTATACTGATGTGGCAAAACATGAAATAGCAAAACGTTCGATCTAATTGATCATCTATTAATCTTGTTGATAAGGGCACATTATGACTGAACTGGGTAATTTCCTGCTGAGCTCATGATCTTCCAGCACAGTGTCATGGGGAAGACCTTTATGATGACTAGTGAAAATTGTGCATTCCCTTTCAGTGATCACTAGTGCTCAGTTCACTTTGTTAGGGTCTATACACTGAAGGTGCGAAGGGCCCTGTTGTTTTACATTAACATTTAGCAGTCGCTTTTATCCAAAGCGACATACAAAGTGAGAAAAACACAAAGCGATAAATCACAGATTTATGAAAGTGTGTATGATGAAAGTTCTGAAAGTATTGGTGATTTCTTAAATAATGTTGTCATGGTAACGTGTCAAACTTTAAAACTATATTTAGGTATATTTGAGGCTCTTAACATGCTTAAAGTTTAATGAAATTGAGCACAATTTATGTTATAAATTCATATTATGAAAACCTTTTCTGATTAAAGTCTGCATACTCATACACTCATCACCGCAGTCTGGGGTGTAATGGTTGGGTGGTCAGGTCAGGTTATGCAGCAAGCCTGCCAGATTCAGAAACAGCTTCTATCCACAGACTGTAATATATATATATATATATAATTCAACTCACATTAACAATACACAGACACGCTGGCTGTGGGACTGCTGATACACTGATTGAATCACATATGCCTTTATTCCCCAAGCTGCTATTTCATCACATCCACTGGTGACTGTTACATTAATACACACACTGTGGAAACTTGCAATTGTTAATAAATTGCTGATTTATTTTGTTTTAATTGTGTCTTTTGTATATATTTATTACACATGTCTGTTGTCTTGTCTGTACTTACCCTGCACACAGAGCTCAGAGAGGCGCAGTTGTGTTGTTTACACTGCTGTTGTGTTGTTTACACTGCTGTTGTGTTGTTTACACTGCTGTTGTGTTGTTTACACTACTGTTGTGTTTGTGATCAACACTGTGACTGATTTACACGTCATCTGTCAGTGGTAAGTGTGCAGGAGAAGCACCACCAATAATCATTTATAAATGAGCGTCTGATCTGGGGCGAAACGTCAGCTCGACGTCATTCTGTGCATGGTGACGTCACGTCCACACGCACTGAAAACGAAAGTGACGTCACGGCCAGTTACGTCAGTCACCGGCAGAGGCTGACGTGACGCTTCAGCACACGGGCGCGCAGAAGAAGAAGAAACATCCGGGATCGTGCGCCGCGGACACACAAACCGAGAGTTCACGTACCGCGTTTACGTGATTTAACCGGAGCGGCTTCGTGTGTCGGTGACATGGCGGTGCGTACAGCGGTGTAGTGATCGCTCACTGATTAAAACCTGCGCGACGGGTTCAAACCAACAAACGTTCATTCTGCGGCTGCAGCCAAGTCGAAAATGGCGGACGTACTAACATAGAGATGGTAGATCGGAATGAATCACAGCGATGTGAACTAAGAGGCTAGCCCACAATAGTGAATATCACCGTGTATGTGACGTGGTCGGTGGGGTAACTTTGTCTGAATTTACCCTCGAGCAGCACCACCCACAGAGGCGACTAGCTAGTTAGCGGCTAAAGCATTCCCAGCTATCCGACTGAGTGTACGTGTGACGTAACGAGTGTGTTCGTGATCTGGTTTTGTTGTCGCTCTTCAGCAGGAACACGACGGCGGTCCCCGCGACGCGCTGACGGGAAGGTCGCGGCCGGACGAGGAGCGTCGACGGTTCGGCCCGGACACGAGCGACGTCTCGCGCTCCAGATCGCGCTCGGCGGAGCGGAAGCACAAAGCGGGTAACGCGAAGCGGGCGTGCCCTTTAACTCTCACTCCGAGCCCTGGATAGAGTTAACGCACAATCTGAAGGGTTACAGTGCTGAAAATGCATTGCAAACACACAGTCTGTGGAGAAAACAACATACTAAAGCACCCTGACCTCATGTACCTCAGAGTCATTTCTGTCAGGCTCAGACTGCAACGTCACACACGAAAGAAAGTTGAAAATGTTAAAAATGAGAAATACTGTAAGTGGTAATATGTGTTTTGACTTTCAGGAGACAAGAGGCACAGACGAAGCCGGAGCAGAAGCAAAGAGGTAAATCATTTCAGTCTATTGCACTCCAGTAGATGTATGTTAAACTGGTCACATCAGCAGTAATTTTACAGCTGGCATTTCTAGTTTTAGATCATGGTGAGTATGAAGCTCAGAAAGAAAAGAATGAAATGCCAGACTGAGATAATCACATCTGAGCTCATGTAATGTGATCTTGGATTGTATAAATGTATATTAAAGATGAGGAGAATTGTTTGGGAGCTTTTTTACCGTCCTGTATTTAGATCACATGATAACATTTCTATAATAAATTATACTCAGCGTGCTAATGCACGAAGAGACACACTGAACAGAAGACGCTGCTGACAGATAGCAAAATTATATGCCTACTACCTGAACAGGTAACTATCAGCCATTCAAACTTACTTAAACAGACCTCTCTCTCTCTGTCACACAACCCCAGTTAGTTTTTGTACCCCTGACTTTTGTAGTCACCTGCTGATATTTGCAGTTGAAACTGTGAGTGATTACATCTACCTACATGCATGCATATTAGGCCAGTATGAAAATGAGACAATTCATAGTTTAGCTTTGAGATTTGTAATGTAATAATTGGTAGTATAAATTGCCATGGTCTTAAAGTAAATATAAAATGACTTTCACAACCCATTTTACTTTGTAATGTGATGTTGATGAGTGAAATATTTGATTAGAAAAAAATGTGTAAAACTTGATTTTAAATCAAATCTATTACCAGAATGTAAATAGAGGATGACAATTTGATCGAATAATTAGGTGATGTTTATTTGTGGCTGTAGAAACTGTGGTTGTTTATTTTGAGCATCCTTACCCTTCATGTATCCCAATGCATTTGCTATTGTTGACATAATCTTTTTAACATTGTTAAATTATTGCGTTATTGATTATTAAGATTTTATAGGGCTGTAACAGAAGTCAAATACAATGTCTAAATAGTTTGTTGTTACATTGTGAAAGACATTGCGAAGACAAGCGTTAATATTTTTTTTTTGGAATGACATGAACCATTAAAGTAAATGGGTCAATTTTGATTTCATGTTCTCTTGAATGTTTTTTTTAAGTTACCATGCATACTAGAATAAATTAATAACGTCTTTGTAGGTTTTTCACAAAGCAGCAAATTTGTTTGTTCATGTAATGTTGCTCTTTGGTACACAGATGTCTTTCTCACACTAGGATCTTTTTGGTTTTCATGTGGTACTCATTTGTGGTACTCGTGCTGGTTAAATGCACTGAGTTGCACTCGTTGGATGGTGGTGGAAGTTGGGATAGGGCTCGTGTAGTCTGAAAAATTCAGGTGTTTTTCTTGTTAAAATACTTGGGAAGTTTGTTCTCAAACCATTTACTAACTCTCTTTGTTGCACTATTTTCCTGAAAGAGACCAATTCTTCTTAAAACAGGTATGGAAGAGGGACTCAGAGAAAGCTCTGAAATGTCGGAGTGGATCAGAGGAGCAGGAGTTGTCAGAGAAGAGCCGTGATAGGCTGTCTGAAGACATGGAGGAGAGACAACGTCGCAAAGACAGGAAGTCCTCCAGAACAAAAAGCACGTCAAGATCACGCTCCAGAGAAAGGTAACAGCTCTGATGTTTCATATCGGCTAATTCAGTGTGAATATGTTGTAATGTACAGTCTTAGATGTGATTTCATGTTAATGTTTACTAAAGGCGACATCACAATCGGGACAGAAGAAGATCTCGCTCACGCAGCGGCGACAGGAGGTCGAGAAGTCGCGAGAAGAAAAAACGGGCCAGGTCTCGATCAGGCTCCAAGAACAAACGCAGACGTCGCAGCAGAAATCGCAGCAAAAGTCGCAGCAGAAATCGCAGCAAGAGCAGGTGGGCAAATGTAAAATGACACTGTTTTTGAGTGCAACTGTATGAAAACGTGTGAAAGGTGATCTTATGTTCTTGGTTTTTCTAGGGAGAAAAAGAAGAGATCAGATAAAACAAAGAGGAAAAGTCGGTCCATCAGTCCTGTGGCCTTCAGAGGCAGAAACCCGGCCATGGATGCTCAGGAAGCCCTGGCCCGGAGGTACAGCAGCACCTGTGCAGTATTATATCAGAAGCCCTTCACATGAAGATTACTTAACATCTGTAAACTACATTCGTTACTATGAAACTAACAGCGGGTTCATTTCAACATTTACAAATACATTTTTAAAGCTAAAAGTTGTGTATGTTAATATTAATGCGCAATGAACTAACAAAGAATCATTGTATTTGCATTTACTAGCATTAGCAAAGATTAATAAATGCTTTAAAAATATTTTGCTTGTAGTTAGCTAATGTGTTAACTGATTAGCACTGAAAGGGCCATATTGGTTTCCTTAGGATTATTATTTTTGTTAGGGGACAAGCCTCAAAAAAGTGAAATTTGGTACAAAGATCAGACAGTCTAAAATGTTACCATAGCAAATTTGGAGTCTCTGCCTCTAGCACCAACAACTGTTAAAATTTCACTTATGTTGATGATCAGTTTGACACACAAGTCCTACAAACAATTTTTCCCTCTTATTCCTTGGTTCGTGCCAATTTAAACACACTATGACATCATCTTCTATCATAAAAGTTTTCTGCCATTGTGAATTATTTTAAAAACATACTTTACAGCATTTGTCCGGTTTGCACAAAATGTTGCATGCATCATTAAGGGACACTCCTGACCAAAAGTTACTAACATTTTTCAATAGATCAAATGATTGTCGAGAAATGCATCGATATTAGATTACAAAGCTGTTTCTCAACAGCACTTTACCATATTAACATGAAATAGTCATTGTGGCCACACCCAATCTCATAACAATTTGGTGACAGCACCACTTATTGGTCAAAAATATTAGTAATTTCATCAGTGATGTCCACAAATATTTCTGTTTGCGCCTTTAATGGCTTGACACCGTAATTGCTGTTTGCAGCTGTATTTTAATTACTGTCTCTTAACAACTGAGAAACAAATTTTCTATTGTACAGTGACACTTTAAGTTGCACTTGAAGTTAAAAATAGCTAAACTTAATTGCTTTTCAGCCTTTCATGCTTTCTCCACATCTCCACACTCATAGGTTGGAGAGAGCAAAGAAACTTCAAGAACAGAAGGAAAAAGAAATGCTAGAGAAACAGCACCAGCAGGAGATAGCAGCAGGCAAGTAACACTGTTAGTAATAACAGCATGTCTGATCCAGCATAATGTCTGATGGACACTGCAGCGGACTCCAGCATTGCATCAGTCTGATAGTTTGTTGTGTTTATAGCAGCAGCTCCACTGCTGTGTGACACGGTCACTGCTGCAGCCAGCCCAGCCCTGAACGTTGCAGCTCTGTTGGCATCTGGCACGCAGGTCACCCCACAGATCGCCATGGCTGCTCAGATGGCGGCACTTCAGGCCAAAACGCTGGCAGAGACCGGCATTGCCGTGCCGAGCTACTACAATCCTTCGGCAGTCAACCCCATGAAGTTTGCAGAGCAGGAGAAGAAGAGGAAGATGCTGTGGCAGGGGAAGAAAGACGGAGTGAGGGTACGAGACTTGATGTTATGTGCAGTGTAGTCTTTGAGTTGACACAGCAACATTTTTGTAACTTATCAGTGTCATTTTATGATTATCAATACCACAGTTAAAATGAGTATGATTTACAGTATAAACAGTCCTTACATTAAATATGAATATAAATGTAAAGAAATCAACCATTGTAGACTTCAAAATCTGACATTTTGTTAGGTACACTCTGTAAGGGTGCTTTGACACTGGCAGTTCAGCTTGAGAAGGGGCACGGTTCGTGAAAGAAACTGGTAATGTGTAAGCATGTGGTAATGTTAAGTCATGTGGCCTCAGGAGCACACCAGGGTACTGAACCCAAGACCACCTGTAGGAGGTGGGTTAGGGTTAGGGTGAAGAACCTGTAGGAGGTGATCTTGAGTTCAGTTGCACTCAAACTGTGGCAAGATTCATGTGAATATGAAAGCAAGTGGGACTCTGGTGTGCAGTTCAGGAAGTCAAGTAACCTGTCTAAAACCACATGTTTAGTCGCTGATGACATCAAAAGTTTCCACAACAATGAATGAAGCCATGTAATATACATATACATGCAGTTGTCGTTCACTCTACGACAACTGCTATGCATAATAACACAAAAATAACAAAAAACATAGAAAGTCACGATTTATTCTCCATGCAATCTACATGCACGTTGGTGATAACGTTAAGATGAAAGCAAATACACCAGTATTTGGGGTCAAGTGACCAGACCAATACTCCGGGGAGTGCAGCAAATGGCCCAATATGAAAGCCCCCTAATACTGCATTGGAGCTGCCAGTTGATGATCGGCTGATGAAATATTTGCATCATGCAGGTGTTCCTAATAAAGTGTTGCATTTATTGGTGCATGCAGGTATTGACTGCAAATATTGGCCTGGGTGATATATCAGTCTATCACTACTCGAGAAATATTTATGTATGTATATATATTCACGTTGCAGGACAAGTCGCAGACGGCTGAGCTTTGGGAGAAGCTAAATTTTGGCAATAAGGACCAAAATGTTAAATTCCGCAAACTGATGGGCATTAAAGTAAGTGCTATATGAGATTTCTACATTTTTGTGAGTTTTTTAAATGATCCACATTGTAATCTTAAAACGATACAGTTGACGGTTGTGTTCACCACAGGGTGAAGAAGAAGGATGTTCATCAGGAACAGCTGATGAAGAAGGTCTTAAGACCTTACAGCAGCAGGAGGAGATGTTTCGCAACCTGGACGTCCAGTACGAGATGGCCCGATCGCAGACGCACACGCAGCGGGGAATGGGTCTCGGCTTCTCCACCTCCTTCTCAAGGGGAATGGATGCTGTCTGAACTCTGTCCTGTGCTTCTCAACTTTGTAAACTCATGTCGATTTACCAGCCGTAAAGCTGGTTTGTTCTGTTTGTAGAGAATGCTGGAACGTTAGCTTGGGTAGATATTGGTTTCATCTGATGTGCCATTTATTCAGTGACCAGGAAAATTTCACATGTAAATACAGTTGATCACTCAAACAGGCTTGTTGCTTGGTGTTTCTGAAACGTGTGCGTGTGATATTGCAGAGCTTTCATTGGGATTCAGGGTGGGGATTGTAATTGTATAATTAACTGTTTTTTATATTAAACTGTGTTTACAGAGAAATTCGTGGATAGCCTGATACACTGATATTTGACATATATCAAGTGCATGTGACAAACTGGTGTGCACTGACATTGTTATCCTGCCAGTATCCTTATTATTAGGCTAATGCAAATCAAAAGTCAACAGATCTGTGTGTCTATTTATAATGACAAAATTCTGTGAAGGTAAAACTTTCTACAGATTACTGACAGACTGACTTAGAAATTTTGTTCAGATGCTGAATGGCCAGTTGTCACATTTTCTTCATTCATTCTAAAGTTAAATCATACAGTATTAGAGGCTGTGCTTTATCCAGGGCATTGTAAGGCAGGATGCACAGCCCTTCAGCTGGGACTTTGTAAGGGATATTGTTCAATCAGCTGGTCATTATTGCAAAACAAACCTTGGCACGATGAAAAACATTTATTTGAAATGAAATTATCACAGACAAAGAAAGAGATTAGAGTGATACAAGAGAAGAGCAACTACAGTCAGCCTCCCAACCTTCTCTGGTGAATTGATCTCATGATTTTTCAGAGCGTTTTAGTGGAGTCAGTCTGTTCTGAAAATGTATCCAGTACTCCAGAGATCTCTGATCTGATCATGGGGGCAGTTGTGGCCTAATTGTCAGAGTTGAAACCCAAAGGTCATGGATTTGATTCCCACTGCTGTCAGTGGTGTGTGTATTAACTCACCATTACAGGTTACATGCAGAAGATACATTTCAAGTATGGGTTACCTTACCTGACAAATATGGCAGTAGCGTGTATCGCCTCTATCAAGCATTGACATTTTGTAATCTTAATAAATTGTAACTGTACGGCTGATGTTAGTGCCTCCTTATGATTTAATCGCTTCATTGTTTTCTCACCTTGCAAGTCACTTTGGATAAAAGCGTCTGCTAAATGTAAAATGTCACTTTCATCTTCAGAGCAGGTAAATGCATAATGTGGGATCAAATCATTATCTGATCTCAATGAATAATTACTCAAGCCACACAATGAAACTTAATTATATCTGACTTTGCTTTGCAGACTTTATTCACATAAAATGTAACGCTGTCCTTGGAACGTTGGAAAAACTTCACAGACTTGCTCACATTGGTGTTTGGGAATCAGGACATTAAGCCATTTATGGAAAAACACATTTGGATGAACTTGCATTGTGGAAAAATAAATACATACTTTCATTCCTTTGGAATGATTTGGCCCTTGAGTAATATGTAATTCAAGTATTTTTATTTGGATATTAGACTGGAATACAATACATGGGCCACTCCAGTAATAAGATTGTGATTGGCAAATTCTAGGATAAGCAGTAGGATAGGATATTCGCTGTGTCTTTTCCAGCTGTCTGCCTCTTCGCTCAGACCCATCCAATGAGCCAGAAGGTTCCGCATGGCCTCTGGGAAAAGCTCGGACACCAGCTGCTCTGGAGGCGGCAGGTCTGTAATGTGTTCAATGTGTTGTGCCTTAAAATCTTCAACTCGGCGACTGATGGTGCTGTTGGCTGCACTGAACTGCTGGCCTAACCAGCCTGCCACAGCTGTCAGCAGAGTGCTGGAGTAGACAGAGCAGCCCTGAGAATGAGTTTGAAACAAGGTCATAATCAAATCCATCAGCCTCGCCTCATCCAGCGTCCCGCTAATGCAGCACTCAATGTGGTCCAGTATCTTCATGCTGGCCTTTAATTGTTCCTCTTCAATATTGGCAACCAGTTTCACTTTGTCTCCTATGCTGTGGAGTTTCTGAGTAAGCAAAGCAGACTGGAGTTTGTTTGTTTGCTCTGTAGAGGAGCAGTAATCATGGTCTGCAGATGATGAATTAACTGATTGATCTGTAAATATCTGAGAGTCATTAGACATGTTTTCTCCTGTGTCAGAGTTCACACAGTCTTGAGATGACGCACATTGCGCCTCTTGGTCCTGGGGTTGAACATCCACTTGGACATGAAGGTGATACGTCATGTTTAGTTTGTTATCATCTATCCGAGATTTCCATAGATCCTTAAGAAGTATATTTTATATCATTAGAACATTTTAAAGACATAAAGACGGATTCAGTTATTTATAGAATGACGCCTTAAAGTTACCTGAAAAGACTCCATAATGCAGAGCTGATCTTTTTTGCTATACAATTCAAATGCTACTCGGAAAACTCCATGAATGCTGTAAAACCAAAGACTGTTACTGGAGCAGGGAAGCCTCAGCCCCTGGAACCTGCAGTCTGTGGAAGAACAGGAAAAGTGTCACCGCTGACATGAGAAGGTCAAAAACAAAAACAAAGATCACCAAGGTACCTGAGGAGAAAAACAGTTTGGTTGCCAGTCCACGTTTAGCGAATTTGGCATGATATCTGGGCTGGTTTTCACTGCGAATGTCTGTGTTTGAGAACAGATCAGCTCCAAGAAAGAGAGGAATCATCTCATCCTACAAATAAATAACATATTAACAAAACACAGCACGTTCACATAACTTATTTACTTGAATAAGTCAAATACATTCTGAATGAGGATTTCTAAGAATATTGTCTGTAACATTTTATGTTAGTGGTGCTCCCACCTCACATGTGCTTTGTGGATCAACTTTAAACGAGTGGTTGTTTGTAAGATACAGGAAGCGTATTCTTCTTTTACCGCATTCCCAGTACGACATGTTGATGAGAGAAGTCATGTTTCTGTAAAGATGACCGCTACACCACATCACAACATATGTGAAATATACTGAAGTCACCCAGAGCGCAGAAACATGAAGAACATGAAGAACATGAAGAACATGAAGAACATGAAGAACATGAAGAACCCGTGCGGATTCACGAAGCCTGTCCGCCACTTCTTCTACTTCCGGTTCCTGATCTCTCAGCCAATCAGCGGCCGAGCGTCAGCGTGTTTTTATTAATGCAAAGTACATAAGATGTCAGAATTGCATGCAATGAAAGCAAAGCACAACTTTATATGTTTAAATATATAAAGTATATATATAAAATATGCTTTAAATAAATTAAAAAGGTTAAAGGTTTAATATTTGATGAAGATGGATGAATTGGACCTCTCTTTAATAACAGTGAATACGGGACGGTCCTCACAAGCAGCTGTTTTACACGGACTTTTCTGTTATTAATTGCACTGTTCTTTCTGCCTTCTTTGTTTTAAAAAATGTACTGCTTGACTTCTTCAATATACCACCAGTTAAAATCAATGAATATTGTATTATTAATCTATTATTGCTCCTTGCAAACTTTCATATTCCCCTCAGTAAATGTCATCATACTCTTATTCATTGTTTTTAAAAGAGGTGTCAGTGCTGGGAACATGTTTTACAGAAATGCATGAGGACGGTTCAGGACAAGCTCAGTCTAACACTGTAATTCTGTCGCTTGAGACAGCCTGTGATTATTGTACCTTAATGGTTCATATGAGATATTGAAGACAAAGTTACATATATTAAGTCGTCCCATGTGAATAAATAAAGATGTTTCCACAATTTAGCAATATAGAGATAAACTAAACATTCCTGTGTATTTTATTGTTGTTTTTTGCATGTTTTTATCCTAGAAGTATAACAATTAATTCAAGAACGGATGGGCCCCTCTGCCAGGTTCTGTCTGGAAACAACAGTGTTTCAAAGAAGGTGTTTGTTGCATCGGCATTTGGTTTTAAGGTGCCCCACCTTAACTGAAAATTGTTTAATTTCAATATGGATATTAAACGCATACATTTAATCACATACAGCTATGGAAAATGCAAAAGAACTCATCAAAGAACTGACAGATCATGACACCCTTCTGATGTCTGATGGTTCCAGTTACAGCGATCACAACCTCCTCCTCCACTATTACCACTGAAAACACCTTCCTCACACACTCCACCTCCACTTCTACTACCTGAAGATACTCTACCAGGTTATAATCCATCCATTCAAGTGGGAGGCGGAGGAGTCAGAGGAACTGGAGGAGCAGCAAACACTTCAATGAGCAGCCCTTGAGAAGATGGACAGTGTGACCAGCAGAAACTCTGAAGCCAGCCTGAGTTTCCAAGACCCCAGCCCAAGTTCCCTCAGTGTTTGCACGTCCCTGAGGCCTGATGTAAAGAAGAATGGAGAAAAGATTCAAACAGAGAACTTAAGTCACACGTATAAAGTCATGAACACACACACCTGCTTCACTTATTGAAGAGCCAGTGAGCAGTGTGAGGATGAGAGAACTGATAACACGGGTCACAGACAGATTACAGATTCAGTTCATGAAAAGTGATCGACATGCAGGAGGAGATGAGAGACATTATTGTCCTGGATGAGATTTGTGAGGAAAGCGATGAAGCAATATGGCACAGGTGAGGGTGCAGGAGAACACAGAGGAACCCGTGGTCCAGAAGGTTACTTTTATCCCACACTGAAGCAAATTTGCTGCAGGAATAATCCCTTCTGAGGACATCCCTGAGTTTATGGACGTTACTGAAGCAACAGGGATTTACCCGAAAATTTGAGATCTACTGAAAAAGAAATCAGGCCAAAAACAAGAAATTACTGATGTCTGTTTTTTAATTGCCAACCTGTATATAGCAAACACATTTTCTTTAATTGGTTACCCAGTCGAGTAATATGTAGGGTTTTGGGGGTCTTTGTTTTTTGTAGGTTTTTAACATTTATGTTCATCATTTTTAATGAAACGTGAATGTCTGCACATTTTTACACATTTAAGGCACATTTGATCAGCGTATCTGGACATTACCTGGCTTTAGTACGTCAGATTTAATGCTAAATTATTTTTTATTGCTCCTGTTGAATTCATTATTACTGTGGTTGCTTGATTGTATGACCATCATAGAACATTTGCCGCATTTGTGAATATCTTCCATCTTAAATACAATTCAGGCATTTGTCCACCTGTGTTCAGCTCATTAAATTAAACATTTAACTAGCAGTAATTATTTCCTTCTGTTCAATATTAAAATATGTAGTAAAATCTATACTAACGTAAAGGTAGTAACTTAATTGATTCTCTTCTTCATTCTACTTATACTAGACTGGTTGCCTATTATAAATATTATAGTGGTCATTATAGGCAGTTATTGCTGAAGGTTGGATCCAGAGCAGGCATGTAATGGAGACAGACGTTCATCAATAGCACCACCTGCTGTTGTGGAGGAGGTCTGCAGACTCAGAGAAGGTGTTGAGAACATCACATCTGTCTGAAGGTTAGTAGGTTCGTTTAGTTGGGCACATTTGATCTGTGTTAGTACTGCTTCATGCTCCACAGTTGGTTGGCGGTGACGTGTTGTGATGTTTCTTTGGGTAACTTTGGACCGCTGGGTGGCGCGAGTAAACGCTTCTGCTTCCTCGCTCGCTCCGGCTGTATTGGTGGGCCGAGCCGGTGTCGTGTTGCAGGTCCGAGCCGCGAGATCTGCGACGCCGCGCTGTTTCCTCTTCTGGCCCGTTTGGCTTCCCATAGCGAGAGTTCGGGCACACGGAACCCGCGGCGCTTAGGCGGGGCAGCAGCGACGTCATCACGCCACGCGTGTCGCGGCTGAAGTGGGTGTCTGAGCGCACCGGTGAAGCCCGTCAGGCCGAGCGGATCGGAGCAATTACACCGGATCGGTCGTGTCGTTTTCCCGGAGCGCTGCGCCGTCGGGACGCGGCAGGTGAGCGCGTGATCGGCCGAACAAACGCTCGTTTCCGCCTGTGGCGTTTCTTCTGGAAGTTGCCAAGTCAGAATTCCCCCCGGTGCAGGTTAAGCCTCGGCCCTCACCCGGTAACCGAGAACCGTTTCTTTAATAACGCTCCCGATCACGCGTGGATGATCGTGATGATTATGTCTCTGGTTGGGTCGGTCGGTCCGGATGACATTGCGGGAAGTCGCTCGGGCTTCTGAACTTTCTCCTTTCTAACAGACGTGTGGAGGTGCAGCGGGCCGATCGTGTTAATGTGGACGTGTTCCCTGAATGTGTGTCGTGTATCTCAGCTGTTGGCAGCTGCGCATTTCTCCTTCAAAGTTCAAGAATCGCCCGTCCTCAGACCTGCTGTGTATATATTCATGCGTCTAAATCCTACACCGGGCCTCGGTTTTGGTCGAACTGGAACAAAGCTCGGTTCAGTCGTGATCCAGATGTGGCTGCAGCTGCACAACTTGTTGCTGCTGCTAGTGCAGCCTGCGATGCAGCTGCTGCAGGTTTTCATGCACAGCATCATTGAACGCTTCAGGTTACTGCAGGTTATCTGTCTGCTTTCAGTAAATGCACAAGATGACATTGATGTTGAAGTCGTTTTCTATAGGCGAGTGTTGAAATGTGTTATGGGAAGAGCTGTGTCCGGCATTCTCCTAAATGTAGATGAGAAAGTCAAGCCTGTATTATCGGCTTTAATAGTTTGTTGAAGTATTTGAACTTTGTTGTCTTCATAATTTTACTTCAGGTCTTTTTGGTGAGTAGCACTTGTGTAATTTTATCATCATACAGACACTGTAGCAGTGCTGGGTTATAATACATGTGTGATATGTACTGTAGAAATGTATTAGAAATGCCAAAACAGAAAACAAACGGTGGACCTAAAGAGCCATGGGTTCTGTTTCAAAAAGTTCACATTTGAGGACATCACCTAAAAAATGAGGCTTTTCAAAAAATGGCCACTTGGTATCCAAATAGTCTATGAGGTACAGAAAGTTATAATAGTCCATTTTACTTCATTTTTACATATGTATCTACAAAACCTGTTGCCTCAAACCTTGAGACGTGAGCCAAGAATTGAACCGTATTTCTATCATTGAGCCAAAAGCCTCGTAACGTCCACCCTTAATATGTCGCTCCGGTTCGGCTGATGTGCTGCTTGTAATCTGATCAATAACCAGCAGCTCGTATGTCAGTGGACCTCTGGTGTTTGTGTTCATTATTTTAGGTCTTATTTTTCACCTGTTTAATACTGACAGCAGTCACAAGTCAGGTCTGTAGATCTTCTAACAGACCAAAGTCCACTTCTGTTTCTCATCACACTCTGTCAGTTGAAGTAGTTTAGCGTTTGTATTGCTTTTAAGGTTGGTTTTTGTACTGGTTTCCTCCTATGGGCTGTGTGTGTTCAGAAAAGAGTGTAGTGGTCAGTCCCATTTGTGAGTTAGTTTTACACTCGTACCCGGTTCTGTCATTGATAATGGTGAGTGAATAGATCACCTGACAAAAACACTGGGATGAAGAGAGGTTTATTTTTACAGTTGGTCTCATAGTGTGTCAGCAGTCTAATAATAACACTTTTTGGAAATGTTATTTGCACCTAGCGACAGCCTACAATACACAGAAGCTTTAGCCTGCAAGCGGAGTAAGAAATTAAAACAAAAACTGCTGCTAGTTCAGCAGGATTTGAGATGTTTAAAGGATATGGATTACTTTACAAAATATCTTGTCGTGCCGTTGTAACTATGACAACCATAAGCTGATGAATTGGGTCAAATTCAGATATTTCTGTATGCTCAGAGCATGCTAGTGAGGGTGTAAAGCCTTCACATGTTTATCTTTTCATAAGTCTCTTTATTTTATATTCTGCCGTTTACTCTACCCCATGTATTACTCCTGAAGCCTTGCATTGCAGTAAATTGCTTGTGATGTCCCTCATTTCTAAATCACTGGATTAAAGGTTGCTGTATGTAAAATGGCAAGAAGGGTTTATCTGCTTATGCTTTTTCAGCTCTTACACGTATTTGTAGATGTTTTACACTCCTCTACTGTTTTTTATTAACTGTACTGTGTGATTGGATTGGATTGTTCCAAACTTAAATGCGAGTAAGAAAGAGGAATTAAAAGAGGAAGTGGCTCAACCTCCATAACCAATGTGAGACTAGACTGAGCAATTCATATACCCATGATCAGCAAACTGGTTACCAGCTCTCCCTTTGTAAAGTTCTTACCATGAAAAAAGTAATTATATGTGGTTAAAAAGATAAATCCACACAGGCCCTGGTGTGCACTGTTAATAATGAAAAGTAAGGTTTGTTAGCCTCACTTTTGTAAACCAATGCTCTTCTGAAGCTGCTAGACAACAGAGATCTAGAAAAATAAATTCAGAACTTGACAATACTGACATTGCTGTACAAACATTTATATAGATGTATATAGGTACATAAGGGCCTTGGTGAAACCATAAGGAGAAACCTGCTCTATGTGTGGCTTGATGTAACATTTAACCCTTGGATGGTTCATGTTACCAGTTTGTGTTGCATTTCCACGCTCTGCCACTCTGAAGAGCTGCAGTATGTGTAAACACAGGAGACAGAGAGCCCAGTCGACCATGTAGAAGGTCTGTTGTATATACTCTGCTTGTTTTTAGTCACTTGTTTCCTAGCAATCAGCTTGTGTGTGCAATGATCATAAAATATTGAACTTCTGAGTTTGGAACGCTATCACAGAGATATGTAGAAAATAGACGTGGCAAAGTGTACCGATAAGTCCATATTCCCGAAACCAAACATCAGAAGAGCATGAACATTCTGATCTAACAAGCAGAGTTTCAGCCATTTATGATGAAAGGAGCAACAAGCAATTTTTTAATGAACAATTCTTTCAACTCCCAGATGAAGGCTGTAGTTTCTTATTTTGTCCAACAGAGGACAGAATAGAGATGAACAGATAACAAAACATTCCATCACTGCCATCAGCGTTCAAACTAATTCATGGAACCATGATACATGCATTGGTAACATCTTCTGTGTTTTTTAATAAGTTGGGCCATTTGTTTTTACTTCAGATCAATTTCTAATGACAATAAAGCTACAGCGTTATGCTCAAGTCACCCTCTCATCAACCTGCTAGAACCCTAATAGTTGCTGCTTGTGGCTATATTTTGGAAATTTCATTTGTCAAAATCTCACAAACTCTACAGTTTTGTCATAAACCCCTGTGGGTCTGCACAATTATGCTCCACAATCAAGACTCCAGCATACCAAAAAACAATGTTTCTGCATAAATCACTTTGCATTACAGTGTTGTATTTGCATAAAGACTATAGAAGAACAAGTTTCTCTTGTCTTTCTCAACACAGGGCCGTTGCTGTGCTCTTTACTCCGTCTCTCTTTTTTTTTGTTCACTGTTGCTTCATGAATCAGCCTGAGCGTATGAGCTGAGTCAATGTGCCTTGGAGAGGTGAAGTTCAGCTACAGACAGACGGTAGTTTCACAGAGACCATGAGCACAACAAAGCCCAGTGGACTTAAAGCGCCCAGCAAAATTGGCAGAGTGGCCGGTGCTGGGGCCACGAAAACGTCCCCTTCTACAGGTGAGCCCCTCCCACTACACCATTTAACATTAGAATCAGTTCAAAAGCTACTGAGGAACGGTGTGAGGCGCCGTACTCGAGGGCAGTGGAGCTGTCTGTAGGTGCACATGACGACAGAAAAGCTTTATTAAACTGTAAAATGTGTTTTAAGACAACTGCAACATAATTCATGGCTTAAATACTAGTGTGCTAAATTTCATACTTTGAAGTATATCATTACCACAAATGTCTTTAAAATTGTATGTGAAAACATTATGCAATATAAAAAACACTTGCTTAGTAGTATGCATACTATGTGAATGTTACGTGACCTTTGCATTGTGTGCAATTAGATCATTCAGTCATTCATCATACTGGAAATGAAATCCAAGTGCACTGTATGGTGGGATACTTTTTTCTCACAGTGTGCTCTGTGTTATACAGTACACAGAAATAGATGTAGTTGCTTACCTGGGTATTTCATGCATACAGAAGATATGTACAGTATATAAAACTGCATACTACATAAATGAATCCCTTTTCTTTTCTTCATTTGGAGCAGGTGCCTCTAAACCAACTCAAAGTGACAAATCCTCAGCTGAAGCCCAAGATGCAGGAGAGGAGTTCAAGATCGGAGATCGCGTCTGGGTGAATGGCAACAAGCCGGGCGTTGTTCAGTTTCTAGGAGAGACCCAGTTTGCTCCGGGGCAGTGGGCGGGCATTGTGCTTGATGAGCCAATTGGGAAGAATGACGGCTCGGTGTCGGGTGTTCGTTATTTTCAGTGCGATCCACTGAAGGGTATTTTCACCCGCCCCTCCAAGCTGTCCAGCACAGAAGGTGAGGCCAACGGGACAACAACGGCTCCTCCATCCCGTGCTGCATCACCCACTCCGTCAGCTACATCAGCCTCGGCTTCAACCAAGAAACCAGCCACGTCCACCAAAGCTGCAGCCCCGCCCTCAGAGCTGGTGCGGTCCAAGAGTGAATCTGTGTCCAATCTGTCAGAAACTGGTTCAGTCAAGAAAGGAGAACGTGAGCTGAAGATCAATGATCGAGTGCTGGTGAGAGTCTGTAAATATTTGCTAGAGGTCTGTTCTGTGTGTGTTGAAAACAAAATATTGTCTTTACACATCGTCCTGTCTGTGTAAATGTAAGAAAAAACAAATGGATGGGCCGATCACTACAACAACATGACACTCTTGTAGCCAATAAGAAGTAGGGGGCGTGTGCACCAGCTGTTAGGCAATAAATGTGTTTAACTTGAAGCAGCACTGCACAGACCGATCAGTGTATGACGTCAAAGTACCAGAAGAGTGTTTGGAAAGCTGATGGCTCTGTATGCTTTCGAAGCTTTCTCACAGTACTTTCATGTCATTCTGTGATCGGTCTTCTCAGTGCTGCTCGAAATCGAAAACACCTATTTCCTGTGTTGCATAGTGTGTTATTTTGTGGACAGAGTAATGAAGGAGGGCTGTTTATGTCTGGGTGTCAATGTTTTCTCAGAAATTGCTTACTGCATCTTTAGTATGAAATATTTGTCAAGTAGTTGACATGTCCTGCAGTGTGATGTTTTTCATATATTTCCAGGTTGCTGGCACAAAAGCTGGTGTTGTGCGGTTCCTGGGTGAAACCGATTTCGCAAAGGGTGAATGGTGTGGCGTTGAGCTGGATGAGCCCTTGGGGAAGAATGATGGAGCTGTGGCTGGAACCAGGTACATTCTGAATTTTGGGCAACCCTGATGTGTCCAAACCTCTGAATGCTAGTGCACCTCTGCAACATACAGGGAAATCTATGAGGACCTCTTAGAGTTTTACATGGATGTGTGTTTGTGTCCTCAGGTACTTTCAGTGTCAGCCCAAGTATGGTCTCTTTGCACCAGTGCACAAGGTGACTCGGATCGGTTTCCCCTCCACGACACCGGCTAAGGCAAAGACAACTGCACGGAAGACGGCAGCGACACCTGCAGGACTGAAGCGCAGCCCCAGCGCGTCCTCCATCAGCTCTATGAGCTCCGTCACATCGTCTGCTAGCTGCAAGCCAAGCCGCACGGGACTGGTGAGATACATGTGCTCTTACGCCTGTTTCACTGCAATACTCCGTTTGCAATATGTTTTTCCATGCCCATGTTGTAAGGTTCGAGCATTCACAGTGCACATGGATGCAGCACGTCCAGCACATTGCGGGAGCAGTGCAGCGATCGTTTATGCATAGACACTATTTCTGCTGTACTGTATGCACTGATTTAAAGAGATGGCACATGTTCTGTGCTTAAAATTAACACTTATTGACATTAAAATGTAATTAAGACAAATGCATATAATTAAACCATACAACTAATTTTTTTTAGTAATTTTATCACTTTAATCCCAAGATTAGGCCAAAAAAGCAAAACATGTAGGAATTGCAGTAATAAATAATCCAGTCAGAAGGGTATTACTCGCACTAAACTGTAAACAACGGCAAAATGGTGTTTGATAACTTTTGTTTGACTGAAACATTTGATTTACTAAGATATTGTTTGGTTTGAGCTCCATAGAAGCCACAGAACACTCTGCAAACGTTACATGTTAGAGCACTGAAAGCACTCGTGCTGCTTCTACAGAACATGTACTGCAATACATACTGCAAACAGACTGTGTGAAACAGGCGTTACACGCACCCCTGCATGCGCGCACAGGCATGGATTTGTGTCCCTCGCCGCCTGCAAGCTGAATGGAATGAATTACAGCTGTCTCTGCATGTTAAACTGTGATGGCATAATATCAGGTTCAGTTTTAATGCACCAAAGAGCATCCGTGTTTGACAGTGATACGTTTCACATCAGAGACTATCAATATTAACAAAACTGCAGTGCTGTTACTATGAATGGAGGAAAGTCCCACCTTCCAGTAAGATGAGCAAATCAGTAAAGACTAGCACTTCTCTGGGGAAGGGGCTCTGTACAGAGTGTTGTGGAGTACTTGCCAACCTTGCCAATAGAAACAACATCTATGGTACAGCTTATGTCCAGCTGAATTGTTGGTCGGAAGGGTTGTTTTATTGTGACCTTAGCAAGCAATTCAGAGATGTTGGTCTTCTACCATTCAAACAGATATTCACATAGATGCACAGAGATGTTGCAAATATGGTCGCCGAGTGAAAGACTCCATAAAGGGGCTCTGATCATGTGAGCCATACTGTTCAGTGAGGATTTTACATTACAACTGCAGTTTTTAAAAAACATCTTTGCACAGTTGCACATTTCTTGCTGTAATTCCAGACGTTACTGAGAGACTATTACATTAATGAAACTGGGAGATTTCTGGTGTGTTCTTTGAAGACTCTGAAACTATTGTCTCCCTCAAGCTGACAGAGACGTCCTCGAGGTACACGCGGAAGATCTCGGGCACCACGGCCCTTCAGGAGGCCCTGAAGGAGAAACAGCAGCACATAGAGCAGCTCCTCGCCGAGCGGGACCTGGAGCGAGCGGAGGTTGCCAAGGCAACCAGCCACGTGGGCGAAGTGGAGCAGGAGCTTGTGTTGCTGAGGGAAGGCCAGGAGCAGGTCAGGGGCGTTTCTACTCCTCCCTCTCCGCTTTATTTTATTCATTGTCTCTGTTGCTCTTGGTCTTTCTCTTCACTGTGGTCGTGAGTAGTGACGTGTACTGTAAGTGAGGTGTTCCTGCTTAGCATAGCTGTAAACAGAGTCCAAAACTAGTGCCAAATGCAAATAGGCTTTAGTGAGTGAAACGAAAGTCCAGCTGGTCAGTCTTTTTTTTTTTTAACTTGGACATTTTGTGATCAATATTTGTATTTTTATTGTATATAAAAACGAGTGTATGTGTACAAATATGAATTTGACCCTTTTTACAAAAATATAACAAAAACATTAACCAAAAGCCTTTCATACCCCTCAGTACCCTCACCTAATTAAAATAAAACCTCTGGTCAGATTTACATGAAATGACACAGAGAAACAGTAAAATAATTGAAAACAGTAGAACAATCATCATCGTTTAATTTATTATCTCCAGCTGTAGAGTTTCAGCATCGTGAAGCTATATTATCCAGTGTTGTATTTTTAGCTTGTGTGGAGGCAGTCTCTCTTTCCAATTATTTTCATGCCAGCAGTTAAACCAACGAGCCATGTTTGCTTTTGTCCTTTATTCAGACTTAGATTGGAGAAGAAGGGCATCATGCATGTCTATTTTTGCACACTTTCTATTTGCACTTGTTTACAAATGTTCCCACTTGTTGATGAGGCAAAAGTTACAAACTGATGTGCATGTACTAACAAATTGTTTCTAAGGTGCCCAGTATAGTTTAAAAACTAGATTTTTATTAACTAATGAAAAATACTGTTCTATAATACTGTTCTGCTGCAGGTGTAGTTATGCAATGACAGGATGAGATGTGATGTCATAAGTTTTGTTGTTGTTTTGTGTAGTATGTATTAGAGATGGAGGCTAAAATGGACCAGCTGCGAGTGCTGGTGGAGGCGGCAGACAGAGAGAAGGTGGAGCTGATGAACCAGCTGGAGGAGGAGAGAAGGTTCAGTATCAGAGAGTCAGACACACGCACACGGACGGACAGACACGGACAGACGCACGCACGCACACGGACGGACAGACGCACGCACGCACGCACACGGACGGACAGACACACGCACACGGATGGACGGACAGACGCACGCACACGGACGGACAGACACACGCACGCACACGGACGGACAGACGCACGCACACGGACGGACAGACAGGCATGCACGCACACGGACGCACGCACACGGACGGACAGACGCACGCACGCACACGGACGGACAGACGCACGCACACGGACGGACGGACACGACGCACACGGACGGACGGACACGCACGCACGCACGCGCACGGACGGACAGACGATGCACGCACACGGACGGACAGACGCACGCACGCACACGACGGACAGACGCACGCACGCGGCACAGACGACAGGCACGCACGCACACGGACGACGAGCACGCACACGGACGGACAGACGCACGCACGCACACGGACGGACAGACGCACGCACGCACACGGACGGACAGACGCACGCACGCACACGGACGGACAGGCACGCACGCACGCACACGGACGGACAGACGCACGCACGCGGACGGACGGACAGGCACGCACGCGACGGACAGACGCGACACGGACAGACAGACAGGCGGACGGATGGATGGATGAACACGGACGGACAGACACACGCACGATGGACGACAGACGCACGCACGCACACGGACGGACAGACACGGACGGACGGACAGACGCCGACGCACACGGACGACAGACGCACGCACGCACGCACACGGACGGACAGACGCACGCACGCACACGGACGGACAGACGCACGCACGCACACGGACGGACAGGCACGCACGACGCACGGACGGACAGGCACGCACGCACACGGACGACAGACGACGCACGGACGGACGGACAGGCAGCACGCACGGACGCGACGCACGGGACGGACAGACGCCGCACGCACGAACGGACGGACAGGCGCGCGCACGCGGACGGACACGCGACGCACGCACACGGACGGACAGACGCACGCACGCACACGGACGGACAGACGCGACGCACGCACACGGACGACAGACGCATGCACGCGCGGACAGACGCTGCACGCACACGGACGGACAGGCACGCGCGCACGCACGCACACGGACGGACAGACGCACGCACGCACACGGACGGACAGACGCACGCACACGGACGGACAGACACACGCACGCACACGGACGGACAGACACACGCACACGGACGGACGGACAGGCATGCATGCACGCACGCACACGGACGGACAGACGCACGCACGCACACGGACGGACAGACGCACGCACACGGACGGACAGACACACGCACACGGACGGACAGACACACGCACACGGACGGACAGACAGACAGACGGACGGATGGATGGATGAACACGGACAGACAGACACACGGTCGGACACGGACGGATGGTCAGACACGTATGCACGGACGGGCGGTCAGACACGCGCACGGACGGACAGAAACGCACGCACACGGACGGACAGACACACAGACATGAAAACCTAAACTGCATTTTTTAATTGGCATTGGCAGTTTCTGTAACATGTTGACAGTAATATATTGACAAGAAATGTCTCCAGTTTTCATTTGAAAAACTGCTCCCCACAAAAAATTACATTTATAGAAAAATTATTTTATAAAATAACCCCAATCATACAAATGAACATTGATAATAACTTACCAAACTAACTTGTTGACAAAATTGGAAAAATTAAAGTGTAAGCAGAAGAATTATTGTTTGAAACAGGAAGGTGGAGGACCTGCAGTTTCGGGTGGAGGAAGCGTGCATTACCAAAGGAGATTTGGAGGTATTTGAAGCTTCTCATTCTAAACATTTTGTTCAGGTTCACTGGTTCTTAGTTCTTATGAGCCTGAAGCCACTTGATTAAGTGCTGAACTTAGTGTAATCACTCTGCTAATGCGTTCTTAAGCAGTCACTTCTGCAGGCTGAAATATCAAACCGTCTACAAGAATGAGAAGTCAGACCCGTTTTTATACATTATCTAATTTTATTTGGCACTTTATTTTTATTCATGACTTTTGTCATTTGTTTTTTAAACCAGTCAGGTAATGTAATTTATTTAAACAAGAAATTTAACTGGCATTGTTAACCTTGTTATAGAGTTTATTTCAGAGTAAAAGGTTTTGCATGTGCTAATGAGACGCTGCCTTGAAATGGGGCTGGAGTTTTGCGTTTTTACAATATGTTTTAATAGTACCGTGACCTGTTATGTAAAATTAAATTCTCCATTTCAAGTTGACTGCAAATTGATGACGATGCTTTTGGATGTAATATTACAGTATATCTCTCAGGAGAATCTTCTAATTCATGCAGAAAATGCACTGCTCTGAGAACACTGAGTGCATCAAATGCGTTTCTTTAGTCTCTGCATTAGCACAGTTGTACACACTTCCCTATAAGGATGTTCTTAATCTTGTATCACTATAAGGAAGTTGATAAGATACTGGCTAACCATTCATCTCATTGTGTGTTTTGATTTCTTCAAAGTTAGTGTAATTCTGTGACATTTGACATGAAGCTTTTATACATCGTTGGGCCGGAGGTCTCACAGAATATTTTTGCATTTTTCCTCCTCTTGTTTTTTGTGACCAAAGTACCGTTTACTTTTATACTGGTTCACTCACTTTTGTGTTCTCTCTCCCACTCATCAGTCACTGCTGCATGAAACATGTTTTATTTCCTCATCAGCATGTCAGTAACCTTTGACCCTGATTCTGCACCCAGGGCATCTCACTCTCCTCAGTTTTGTTTCCTCTGTGTTGCGTTTTTGCCACCTCTCATCCTCTCTCTGCTTTTACTGCTCACTCCCGTCTCTCTGCATCAGGCTGGCATGTGATGGTGGCACTGGTTGTGTTTCTTCCTCTCCCCCCTCTGTACTAACAGACGCAGACTCGGCTGGAGCATGCCCTCCTAAAGGAGCTTGAACAGAGTCTCCTCTTTGAAAAGACCAAAGCTGACAAACTGCAGAGGGAGTTGGAAGACTCCAGGGTAATGGACCTTTAACCGAGCTGTGGGGCAGGATTCACAAAAGAGTCGTGGAGGCTGTTTTGCGGGAGTTTCTGTGGTTTTATTTGTGATTTTTATTCTCATCAGGGCGGTAGTAAGAGTTCTTCACTGCATGTTGCTTAATAACCAATTAAAACATACTAATGCACACTAAACATCTGTGCTGTATTTTGATTGGGTGCTGTGTGTGGATACACTACATGGGCTTGGGTATGAGGGCACCCTCTTTTTCAGCAGGTGCATTAAATCTAGCCGTCACCCTACACAGACATTTTAGTAGATTGGAACCCAGGACCAACCCTGCTAATGCCTGTGGTTTTGAAAGGGACTTCTCTGTATGTGTTTGATGTACAGAGGACGTATTACAGAAACATCCTAACTCAGGATTTCAGTTGAGAACATATTTGGAATACAGAATTTGTCTGATTTTAACGTGGAACTTAAGATAGGAAGTTTCTGTAATATGACCCCAGGTGTCGATATACTTGACCATGTAGTGTACATTCATACATGAGTATTGTGGAATTTGTTAGGTGATCAATTTAATTTTTGCCCTTCCTCAGTGTTACAGTTTTGGTTTCTAGACCTCCAAAAATGGGAGAAAAAGGCCAAATGTGCCTTTAAGTATCATTACCTCTTAAACTGATACATTCATATGGAATTCCTGTCCACTCCCAGCCATAACGTTATAGACGATCAATCAGACTTAAAAGATGATCCTGTTCATAGTTTGCTTTATTTGTCAATACAGTTTCAGAAAATATGTGACCTGTGCTGGCAAAATGAGTCACAATGAGCACATTTTCTAACATGAGTTCTTGTTATTTTCACATTCTCCATTAAAAAAATGTATGTATGATTTGTAAGTATCAGACAAAAACATGAATATGCTACACCTGCCCGTAGCTTGTAACTAGCCCATGCTCATACCGACTTATTTTGCCAGCACGACTCACATATAGTTTGGTGGAAGCCCATGTTCCCTTCCTGTCTTTTAGGTTGCCACAGTCTCGGAGAAGTCCCGAATCATGCAGCTGGAGAGGGATCTGGCTTTGAGAGATAAGGAGGTAGCTGCCCTCCGCAAGCCACCGGAAGCTGGATCCGGGCAGGGTGGGGAAACTGAGGACCCTACAATGGCAGTTCACCAGGAGGAAGTCCTTTCTCTCCACACGCAGCTGGCTGCTCAGAGTGCCAGTCACCAGGTAGAGCTATCTGCCTTGCGCGAAAAGCTTGAGGCTCGAGAAAAAGAACACTGTGAGGCCCTGACGCAGCTCCAGGAATCTTCAGGTCAGCTGGAGAAGGATAATGAACAGCTCTGTGTCCGCCTTGCAAAGGCAGAGGAAGAAACATTGAATGTCGTGGAGCAGTGGCGTGCAAAACTAGCATCAGCCGAGGCCTCGCACCAGAATGTCTTGGAGGATCTGAAGACCTCCTCTGGAGTAGGGGAGGCTGAGCTGGTAGAGCAGCGTGCTGCTCTGGAACGGTTGAAGACCTCGCACAAACTGGAACTAGAGGACATAGTCAACAAGCATGCTGCCAAAGCCACAGGATGGGCACGTGAAACCAAAGAGCTCCAGACACAGCTTCAGAGAACCACAGAGGAGAAGGAGCGACTAGAGGAGTCACTACGCACCAGTATTGAGAAAACGGAGGAGCAGCACCTGGTGGAAATGGAGGAGGCGTTGGGCAAGCTGCACACTGCTGAACTCAGGGTAAAAGAGCTGGAGGAAGAGGGGGAGAAGCTGGGGAAGCAGCTGAAGGAAAAGGTGCAGGAGGCTCAGGGGCAAACTAAAGTCCTCCAGACGCTACAGACGCAGCGGAGTGAAGGTAACCAGGAGATGGAGAGACTGTCGGCCCAGCTAGAGGAGGCAAAGCAGAAAGCCAGAAACCAGGAAGAAAAGGTAGGTCCAGTTGTGCCATTTCTCGACTGCAGGACCACAGTGTGCGCTGTATACCTGCAGAACAGAGGAAAGTTAAAACCAAATCACACACTGAGATGTTATTTCTTTCATAATCATACTAAATTAAATAAGTCAAATAAATTGACTGATGTCAAAATTTCCTCATTGAAATTCATCCTCTCTCTCTCATAGTTTTGAAATCTCATTTGCACACAGGACACACTGCCAGCTGTCAAAGATGTTAAAGATGCAGTAAGCGGTTTGAGAATCGCTGCTGCTATTTGAAATCCACTCCCAAACAAACGCACCCCTCTGTTCCTTGCATTGCCCTCAAAAAAGTGGATGTTGCAACACAGACAAAGACTAAGAGCTGGTGCACACGCCTCCTATTGCTGATTGGCTACATAAGGGTTATTGTGTTGTGATGATCGGTCTGATCCACTTAGTTTTTCTCCTATTTACACAGCCAGGACAATTCTAACACACACAGAATTGGCATCTAGCAAATATTCACTGACTTGTTTGTTTAGGTGTTGATTTCAATTTTCAACAGTGTTTCTCAGAAATCACTTACTGAACCTTTGAATGGAATTTGTTCTTGCATGTGTCTTGACTGATTGTGTTGCAGTGGTCCTGCAGTAAACGTGTAATACATCATTCTTTCATTTCTTCAGAAGTCTGTCATATATTCATGTATCTGTTCCCAGTGTCATTTTGCAGTCCTTCGTAATTTAAAAGCCCTTTAGGAGTGTTGTTTTGAGTTTGTGTGTGTCGCTCATGTTCAATCATTTCCCGCTCATTCCTCCATTGTGGTGCTGCATCTTCATGTAGGTGGTTGGGTTGAATTCAGTACTAGAGGTCAAACAGCAGGAGCTGACTGACCTGTTGCAGCAAAAGAGCTCGCTGGAGAAAGAAGTTAGTGCTCTGGTAAGTAAGCCAGTGTTCAGTGGCTTTCTGAAGGTAAGCCCCAGTCTTACAGTTTCTGGTGTTGAATATCAGCATTAAACATAACTTATGAAAATGCCTTGTTTGTATCATTTAAAAAGATTTCTTAATATGCATTAGCTGTAGGCCAAAATACGCTTAATGCAAGTCCATTGTAAGCACACTGTACCATTTTACATGTTTAATGTTTTCTTCTGTGATAATTACCTTCAAATGTCTGTACAGGTATGTTGCTACTCAGGTAACCAGCTCACAGAAGTAGTTTATATTAATGGCCACTGCTGTGCAGCTTATAACAATGCTTAGAACGCAACAGGATTTTGCACAGTGTTATAAATTGAGTTCTGACATATTTCAACATATTGTGTGAAATTGAACGTGCACAGTTAGAAGCATATGCATTCATATGCTTGTGTGAGTGTGTTCATGCCACATCCTCAAACTGATTCATTTTCCAGAAACAGAATCTGGAGACAGCATCTAATGACCAAGCCAAATCTTCTCTGTCTAATCAAGGTACGTGTATGACCTGAAATCTACATTTCTATGTGATTCTGCTTTAAATTCAGTTTGATTCTTCATAACTCTGTATCTTAGAGTTGCGTGAGGAACTCGGGATGAAAGAGGAACGGTGCACATCACTTTCTGCTGAACTACAGGCGATTAAGGGTCAACTAGCTGGTCAGTGTGTGTCTGTTGGTATATTAACTAGAGGGGCAACTGGTTAATGTGTCATGGCTTGTTGACAGTCTTCTGTTCCATCTTTCGTGGTGGTTCTGACCTTCAGGATTGCAGAAAAATTTAAAGGCAAGTGAAGAAAAGCGAGAACTGCTGACCAAAGACAAGAACAAATTGGAGAATGACATCATGGAGATGATGAAGTCATCAGGAGACAGTTCAGATCAGCTCACAAAGATGAAAGAAGAAATCAACCAGAAGGACAGGTCTGTTGTCAGACATCTTTAATTAAAACAAAAACTAAACCATATGTAAAATTAAAGATGGAGTAGGCAATATTTTCTACAAACATTTTTTGTTATGCTGGCTGAAAGTCTTGTTACATCTCGTTACAAGTCTTGTAACAGTGGTTTGAATACACTTAAATATATAACTAAATATATAACTTCTGTGGAAGCCATACAAATAAAATGTTTGTCCAGTCATTACGTTCAGCCTGAATTTGTCTACCTGCCCATGAAAGTATGTATTGGCAACCATTTGCACACTGCGTTCATGAGTTTGAGGAGGCGTGGCTTTGGAGAGCGTTGTGAAGGCAGGGTGGGAACTTTTCAGAGTTGATGCTTTTAGAGTTGGTTGCTGTTGCTAGTCTCTCTGCAATTGCCTACCATACATTTAAATCTTAGTATTATCAAGTGCTGTCAGGTGATTTTTTTTCTGGTTTGTCAGACTAATTTGTAAACTCACATGTACTTACAGACGACTCGAGGAGCTGGGGGACCAGCTCAGGGAGCAGAATGAAACGGCAGCTGAAGCTAAGGAGCGCTGCTCACAAATACGAGTCGAGGCTGAGGCGGAAGCTAAAAAGATCTCTGAAAGACACCAGAGAGAACTCGCTGACCTGCAGGAGAGAATCAGGCTGCTGGTGAGAGGACTTCATACAGTCTCCTATTAGACAAAACCAAAGCCAAGACTATTCTGGTGTTGTAGGCATTTTTAATGATTTTTTAAAAATGTATATTAAACAATGCATAACAACCATGATTTTTGGCCATATATGTATGTGTGTATGTGTGTATGTGTGTATGTGTGTATGTGTGTATGTGTGTCTGTGTGTCTGTGTGTCTGTGTGTCTGTGTGTCTGTGTGTCTGTGTGTGTGTGTGTGTGTGTGTGTGTGTGTGTGTGTGTGTGTGTGTGTGTGTGTGTGTGTGTGTGTTATATATATATATATATATATATATATATATATATATATATATATAATGGGCACAGGGCACCAATGGGCACAGTTAAACAGTTTTTCTACTGGACAACAGCTGTAACAGTGAGCTGATTTGACTCTGCAGGAGAAGACTGTTGAAGAACATCAAGCTAAAGCCAAAGACATGGATGATGTGAGAGAGAAAGATCTTCTGCAGGCTGCAGAACATCATTCAAAAGAAATGCAGGATTTACAAGCTCAGTTTGAAAAAGCCAAACAAGAGCTGAAGGCATCTCAGGAGGAACATGAGGAGCTGAAGAAACAGGTCGAGGAATTGATGCCCTTTAAAGAAAAATCTGAGGTGAGACCACAACCCTGCATTCATCAACAACATCAGGGAGATTTCAGTTACTTTTACATCTACTGCATATCAAATGCAAAAAGGTTTTCTGCATTTATAACCACCTCATCAATAGATCATCTGTATACTGTATAAACATTGTTGATTGTGTTAAATTAAGGTAGTGGAACTAATTTAAAATTTTACAAATAATATAAGAACCTTTCACAAATGCTCTTATTATTTACAACAACTAAAGACAGGTAGGTTGTAAAATCAATTCAGTATCACTCTGAAAAACCTGTTAAAGCCCTTGAGATTACACACTCCTAAAAAATATTTTTATACATTTCTTCACAGTGATGCCATAAGAGATCCATCTTTAGTTTCTTAAAAGAACCATATTTTCTTATCTTTCTATGATCTAAGAACCTGTTGTGAAACAGACAGGTTCTATGGATGCTAAGTTGTTTGCACCACAGGACTGCTGAATATGAAAATAGAACAAACTAATACTTCCGTCTGGATAGGCCTACCGGTGTATCAGGCAGTCTGTTTATTGTTGTGGCCGCATTACCACCTCTGATGTGCATTCTTTTTCTTATATTTCAATGGCCCATCATTAGTTATTCCTCACTTATGGAACCATACAGTTCAGAATGGTTCTTTTGTTGTATTGTGAAACAGCTTTTCTTGTAAGAGTGTACAGACTACAATGGCAATCATATTATTTGCCCCCAGGCCTCAGAGCGAGCTAGGCAGACTGCACAGGCCTCGTTGGACAAGCTAAACTGTCAGCTGCTCAAAGACCAGTCCGAGTCTCAGGCGCTGGTGACACAGCTGAAGAACACTGTACAGGAGATGCAGTCCAAGGTGAAGAAATCAGAGCAATCTACAAAATAATAGTTGTACAATAAGCAGCTATACTGTTGTAATACCTAATGGGTATTCACAGTGATAGAGACTGACAGAACAAACACATGGATCACTTCACTAAGCTTCTAGTAAACATGTTTATTTTCTACTGCTGTACAGATATTGTTTTCAGTTTCAGCAAGCTCTTGATAATTGATCATACATTTTTCCTTAAATAACTCATTATATCTTAACACATTTTAGTTTGTCGGCGGAAGGATGGAGCAGTTTGTAATGTACATCTCCCCTCAGAAGATTTACTTATTTGTACCTGCATCAGTTAGCTCATTTACTTTCATGTGAAAGTTATAAGTCAGTTGGAAGATGGCTTTGTGTTGTTTGTAGCTGGATGCTGTAACACACAAGAACCTGCAGTATGAAGAGAAACAGAGTTCTGACAGTGAGAAGATCAGCAACCTCAATAAAGAGATGTGAGTGACCGGCTGCACACACTGTTCTGTTATTACAGTCAGGTCATTTTACTGTTTATTTTTCTATATTCATGAGTTTCCGCTCCATTTACATTCGGCTCATATCAGTATTTTGTTACACACCTGTGTTCATCAGATTATGCTGTTTTTAATTATTGTTTCACAAAAACACACAAATCTACAACTTTCTGTCTTCCGTTCTAACCAACGTCTGTCTAATAAGATCATTTGGAGTTTGTACCATTAAAGCTGGAATGCCATTGCACTGAACAGAGCAGTGTTCAAAATGGTCTCCTTACCATGATTCACAATGCTCGGTCTATAATACTGATTCATAATTTGAGCTTTTGGGTCCAGTTTCCCGGGAAATCTCTGGCTCTCCAATATAGTAGCGTAAGATCCAGCCACTATATCACTTGTGTGGAAAATCATGTGGCTTGTTCTTACAGCAGTTGTTTAGAATTTAAACTTGTCATCAGTGTTAGAAAAATTATACCACAAATACCTTTCAGTTTTATATTTCAAAGAGAGATGCTGTTAGAGAGGCAAAAGTTACGGATTGCAGCTTTATTTATTGTTTGTTGTGTAGTTTTTGTGCATCTCTATGTGTTGTGTGAATTAATGCTGGTTGTGAGTTTCAGTGAGATGCTGAAACAGGCTGTTTGTGAAGAAACTCAAGCAAAGGATGCGCTAAAGACTGAAAATGAGAAGCTGACTCTGGAACTTGCTAGTAGTCACAAAGACAGTAACATTTTACTAGATGTATGTTAAATTGTATAATACTGGTTTTGTTCTGCTTGCTTGTAAGAAGCTGAATGTCCTAAATTGTTGTCATTGTGATTAAACACAGCTGAAGAAAGAGTGTGACAACCTCAACAATCAGCTGAAGGAGATGAAAGTGAGGTGAGAATATACTGAGGACCTGAAGTATTTGAGATATCTGTATGCTGGACTTACACCCTCAAATTCATTCTATGTATGAAATGCAAAAAACTGCTGTGCTGTATTTAGTTACTCTCAGGTCATTTCAAGTCTGTATGGTTTTATACTAATGTGGAACACAAAAAAAGATATTTTGAAATATTTCTGTGGTCCAGAATAAGAAAGTGACCAGTGACCAATGAAAGTAATCTATGCAATATGTGTTATATTGCAAGTCTTATATTGTTATATTGCATACTCAATATCAGAACTATATGCATTCTGTATCTTTATTTAGGGAAAAACGCTTACTATTGCTCTGAAATCTCAGTCATGTTTATCGGTTTTCATACGTGATTTTGGAGCTTGACAAACTCTGTTCAGCTCATGATTTTGTAATCTAAAAAAAGGGCATCAGGATTTCTGTGTGCGTTCCACAGATAGAATGAAGCTGTACGTGTTTGTATTTTCTTTTTCGATCAAGTATTCGTTTAATGCACAAACACTGTCTCTGCACAGAGAGAACACTTTAACCAGCCAATCAGAGAAGGAGAAAACAGAACTTCAACAATCTCTCCAAAAACAGAGTGCCCTGATCTCAGAGAAGGACAAAGAATTAGATTCTCTGAGAAAAGAGGTAACGTCCTGTTTGCATCAGTCTGTGTGTGTGTGTGCAAGTGGCAGTTTTCTCTAAATTGAGATTAATAATTACATGCCTGTATTATTTAGTTTTATATTCAATAGAAGCTGACTAGACCTGTGTGCTCAGAAAATAACACCACAATTATTTTATTGTATGTTTGGTACTGCACTGTGTGTGATTAGTTGGTTGACGGATGGCTGTGATGTCAAGCTGTTTTCTCTGTTTTGTAGCTGGATGCTGTAACACAGCAGAACTCGCAGTATGAAGAGAAACAGAGTTCTGACAGTGAGAAGATCAGCAACCTCAATAAAGAGATGTGAGTGAATTCAGTCGTCTGTACACACTGTAGTGCTCTCCGGTGTACTCACACTTTGTACGGTGCCCAAGTGTGATTGTTTCTACCACAGATCCAGTTATATTCATATATCTGCATGTTTTTGAAAATAATTGAGTTGACAAAATGTTCAGATTGTTTCGAGGAGTCTTTGGCATTTTTTTGGCATTCAGTTCAATATGCATGATTCGTGTGGATTTAGTCTGCTTATCACAGAGCACCTCTGTGTACAGTCACTACCTTTGATTAGCAGAATGTCATTTCATCAGACTTCTGTGTGGGAATAAACATTGTGTTTGTGTTGCAGTGAGGAGTTGACATCTGCAGTTGCTGATAAAGTCCAGTCAATGGATGCTCTGAAACAGGAGAATGAAAGACTCACCCTGGAACTGGCCAACAGCCATAAAGACAGTAACATTCTCCTAAAGGTATGTCAAAAAAACACGTTAATGTTACATTGATTGATTTCTAACAGAGGGCCTCAACATCCGATCTGATAACTGTCGTATTTGAATGATAAATTCTTCATATAAATGAATAAAATGAACAAACGTTTAGTGACCATTTATTTTACTGTTTGTTGCCTGAATGTTTTTTGGCATTTAATTAAATTATTTAAATACAATGTTGTGATCATTAATGTGTTAATTTATAAGACGTGAATCCCCTGATTTGTCTTCACTCTAAATGCAGCTCAAGACGGATTGTAAAAGCCTTGAGGATCAGCTGAAGCAGATGAAAGAGAGGTGAGAAACTGCTGAGAAATAAAGGGATTTGTGATGGTGTCATGTACAGATGGTGTTTTCATTGAATCAGCATGACTATTTGAAACAAACACAAGGAACACCACTAATGGATGTAGCACCATTACAAAGTAGTGTTACTGTATTCTGATTACACATTTCCAAATGTAATGGAACACATTACATTTGCATTTCTTGTAATCATATTAAAGTTACAAGTTACACATTTGTGAATTATGACTTTTTCCGGGGTTATGACGTTTCCGGGCTTTTGAGTCCCATAACATTCCCAAAACCTCTTGAAAGAGGTCACACACATCAGAGTCACATCAAGATTTTCTGACAATTCCAGGCTCTAAATTTTTGTAATACTCTGCCTAGTGGATTTATGGGATTGTCACCAAACCTGTCAAATATTATGTAGATATTGTAGATGCTAAATTGTAAGAAGCAGGTGGTGCTGTAGTGCGTCATCATTGCGTGCAGCTATATTGTTATTAATATTTGAGTATCTTACCCAACACTAGCAGTACCAAAATTACACATCATCCAATCACTTCTCCTTGCTTTGCAGAGAGAACACCTTAACCAGCCAATCAGAGAAGGAGAAAGAAACGCTTCAACAATCTCTCCAAAAACAGAGTGCCTTGATCTCAGAGAAGGACAAAGAATTGGACTCTCTGAGAAAAGAGGTAATAATGTTTCCTCTCTACATGTTAAGGTTTGATTGGGATTGAGTTAAGTTATGAATGTTATGACTTTCATAACATTCATTCATAACATTTGTGTGGTCATTTGTGGCACGTGTTCTTCTGTCTTAATGCAGCTGACAAAGGAGTGTGACACCCTCAAAGGTCAGCTGAAGGAGATGAAAGAAAGGTTTGGAACTTAGAATTGAAATATTTCTGATGAAGGACTTTTGTAGAAGTTTTTACATTGTTTATAGCTCAGACTTATTGATCCTGCAGGCTGATAAATAAACAAACAAACAAACAAATGCATCATCCAATCTCCTCTGCACAGGGCGAACACTGTAACCAGCCAGTCAGAGAAGGAGAAAACAGAACTTCAACAATCTCTCCAAAAACAGAGTGCCCTGATCTCAGAGAAGGACAAAGAATTAGATTCTCTTAGAAAAGAGGTAATGTCCTGTTTGCATCAGTCTGTGTGTGTGCAAGTGGCAGTTTTGCCCTAAAGTAACAATAGTTTAATGAATGCTAAATAAACTGCAGTAGAATGCCGTACTTCATTTATTCTCTGTTGTGGTTGTTGGAATGTGGCTCTGGTGAGTAGATGGCAGGTCTGCTGGGAACCGTACAGACGCTGCAGTCTGCGGAGAAGACTCACGAGAGCCAGAAGATTGAGCTGCAGGAGAGAGTCAGCTGTCTGGAGAAGAGTCTAGCAGACGGTCACATCAGCAGTCAGGGTGATGTTTCCTCAGGTACCACTGCACACGTTTCTGTGGGTACTTCAGTTGTGCAGTTAACAAGAAGGGTTGCACATAACAAGGGAGTAAAAGTTATTTACATTATAAAATTCATTGTTAAAGGCAAAAACATGGTGATCTCTAAAGCCATTTGAAGAAAAGCTTCAGTGAAATGTGAATTGTTATATAATTCAGTTGCTGTAATGATTAAAAGCTTGTGGTTCGACTGGTTTGTGTTTCTGGTCTTTCAGATGACTCTGTTCTAAATCAGTGGAGGGAGGCAAAGGAGAATGCTGAGCATCAGGTGAGCAGTTTGTTCTGCATGGGTTCTAAATGTGTGAAAGGGGTTTAATGGTTATTTTTATACAGTATGTATTAGCAGCAATAGAACAGTATGAACTGATAGCTGTTGTAGTCCTCACTGCTGTCTGTGTTTCAGGTTGAGTTCCTGAACTCAGTGATTGTGGATCTTCAGAGGAAGAATGAGGAGCTGAAGTCTAAGCTAGAGAAGATGGCTGAGGCCGCACTCAATGGAAACACAGCAGGTGAAAAAGACACTCATAACAGGTGAATCTTTTCTTTATATTAGTATTATCATACTGTTCCAATACTCAATACAATATATTCACTCATTTGTTCTGTTGCATTTAAAATGACCATTTCTCTTCACAACTAGATTAACAGGCTTCACCGTTTGTTAACTTGATTTGTATTAAGTCTCGCTGATTTCAGATACTTTGTTCTTAGTTTGAAAAAATTAAATGCAGTTCTGAGGACATAAATATGGCATCATGCTGCATTTTCTTCTGAACATGTAAATATCCAGTTGTTGTTTAATCTGAGCTTGTTGTTATTATTCTTATGAGACTAAAATAATCAACTCTGACTCCCAGAGCTTTCAAGTTACAGCAACCAAGCTGATGCTAACATGTTAACGTTAAGTTGAAACATGTTAACATGATGCTAACACATTTCAGCTTTAAATAACATGATACTAACATGTTTTAACATTAAAATAAGGCTAGCACATTTTAACATGATCATGCTATTTAAAGCCGAAATGTGTTAGCGTCATGTTAACATCATGTTAAAATGTGAACTTATGTTAGAGAATGTCAAACCTAAAGTGTTTTATATTATTTTAAAGTTTTCAGGCCAGGCTTTGTCAAGCCAACATGAAGTTTGTTCTTGGACTTCACTGTCTAGTCATGTATTATATTGAATGTTAATTTTACGTAATGTTTATAAGAGCTGTGCGTTCTTTTTGCAGTCACGGTGAGGCGACGATCAAGAAGAAACCTCCTCCTCGTCTCTTCTGTGATATTTGTGATTGCTTCGATCTGCACGACACAGAAGACTGTCCCACCCAGGACCAGATGCTGGACTCCCCTCAGCACACCACCTATCACGGCAGTCCCAATGATGAGAGGCCTTACTGTGACATCTGCGAGGTCTTTGGCCACTGGACCGACTCCTGCAATGATGATCAAACCTTCTAGAGTCCCGCTTTCCTGCAATATTTACACCAGCAATACTTTAAATGCCTTGAATCAGATGGTGAACACAATACTGTCTACAAGTTTGTATGGTTTATTTTTCACTTTGGTTTATCATAACTGTGCAAGCCTAAATCTTCAGTCATTTTAAAGCCATCACCTATAGATTAATCTGTGGCAGTTTTTACCTGCCTTTGTTGCACAGAACGACTGTTAGGGGGACTAATGTTTTTAAGAGTAGTTCACACAGAAATAAAATGTTATTGTCATTTGCTCACCTTGATGTTTCGTGAGGGTGAGTAAATGACATTTTAATTTCCAGGTGAACTGTTTCTTTACAGTACACACTTGTTGTTTAACAGGGTGAGAGATGAAGATATGATGGTTGTTTTGACTAGGAGGTTTGAGCTTGAGGTCTTTGAGTGTTGGTGGTGGTGCTGACCTCTGGTGGAAGGATTCTTCTCAATGTCTCAGCCTTTTTGCACATCCAACACAATCTGGATAATGTAAAGAAATTTAAAGAGTTTATTGTTTTAAAATTGTGAATATTTCATTTATTCTGAATAATAAATGAATAAAGGAGTAAATAAGTTTGTCTCAGATGTTAGAGCAATTCAGAGGAATAAATTAAAAAAGGGGAATGCATATGTCTCAGCCGTTCAGTTTTTGTGTTTTCTCATCAATTTTGCACCAAAAAAAGAAACGTAAGCAATCACCTTTTTTCCAGCTGTTTCTCATGCTTTATTACCAGTTGTGGTGTTTGGGTGTGTATGAAGAGTCTCTTATGTCAATATATGTGTTTTCATTGGTTATGTTTATGAGAAATGTGTATGTATAGAGGTCAAATAAAGAAAATCTTATGGAGCTAAACCTCGTTAATTATCTTCTAGTGCAAAACTCTGCTATTTTATTGGTGAATGCTAATGGTAATGTCTGGTACTGAAGAGTATTTTAACACATTTGAAACATCTGCGGGTGATGTAGGGCTATTGGGCTCTCTAGGCCAGACATGACACATGGCTACATGTTTTTGAAAATGTAACTACTTGAAGAAAGAGACAGTAAGTCCCAATAAACATGATTTTCAAATGATGTTGTCTAATGTTGTCAATTACAATTGACCGTATACATTATTGTTGCTGTTGCATAAAATTGTTTAGTGTCCCATAAAGAGATCCAAAGCCTAAATATACATGGAAATATGTCAGTCTAATGGCAGGTTTTACTATGTATTGACAACAGACCACTAAAAGTCAGTGCGTTTATAACTCTGTTGGTTAATCTGTGGCCATAATATAATAATAATAAAATTAGGATAGTTTAACTATTTTGAAGCTGTGTATAGTCACTAATGAGCTCTATACTGCAGGACTGCCGTCGTTTAGTGTTTTTAAGGCTGTCGTATTTGAATGAGATTTTAAGTAGACAGCTTCTGTTAAAGCCGAGCTACAATAAAATGTTAAAAATGAAAAGTTAGAAACAATGGACTGAAGCTTTTATGGTTTCTGTGACGTCATTACGCAACAGGAAGCGTGCAGATGGAACCGGAAACAGTTTCATCTCCGCGCCAGATTTCATCGTGGTGTGTTGACGTCAGTGTTGTGTTGTCGTGTTGTCGTGTTGTTGTCGTGTTATCGTGTTGTTATCGTGTTGTCACAGTCCACAATGTGGAGTAATGTCGAGCTTCTGCTGAACGAAGACACCAACACGCTGCGTCTGTACAGCGATGAGCAGGAGACCGCCAGCGCCTTATATCAGGTGGACACGCTGGTGAAGCTGTCCACATCTGAGAAGGTAAACACACTCACACACTGACACACTCACACACACTGACACACTCATACACACAGAGACACACACACACTGACACACAGACACACACAGACACTCTCTCTCACACACACACACTCTCACACACACTCTCTCTCACACACACACTCTCTCACACACACACTCACACACACACACACACACACACACACACAGAGACACACACTCATTTCTGTATTTTTACAGAAGCAAGATCAACATAAATATTAATGCAATAGCAATAACTATCATTAGTGATTTGATCTGTCTGTCTGTCTTTTGCACAGGTGTTATCTAATCCAAGAGTTTATGCGTACAGTAATCTGAACTGCAGTGTTGTTGTGGCTGACACAGCTGTTGTTCTCTTTGATCCTGGTTTTCAAACTGTTCTCATTCACCTCTATTTCGGTAACACAAGCGCAGTCATTCACAGTTCATGTCATCATGAGGAATGACAGTATGTCTTATCACTGTTGTTGTGTGAAAAACGGTTGTTGTTTTCAGACACTTTGGTGGATACTGTGGCTGTTTGCCCTAAAGGAGAGTTTCTGCTGATCGGAGAGAGAAATGGGAGCCTGCACATCGTCTATGTCCCTCTGAAAAAGATTGTGCTGACCAAAGTAAACTACAGGGCACACCATGCATTGATGATAATGAAATTGTAATGATCGCTGATTCAGCCCCACTAACAAAGAACCTTGTTGTGTTATTGAATGTTTATCCAGACGCTTCTACAACAAAACTCCTCTGATGGTGATGACACGACCTTTAAGAGCCTTATACTGCATGAGACACCCACTTCTCCCGGTGAGAGGGGATAAAGATGAAAATTTTAGGCAGATAATTATTGTACACACTGTATAAACATCAGTGGATTACCACTGACTACAAAACAATACTGTAAGAGTGTGTGCTTGAACTTATGATGATTATAACAATTTCATGTTTTAGGATTATATGATCTCTACCTTGTTGTTCATGATGGTTTTCTACACATATCTAATCTTGCTTTGGGAAAGATCCGGAAAGGTTGGAACGACATCTTACCATTTCCAAATATTTAAAAAATTATATGCACATTTTTGATATTTCAATATATTCTGCAGCCCTAACTTTCAACTTATGGAAATGAGCTGCATATATTATGTCAAAGAAAATGATAATGGTTTACTTTTTTTTAGCAATTGAAAACAAAGATCTAGGGGCCTTAAATGAGGTGGGTTTTCCTCATTTCTCCAACAGGTTTTTGGTTTCAGAAGTTTCCTGTCATTTGCATTGTAATTTCATTGGTCGTCTTTGGTGTTATTTTTTTAGATCCAAGGTCACATTCTCATGAACTTCTACTCGACTAAGGAGATTCATGAAGATGGCTGTATCTCAGCAGGTCTGGTGTGCTATGGAAGCACAGTCCATCTTCTGATCGGGGTAAGAGTTGGTGGATAAAGGAAACCTTGTATGTTTTAGGTATTGAGGTGAATTGTTCAGAAGTGCCTTACAGGTTACTGCAATGGTCAAAATGGTCTTTGTGACAGGCTGATGGTTCCAGTGTCATTTCCCACTGGAGCATGAGCCACGGGCAGACATCACTGTCTCTCACAAACCACCTCCACTCTGATCTAATGTCAGGTATTTTCACGCTACAATAACTGAATACCCAGTGTGTTCTCAATGCTGTAATGAATTATGAACACTGTCTTTTTTCTCAAGGGGTGAAGAAGATTCAAATTGTGGACAATTTGATTTATGTTCTAAACAAAGAGGTGAGAGCTTTGATTATAGGAAAGCTGATGACCACACAGTTGATTTTTATATAAAATAGCCTTTTATAAAAGGTCACTGATTTTGTATCATAAGGCAGATTGTTTTTAGACCCTGAGCTGGTCTGCATGTATTTCCTCTGAAGGACATGCTCGGCTTGCTGGATCTGCACTCCTTCCTCATTCTTTGTTGCTGGCCGGATCAATACATTGTTGATTTCCTGCTGATGTCAGACAGAAACTCCAAATCTTTTACAACGCAAGTACCTCCTCTGAGTTGTTTTTTTTTTTTTTAAATTTACACTGTGACAGTTATTCTTACTTTTCACTTGTGTGGCTAAATAGGCAAAATGACACCAGCATGAAAATCCTGACCTTGGTGGCTGAAGAAGATCAGGTGTGTATGAGGAGGTTTGCACTTGTTTGTCACCTAAACACAGGGTTCCAAAAGTCATGTTTTAAGTAATCCATATGACTGGTGTGCTGTATTGCAGGTTGTACATACTGTAGAACAGCTTTGTGTGAGGATCAGGATGTCATTTAACTGTTGCTGAAGTTCATGCTTTAATATTGACTGCTTGTCTTTGGTGTCTGTTTAGTCTCATTCTAGGAAGCTTGTGGTTCAGTCACTGCCTTCTATGGAGGTTTTCTACTCACTCAAAGTTTCTTCTGAGTCTTGGTTGATCCAGAAGGGGATTAATATGGTAATTTATAGATATTTATTATGACTGGTAATTGATTAAAATGTGCCTTATAAGCTTCATATTTTATATAATGAAATCCTCCTTATACAATAAAAGGCCTATGTTATGTTTGACCACATTGTTATTTACATGACAGACATGCCCAGAGAGCAATTCTGTATGTTAGAAAATGACTTGAAACAATTAGAAATAATTATACTTAAGACATATATGAATACAAGGTCTAATTGAATTGCGCCAAAACAGTATTAAACATAATTAAATGTGAGCATTAGTTGGTAATAATGTTAATTGGTTGTCCTTACAATTTACTGGAAACATTTTGGAACAATTGAGGCTAAATATATACATTTAATTCTTTGTCTTAGGACACCATCTATTTACTGGAGGGGATTTCAGCTGACACAAAGAGGTGACTGAGACATTCTGAGTTTCAGGCTGATAAAGCTTGGATTTATGTACAGTACTGTTGTTCCTTTGTTACAGTAAATTCATCACTTTATTGTGTAGCCCAAGAAACAACACCATTTGACTGTATCAGTTTTATGTCTTGCAGAAGCGCTGACAGTCCAGTGTCTACAGTTGTGATAAGATATTTTAATGAGGCTCTTCCAGAGAACAGGTATACTCTTACTGAAGGAATAAGTCATGTTATTAAATGACTTTAAAGGTATAGTGCACCGCAAAAAATTCCAAGAAAGTCATATAGACCTAAGATGGCATGAGGATGATAAAATTATAACATAAATTAAAATTATGTTTAATTTATTTGGTGTGAACTGATCTGTAACTTTTGCCTCTCTGTCGCCATCTCTGTTTAAAACATAAAATTGCTGTCAAATGGCAATGACCTGACAGCTTATGATAAATCATGATTATAAACTTACTGTTGCAAATTGGGTAAGGTGACAATTCTGAACACTCATCTGTTATGTTACTCATCTCTTTATCTGTTTTTTTTAATTTATTTTTAACCTTAAAAGTTATGGATTGCGCCTTTAGGTAATAAAGTTATAAAAAAAACTTTTTATCAGTCACTTGTCATTGTTTTCTATGTCAATGTGCAGCAGTTTGTACATGGCCTGTCTCTCTCTCTTTTCAGGCTGAATAAACTGCTGTACAAGCACAAGTTTGAAGAAGCAGAGAAATTTGCAAAAGCTTTCGAGCTTGACGTTGAGGTGAGACGGTGAACAAGATGCTGAATCAGATGTGTAATGTGAGGACATTTGTGTGGTGAGCTAATGAAATCTCTTGTTTGGTGTAGTTGGTGTATAAAGTTAAGATGAACGTTGTGTTGGAGAAGCTCATATCAGCATCAGGCAGCGATCAAAGCCATGAGTGGACCGAGCTTATCCAAGAGGCCAAAACCAACCTCATGAAGATTATGGTATTATTCAACATTATTTAACAAGAATTTACAATGTGCACATTTTCATGTAAGTCAGTGGGTGCCACTGTTGTTTGGTTACCAACGTACTTCAAAATGTCTTTTTGGCTTCTGAGGAACACATAATTGGTCATACAGGTTTGGAATAACAGGAGGGTGAGTAAATGGAGTTTTCATTGGAGTTTTCATCTTTGGGTAAACTGTCCCTTTAACATGAATACTTCATCAAACTTGTGGCTTGTTACTTTTCCAAGCAATCATATGGAATATTTGGAAATTAAATAAAATAGCCCCTCAGAACACCTTAGCAATAGCTTAGCAACGTGATAAAAGCTCTCAGAACAGCCCAGCATTGTGCCAGTCACTCCTGCACGGGCACATTTTCTGTCTAGGTTTCATTTTGAAGCTTTCATGTATGTGTAAAGCAGGGTCTTTCTATACGCCCCACAGGATGAACAGTTTGTAGTGCAGTACTGCCTGACTGCTTTCTGGCCAACTCTCAGCATTGCGGAGGAGATGCTGAATTACGTCTCGAACCGTTTCCCTTGCTCACAGGTCCAAATAGCCATGGCCAAACTCGCCACCTTCTCCAGCATGTACGGACCCAAGAACTTTGAGTGAGTTCTGCAGACCAGTCCATGAAAACTCAGCCTTTTTCACTCTCTTGTTAAAAACACAATGCAAGCCATGAAGTCCCAGTCTCTCTAAATGAATGGTATGGTTTCAGTACAAGTTTCCCCTTCCTTCCCATTCATTTCTATGTGTATTGCAGGGGCGTTTCATGGATTGAGTTTCTGAACAGCACTGATTATCTGAAAGACATACGGAATCTTCTGAAAGAAGGAAATCTTTGTGGAGCGCAATACTTGTGGCTACGCCATGAGGTGAAACTTTAAATGATACAGTTGATATTTTACCCTTTTATGATGTTTTTAACTGTCCTGTCTGTCAATAAAAACACAAATGCTGTAATCCTTTATCATATACCATCATAATTCTGCAAATTTGCAGTTTTGTCTTCATTGAATTAAGATTTAATTCCACAAACCTGGCAAACTTAAGCATGTTTACAGTTCAGATAGATCTTCTGAAGTGTCCATTATATCAGTCTGCATATATCAGTACTCCGTCAGTCCGTGCAGATCAAACAAAAACTAGACCGATCATGAGATTTCTGCTGGATGCTCACAAGAGAGCAACTTTAAATCTTAGATGTCCACCCTTGTGCTGTTTACACAATACCATGCTGCAGTTGTCTACCGTATGTTTTGTGTTTTATATATGCAGTTGTGGTATAAACAGTAAAATATCTGTAACTTTTTTTGTTAACTTTTCTGCCCTCATCTCATCACTCTGCTAACATTGTCATTCCTTTTGCTCTTTATTTCTTTAGTTTCAATTAGTGATGTTTAAGTAATCTTTGAATGGGTTCTTGCTGAGGTGGTGAAGTGGTCATTTTCATTTGCAGGATGAGTTTGCAGGTGATTTTGACGAGGACTCTCTGAATGCTCTGTTGGGCTCCATTCCCTCTGACGTCCCATCACAGGATCTGAGTCTGTGGTTTAAGGGTGTTGTCGTCCCGTTTGTGTGGAGAGTATTGCCTAAAGGGCAGGTGTGAGGCTTAATAAGACACATTTACATAGAGTATTAATGACATCAGTTTTGCGTGTCTTTGATTCACAGCAGCAGTAATAAAGAATAATTTTTTATTTGCATGCAGAAAATTCTCGCTAGATGGTTGGAACAGCGTGCAAGAAATCTAGAGTTAACCGAAAAGGTAGTGAACTTTTCTATGACCTATTTTTCTGTTCCTGTAATGCCGGCATCTTATTAACAATAAAATCATAAGTAATGTGTGGAAATTATGAATTTCAAAACACACCATCAAAGTAAATAGCCACCTCTAACCTGTAAAACTGTTTGATCAAACCAGTTTCAAAGTTAGTAAAAGTTTTGGACAGTTACTCTTTCATCTGAATTTGATTTGACTTTTGCTTTCTCTAGAATGACTGGCCTCATAATGGACTGGCACTGGCTGAACTTGGCTTGCCTTCTCTCTGGAGATCTATGGTTTTGGTAAAAAAAAAACAAGTTTGCCCCTGTTTGAACGTATAACATAACATTTCTGGATAACCTGTGTGTGGAATAACAGCAATTAATATATTGGTGAAGTTAAAGATTAAAAGTCTTCATGCCTGCTACTGGATGTTGAGCTACATTTCTCCATCAGTAAATCTGGAATGATATTTGGACAGGCGGATGAGTGTGGCACAGAGGATGTGCAGAATCTTCAGTCACTGGTGACAAACCTCCGTCAGCTTTGTGACCTCTACACCAAATACAACTGTCACCTTTCACTGTCTGACTATGAGAGGGTGAGTGTGAATATTCACATGCTGTGACATTAACAGTGTGATCCCAGGTGATATTTGGATGATTAAACCTTATATTTGGATGATTAAAAATGTGTCAGTATCTGCACATTTAGTATTTGTTCTAGCATCACCATGTAGCGGAAGTTGTGAAAGTCTTTTCTTCCCTATGGTGATGCATATCCGAGTGAAATGACTTGATTTTGTACTGTAGGAATTGATTGGATCGTTGGGATGGAAACTGCCTGGCCATTGGGATGGTCAATATAAATCCACCTTCATACTGTGTGGGTGGGGGTTGTTTGAAACGGCTCTGTTCTGAGCAGCTGTGGTTCCTCTGCTGGGACAGCAGTGTGAATTCAGAGCAGGATTGTAAAGTGATGTGGGTTGTGTGTGCAGGGCAGCACACGCAGTATGGCCTTCCTGATGCTGGATAAGGTTCACGCTCCAGAGCTGATTCCTGCTGTGATCAAGAGCAGCGTTCGACCCTACGCTCTGGAGAACAGACTGGACCTGGACCAGACCCTCCTGCACTATATAAAGGTCTCATTGTTTTCCCTCTGCTGTTTACTGAGCAGAAGGTTTTCCTGTAGTTAGCTTTTTATTTTTGATTATGAGTTCATTAGTCTAATTTACTTCCTGTCATGTTGTTGCAGTGTATTCGTCATTCATGTTTTTGTATTGTTTATATATTGTGACATTTAAATTAGGGCTGTAAGATAAATTGAAATCATTTCAATGTTGCAAATGTGCATATTGCAGTATGTAGTATATCACAAAGCGTTGCAATAACTGAATGATTTTAATACTTCATTAATGCCGACTGGCATGCGATTTTTAGTTAGAATACGTGTTTCTTTTCCCAGACAGAGTGCGAAACATGTTGGTTATATCATTTTTAGTAATATAGTTGTAAAATTTAAATACATTTTAATATATTTTTTAAATAATGTTTAATGTGATAACTTGCTAAATTAAAATATCACATTTTTCTTCAATATTGTGCAGTCCTAATGTATATTTTGCTACTCTGAATTTGAAAGCTTTGAAGATGTTTTGAAGATGTTTCTCCATGCAGGATTTGCTGGACTGCTGTAGCTCTCAGATCACCTCTCTCTTCACCGAATGGGAGGCCAAAGCTGTGGCTGTGTTACGCTGCATGACGGACACTAATGTGAGATGACATCATATTCCCACATGCACTGTTATCTCTATTATCTCTGTATGCTTAAGCTCTTGAGTAAAAGTTACAAAAAACTGTTACACAATTCCTTGTGGCTTCCAAGTCAATAAGTGACTTTGTAAAAATATTTTTTTGTAAAATATAGAATTGACTTGTGGAAGCAAACAGAATCTAATGGTTTTATTCATCATTAAGTAGGGCTGCTCGATTATAACCAAATTCATAATCATGGTTATTTTGGCCAGTAGTGAGATCATGATTATTTAACACAATTACTCACTGACTTTGGAAACATTGTGTATTTATCATACATATTTATAAAATTATTATATATGTATTATAAATACGTTAATACATATTTATTTAATTAAATTCATGTTTGTTAAAAAAAACAGAATTAAAAAAACTAACAAAAAAAGTTTGTAAAACAGTTTAGCCATTTTAACTGAAAGGCACAAAGATCAATTTAAAAGAAAATAATTATAACAAGAGGAAATAAGAGAATACTTGCAAACCCGGATGTGCATCAGATGGGCTCTGAATGTGAAGGATTGTTTGTGATCATGTTTTAGAAGGTGATGGATGCTGTGATTGAAATCATGTATAAGGCCGTGGTGCCCTGGAGTGACACCATTGAGAAGCTTGTACAGCAGCACTTGGAGAAGGAGCATCCAAAGTGAGTGTTGTTACCGTTTTCTTCATAACATCCTCACATCACATGCAATTTGAAAACCGTTTGAGTTTCATGAGCTATTCTCACTGCAAAACAATAAGAGATTTTGCTGAGTCTAGACCTCACCACTGCAGGATTTAGTTTCTGTTAGTGTCACTGTATCTTAGAGGAAGATTATGAAGACTGTGTCGTCTGAACTATATTCAGACAGGAGCTTCTACGAGAAGGTTACAGACTGATGGAGATTAAGAAGCTTCTCAGGTGCTACGGCATCCGCAGCTTAGCCTTGTCCAGCTCTCGAGAGATCATGGTGAGGCTGATTTTGTATGGCTGAGGCAGAGGCTTTGGTCAGCCAGTAGCTGATGTATCAGTCTTGTTTGTTTTGTTTAGATGCTTGTGAGGCATATTCTCAAGCAGGATCTGCCCAGCTCACTTCAGGACTCTCTGAAGTTAGCAGAGGCCTACAAACTTCACCCTGCTGAGATCTACCATCTTCACTGCATCCAGCTTATACAGCATCACAGGGTAAACCCAGCAGCACTGAACTGACTGTGTAAGGTGTTTTAAGGCTGCCCCTAATAGGTGGCCAAACATGGTTGTATAGCCCCTTTCACACATGCAGAATTTATTGGTAAATTACTTGTGGTCTTTTCATTGAAAATGAACCACAGTGAGCTGTTTGAATGTTTATCTGCAGAGAGAGAAGTGTATGGATCTGCTGAAGAGTCTGCCCCATTCAGAAGCTGAGACTGTGATCCAGCGCATGGCCTGCTGGGCAAGGCTGGAGCTGCAGGACAAACGGCACATTTCTGAACAGGTCCAACTGTGTGTGTGTGTGTGTGTGTGTGTGTGTGTGTGTGTGTGTGTGTGTGTGTGTGTGTGTGTGTGTGTGTGTGTGTGTGTGTGTTTGTGTGTTTGTGTGTTTGGTATGTGTGTGTGTGTGTGTGTCTGGTATGTGTGTGTGTGTGTGTGTCTGGTATGTGTGTGTTGTGTGTCTGGTATGTGTGTGTGTGTGTGTGTCTGGTATGTGTGGTTTTTGAGGGCACAAATATGTATGTGTAATGACGTGTGGAACAATGTGAACATGGTTTATGCGGACACTTCCTCATAAACCAAATGTTTTAAAAAAACATTCAGTTGTGTTTATTCTTCTGTGAGGGTTTGGTCTAGGGGTGGGGTTAGGGGAAGGGGTGCATGTGCGTGTATGTGGGATGAGACAGCGAAGCAAACAAAAATATGCGGCATTCATCAATGAAGTGTTTTTTCTACAGCACAAGAAGCTTCAGATGCTAACAGCACAGATTATGGTGGAAGTGTTGAAGTACCTGCAGAGCATTCAGACAGGTGAGACTGCAGCACACAAATTAAATGCAGGACAAAAGTGTTAGAAACAAACCCAAATTTAATAATCAATTGAATAGAAATTGTCTATTTCTAGGCTGAATTTTTCCTTCATAAACTTATGAATTGTTATCCATTATAGAATATATCATGCAGAATATATGTGTAATATATATAATGTTAATCTTTGCTTCTCAGATAATGCCTTCACGAGAACAGAATGTGAGAACAATATGAAAATGTTTGCAGCCATCGCTCACCTTCAGGTGTGCATTTCAAGACCTTTCATTCTCTGTTATAAAAGCCTTTAAAAGTATCATCACATGGCTGTCTGGTGTAAACCACAGAAATAACAGCATGTTTTACTCTCAGGAGGACTTTGACATCTTCTTGACACCAGACGAGTATGATGATCCAGTAGTGCGACACAAGTTTAACCAGCAGCTCATCACCGCGTATGAGAATGCACGAGCGTGGCGGCGCTCGGGAAAGCAGAACCCTGACAAGGTTTCCAGCAGTCAGGTGGAGGACAGCACTACCATAGCCAATGATCCAGATGGTAAAACGAAAACGCTCTCCACTGAAGCTGGGCTTCACCGTCTGGCCACGCAGCTGCAGAAGACTGAGCAGGAGCTTTGGGCAGACCTGGCCCTGAGAGCTTTGGACACTGGAGATGTGGATAAGGCCCTACAGATCCTCAGGTATGGAAGTAGTGATGGTGAGGCCAAGGCTGTTGAAACCAGTGGTGTACAAATACACCTCTGAACTACATGAAGAGTAATGTAAAACACTGACCAGGAGTTTAAGAGGTCAGAGATGCCTACAGTAAACCTTCGGTTTCATTGTGGTTCATTTCGTGGTTCTGGAGCTTCAGTTTGGTTGTGTTTGCTGTGGGGGAGGTTCATGGCACCAGCAATGCTAAAGAACACTAGATTCACTTTTAACTTTGCTCAAGTGCCATGTTACACCCCTAGTAAACCCTATATCATGGCTAGTCAACAGTCCTGGATGGCCAGTGTTTTGAAGAGTTTGTTTCCAACCCTATTCAAGCACACCTGACAAGTCATTTTAAAGACTTGATTAGTTTTTTCACATGATTGATTGGCATTGGAACTAAACCATGCAGGACACCGGACCTTCAGGACCAGATTTGACTAGTCCTGTCCTCTTGACCCATGACCAAGATGCCATCTGTCCATTTCACTTATTGTGAGTGACCACTGATGAGCTTACCTTAATGGAATCATAAATACTCATTTGGAGTGTTTACTTGTGCATTTGGCAGACATTATGCGATGGGGCTTACAGTGTGTTCTTGTAATCTGACCCATGACCTTTGCGCTGCTAACGCAATGCTCTACCAGTTGAGCTACAGGAACTTCATTGTAACATTTTAATATGAGTTGGAAACAACTGTAACATTAGAGATAATCTCTCTGGCTCTTGTTTCATCTGTTTAAGTGAGCTTTACCAGCACCACCCAAGCTCCAGCACAGGAAGAGTTTTGTTCAGCACCGCCCAGCGCCTCTGCCAGATGCTGGAGGAGAACGTGCCCATGGTTCTGCCTGAGAAAGTGAATCTCCCGGCTGTCATTTATGGGCTGGCCTGCCAGGCTATAACCCTCTGCCACAGAGGTACTGAAGCCCCGTGTTTTCATTCAGTCAGTTTTTCCCTGTGTAGATCCCTCATAGGTCCTCTGCATCATCTTATTATAAATAAATCCCTCACAGATCTACTGCTTGACTGCGTGGAGTTGTGCAAAAGCACCAGAAATGCTGCAGATGTCTACAGACAGTGTCAGATTGAAGATTTTGGGTTTTTTGCTAAGGTCAGCTGGGTTAACACAGTCTTGGTCAGGTTTATATTTGTGTGAACTGCATGTTCAGATGTTTAGCAGACTGTTGGGTTCTCTTACAGGATTCTTCACCGAGTGGTGGAGAGGATGTGTACACCGAGTCTAGTTTTCATGATGTGTTTAATGAGGATGGTATCGTTCTGGACCCAGTGTCAGTACTTCCTCTCCAGTATAAAATTACCACCAATCTGTTGCCACGCTCAGGTAGGAATTTGGTTTGAATATCAGAATATTAGACATCATGTGAAGATTTGTGAATGATAAACAACATAAAACTATTGACCTGTATTTAGGGCTTCATGCTTTGTCCCAAATGGCACGTGTGCTCATAAATTCAAACATGTAGGAGCACATTCTTAGAGGCATCACAATAATGTTGTTCCTCACAGTAATAACGTAATTACGTGTTTGCGTCTCACCTCTTACATGGGTGAATCACATTTGCACACATGCTCCTAAATACATTTTACAGTTTGTTTTACACTATTTTTAGTAGCAAATGCAAGTGAAATGCTCGCCCTGTCAATCCCTGGCAGTCATTGATAATATAAAACAGTATATTTTCTTATAAGTTTGTATACACAAATATAAATGTAGTTAATTCTGTCATGTTGCCTGCTGTTACAAAAATCTGCTCTTGTGTGTATTGGAGCCGATTGTTTTTATTGTGCTTCACTACAGTCAATAAACACAGTTTTAAAGACTTTAAGCTCTGTCGGCTCTGAGTGATGCATGGAAATGCTGTGGTAGATGTGGTATTTTAAGCATGAAACTTTGTTCTCAATTCCAGATTCAAGACTTTATCCTTTTGGCTGTTCTTGTCTGTCGTACTGTGCTCTTAAAGAAGGTAAGAGGCTCCTGTGAATGTTCACACTGAAGTTTAGCCCATTGTACTTACAAGGGCTTTTCACACTGAGCACGATTAAATGCCACAAACGTTTGATGTAATGCCACTTCTGAATCAAAACAATAGATTACTATGAATCTATTCATGTCACGAGTGATCTATTTTTTTAAATTTTTATTTTTTTGACCAGTATCAGTATATAATATTGAAACGGGTCGTCCAGTGAGATTTGAGCTTTAGAACAGTCGCTGCTGTTACTCACAAACTGTGAGACACTGAAGCACAGAATTTAACTCTAACAGTTAAAGGACCAGTGTTAAGTACAGCGTATACTATATATTTATATTACTGTTTTAAATGTATGTTTCAATATTATTATTGAAAATAATATAAATTATGTAACATTTATTTATATTCATCAATGCGTACGCTTGTTTAAATTTTTCTATGACCTGCAGTTAAAAATGGTAATTACGGACAGCATGGTTTGTCTGCGTATCTTTTCACTTTATCGCATCATACGCTGTGAAAAAGCCTTAACTCTGGGTTAACTTAACATTCCCAACATTCCCTTAACATTCCCTTAACTCTCCCTTAACTCTCCCTTAACTCTCCCTTAACTCTCCCTTAACTCTCTCTTACTCTTTCCCTTTAAACGGGTCACATTCTTGAAACATCTGTCTATTTCTCAGATGCTGATCTGGTCGGGCCTCTGCTGAACCCCATGGCCTCTATGTTACAAACACTACAGGAGTGCAGTCAGCTGGAACTGGCACTGAGGCTTCTGATGGAGTCATATGGCAGTATATTACTGCACTTTGTTTCCAACAACATGGACATCTCTGTAAGCATGAAGGTAAGACAGCTAACAGCAAGTCACTGGTGAATTTGTCTCTTAATGGTTAATGAAGAATGTGAGCACATTACAGGTTGGATGAGTATAGTTTTCATTTTTGTGTTGACATACTTCCCTGTTAAACAGCCAGGGCGTGATCAGAGGGATTTATTGTTAAACAGTCAGGCTTTTATTTACTTGCCACATTCAGCAAATGCTTTTGCTAGGTGATTTTTTTATAATGTTCATATTCTAGAGAGAGCATTTATTGGGGAAAATTTTGTAAGCACCCCCAAAGTCCATCTTGTTAATTCTAGAATCTCTGGCACCCCCCTAAGTATATGATGTCATCAATATTTAAATCCATAGTTCATTAAGAGAACAGCTGTGTATTTGTGTGTAAGTGTGTATTATGTAGTTATTTAGCAGTACACTTACATATATATGGCCTTTAAACTAACAGACATAGATTTCATGAGGTTTATTAATCTTGTGACTACAGTTGAATGTAAGGAGTGTAAAAGCATGTGATGATTTAGTGTGTTTTTGATTTCCTCACTCAAAGCTTCACTCCAGCAACCGCATGTCCAGAGATAAACAGACTCTTGAGCAGATTGAGAAAACGGCTCTGGCGTCCGTCACTGTGGTGGTGGTGTCACTGTTGCAGAAGGTGTGGCACAGCTTGTATTTGTTTTGAATGAACTCTGCACATCTCTTAAATCTGCGAGTCAAAGTGTCGTGTCATATATTTTCAGATAAACCATGTGTCATGTTGCAGTTCCCAATAAAGTGATCAGCCAGCTAGTTCTGCTTACTCATTTTATCATCATTTGGAGCTTTGTGAATATTAGTTTTGGATACTGCAGAAAACACTCGAGTCTTGGTTGTCTCTTGATTTATCCCCCCTTAAGCTCTGTCACTCAAAATATTAAAGTAAAAAAAAAAAACAATTAAGAGAAACCTGTAGGTTCAATAGTGAACCTCGCTATTAAACTAATCTGTTAATAGATGAGTAATCACACATTCTTACCCATCCATATATTAAGTAATTCAATTAATAATTTAATGTCATGTACTGATGTGAGCTGTGTCACAGGTGCTGAACTGGAGAGTGGTCGATTCAGACATGGCCATCGGACTTTGTACAATTTTGTCCAAAGCGGCGGTCGTGGATATTTTGTGGAAGATGATCAGTGGTGCCTGGCAAAACTACGACAAGATTAAGGTCAGACTGAAGTTTTTTCACATGGGTCAGTGTTCTGTTAGTGGTGCTCGCTAGGGTAGATCTGTAAACCAAAATATTTAGGCCTGTTTACACCAAGAACAATAACTTTAACACTGTCCTAACCAAACATGACACAACGGTTCCAGTGACAAGCAGTCTGTCTGTCCAGCATCTGGCCATTTCCCCTTTTTTAAAGCGTACAGGTGTGGACACTAATATAGTTATTGTTCTTGGTGTGATCAGGCCATTAAAGTCTTTGTAATCTTTCATTCTTCGCTCAGAAATTGTAAAAATGGAGTTTATGTTTTGATGTTTATTTTTGGTGTCCTGCAGGCTGTCGCTATGGTAGGGGCTCATCTGAGTTTGTTGTATAAAGATGAGGAGGAGAGAGGAAGGTTTCTGTCTGTCATCACTGATGCTGAGTGGGGCATTCAGCTGGGCAAACTTGGGGTCAGAGGATTTTAATTGTTAGCCCGTGCAGGTCAGAAGCATGTGTTTGTAATGAATACATGAAATAATCTTTTGCTGATCTCTCAGGTTTCCATCCAGTCAGTGTTCAGGCAGTGCACAGAGACCAAGAGAAATCTCATTCCTACACTTGTGAAGAACAAGAACATCACTCCTGATATTATACTGCAGTATTGCAGGCAAGTACTGACATATTTTCTGTGTTCTCTGATAGGTTGTGACGCTGGCTGTCACAGTATCAGATTTTTACTGCACAGTTATGATAGCCAAAAGAATTCACAGTAATGGTATTATCATGGTATCTGTTGGAAAAAAACACAAACAATAATGCTATCAGTTCATCTTTAATTTTGTTTGTTTAGTGTTTTCTCTTTTTTGGCCAGTGAATCACGTTTGTAACCATTTGTGGCTCACTGTTAAAAATGTTAAACGGGTGCAATAGCACCACCTCCTGTGTTGGAGTTTCAGCCAGATACTGGTGCTGAATTGTTCTTGGTATCATATGTGTAGTTTTAACGTTATCAATAATCATGGTTATTAATATCATGGTTATTGTCCATAGCAATATATTGCAACAGCCTGTTATGACAAATAATGGCAAAGTTTTTAATGCTTTGATAATCAGACAGAAAGAGTCTTCCAGCTTGGCTAACACCTGTGATTTAGTCTATTAATATCTGTCTGTCTGTCAGTCATTCATTCTATCAATATCACTCTCTTTACCGGTTTAATTTTCTGTCTGTCATGCTGTTCGTCAGTAACTATCTGTCTGTACAGTGTCTTGCACTTTCTATCTGTAAAATCTCTGCTATGTTAGCGATTGAAATGTATGAAACTCAGAATTGTTTGGTTATTTACGTTTTGATGTGCAGCACATTTGATCTGGACTGTGATTCGGCGATCAACCTCTACATCACCACTCTACTGCTGCAGGAGGACGCATGCTCTGAGATGGAGGGGACAGGAGACAGTGACCTCAAAGCTTCCCAGCACAGCAGCAAAGCACTACCAGGAAATGATGACATGCTGGAACGCGCCCTACAGATTGTCACTCGACGCAGCTCCACCAGAGACCTTGTGATCAGTCTCAACACAGCCTTGACTAAGGTGCCTTGCATTGCATGCTTCATTTTCAGCGCTACTCTAAACTGTGTGTAAAGTTAACTTTCGTAATGCTGGATTTAAGATCTGTGGGCAGATTCATGGTTAGCCACCTGTTTTCGTACCTGTATATCGTTTGCTCTGTTTCAGAGCAGGGATCTTTATTATGGCTGTTCTGTTGGGTCGAATTGCTCCCTCACCACAAGCGATCCACTCAAGTTTGTTTTCAGTCTGGCTGAGACCACCTAATTCAGGTGGACCATCCTCTTGGACCAGTTGTTTTGGTGTTGATCCAAACACAGTTGCCTTGTTTCCATATGTTGAAACAAACCAAGCTAAGTGAGAAAACGGGACAGGTTCAGAAACAAATGCTCCAAAAGAGCCAGGTGTGAAAACAGCCTAGGTTGCCAGTCTACTGTCTGCCTCTGATGTTTTATAGGATACAGGATTGTGAAATACTAAATTAAACAATGTACAATTTAATAAAACACTGTGTAATCGATAACTAAGTGTCATTTCTTTTGAAACAGGATGCTCACTAATATTAATGTTATATTCTCCAGCTCAGTCCTTACAATTATGAACTGATTGAGAGGGTCCTCAGAACCATTCAGATGGCAGATGAGAGCACAACCCTGTTACCTCTGGGGCAGGTAAGTGAAATGCTCCTGTAATTTGTGTACTGTTGCAGACAATATAAATTATCGAGAGTTTTTGTAACATCTTTACTGTGTATTGCTCAGATGATGGGATTACTCCAGCATTTGAAGTCACACAGAAGAATCTGTCCCCCCACAGACCTGGAGAGCTCTTACCTGCTGGAGAACTGTTTAGAGCCCACCCCCCTCGCCAGCAGCCGCCTGCCCTTTCACCTGCTCTTTCAGACCAGCCACGCTTTCTGGAAGATCGCTTGTGTGTATCAGCCTCGTACAGTCCTGCTCATGTTGCTCCAGTTCTCTGCCATTATCTTCTCAATGTTTTTGCTCTCTTTGTCCATCCTCAGCTCCAGAACTCAGTGAAGAAACTTTTCCCACCTTGCTTCTCATCTGTAAACTAATGAAGGTAACGCGCTCACACACTGCTAGAGCAGAGATCACTGTCGTCCTTACACAGAACACAACACGCATCTGTCTGTCTTTGCATGTCAATTCATTTAATTATTTTATCTATCTATCTGTCTATCTATTTATCTATCTATCTATGTTGATTACATTGCTAATAAGTTTTAGTAGGAAACATATATTCAGTCAAGTGTCAGACTTTGACAGGGTGGGGTACAGTATATACAGTTTGGTAGGGTACAGTATATACAGTTGATTTTTTTTTTGCCTAGGTTAATCTTGATAAGCTGTACGTCTTGGCTGTGAATCATGTCTTCAAGAAGAGTCTCTTGCCTCTGGTGATGGATCAGTCTAAGCAAAACCAGTATTTAGATCCTTCTAGAGAAATGTCCGCTGTGACTCAAAGCATCTTCAGGCACGTGCTGTGCATTCAGAATCTGGAGCTTGCTGCTGCCACTGTCCATAAGATCGCCCAGGATCTTCCTGCAGGTCTCACACATACAGAAACAAGCATGGATAGTTCACTTTCAGACAGTTTTATTGCATTTAGGTTTAATTATTAAGCTAATTCAGTTAAACAACCAGCTATGAATTTAAAGTGTTTATTTGTCAAAGACAGAATTTTGAATTTTTGTTTGTTTGTCTTTGATTTCAGGTGCAGAAAAGGCAGTTTTCTTAAAATTCAGTTTGGAGCTTGTACACAAGTTACTGAAGTCTGATACACTGGAGGTATGTTGACTTCTTTGAGCATCTGTTGTGTTAACACACAGTGTGTTTGTAAGAATTAGTTAGATTAGAATTAGATTAGTAGTTTCTCTTTATTGTATTTAAGTAAAAAAAGTATGAGAGCCTGTGCTATATTGTCAACTGTTGTGTAGTCTTGTATATTCACAATATGACACGCTCATGTTCCCAGTTGCTTGAATAAAACGGCTCACTTACAGTCACTTACAGAGTGATTACTTACTTTGTGGGATAAAGTATTCAGCCACAAAAGTGGAATTGTGCCGTGTTAAAAAGTATACAGTATCTGCAGAGCTTTGTGATCACAGTGAACCTGCTGTAAAAAGTGAACCGTTCTGTGCTCCCCCTATAATGTCTATCTAAAATATTACAAAACAAATTGTGAATTGCTTGGCGATGGCTAACACAATTAAAGAGTGAAATCATCTCATCTGTGTGTGTCAGAGTGCAGCTGAATATACCAACAGTGACTGGGGATTGTAGTCTGAAGTGATTTCAAGAAACTGATTTCAATAACGCATTTTTGAGAATTTGCTCACGTGACGCACGGGTCACATATAATCACACACCGCTGTGCCTCAACACTGTTTGTGTTGTTTGGATCTTGTTTTTAATCAGGAGAATCTAAAGGCCCGAGGGGAGGTGCTCACTTCTAAACTACAATTACAATATCAGCGGTCAGCCACAGAGAATGCCCTCCTGTCATCTCAGCTCGGCTCTGCAGAACTCCTCAAGCTCACAGGCCTGCCGGGACGTCTCATTGTCGCTCTGTTTGAGCACAGCTCAGTGCTGGAGCGCATGAAGAACCCTGCGGGACAGACTTACCCTGGTGAGGACAACTGTGTGTATGACCACTGATGTAACACTGGCTGTGATATCAGGTTCTTTCTGCATCAAACCAAATCATAGTCATGGGCTGCGTCTGAAATCGCATACTGTGACAGTACCTATTGAACTGGATGAAGTACCTCCTCAACAACCGTTAAAACTGTGCGTTCTACGTAGTGTATGTGGGTGCCAGCATTTTTCATTTCTTACTATGAAGGAAAACATGGGAAGAATAGTTCCATCGATGCATACTTAAATCGATTTACATTTTTAAATATTGTTGGACATACTATTCTTATGATATATTTCACCTAATTAGTATGGAGTAGTTTGCAGGGATGGATTTAAGAGTCTGGGTTTAAGTTAAGGTCTGTCAGCAGCATTTATGGCATAACTTTGATTACGTTATGCTGAAAGTTTTTTTTTTTTTATGCATAGTCAAACCCATCCCCCTTTTTGGGCACCTTAATGTTTGGGATGCATCAGTGTGTATAATGTTCTGTGTAATTGTATTTTTAGGCCATGTTTTTGTTTTTAATGTATTAACTCTTTATGTGTTTAACTGGACAGACATTCACAGTGTGGCCAAAGAGATCGCGTCCATCAATGGTGTGGATTTTCTCAAGATCAGGAATGTTCTTTTGGAGAAGTGGCTGTGTAGATCTGGGGAGTGTAATGATAAGGTAAGGTGTATTCTGCCTTTAGCACTAAACAGAGGCTTTCTCAGCGGCTTTTGGATGAAACTTCCTGTTAGTCTTCAAACCCAGGAGCTTTGCTTCCTCTTGGGCTGTGATTAAAGATATCAGATTTGTATGGCAGATGGATGGGTCTCTTTAGTCACGTCCTCTCATGAGTTTGCAGCTGTTATTTATAAATGTATATCTTCTTTCCTGTAGGACATCAGTCATCAGGACGACGTCACTGATATCAACGATGATCCTGATCTCATGAGGTTTAAACACTTTACCCAATGATTGCTTGTGATGTTGTTACACACCATATTAAACTCTCTCCCTCTCTCTTCAGGGTTGTTTATTTGTTACAGATGCACCCCATGGATATAAGTGCTCGTTTGCTTAGTCCCATCCTCACTGCACAGACGTGGGTAAATAAAGGTTTTGTTCTTTATCATCAAGACAAGTGGATTGGGCCAACACTTTCTGCGATTAGTGAACATTCATGCTCTCCATTTACTTTCTATAAGCATTTGAAATCACAAATGACATTTTTTTTTTTATCATAGTAACGTTATGTATCAAAACAAGTGAGTTGAATCTTGTTTATGTAAAGCTTTTTGAAATGCACATTGTTTTCAAAGCAGCTTTACAGAAGAATATTTCAGTAGCAGTGTTGTCCTCAATGAGAGAGAACCAACTTTAGTCAAAATAAACAGAAAATAAATTGCTCATGTTATGCTCTCCTGAAGCCATTGATTATTTGCTGAAATAAAATTCAGACCCTACTTTGTACCGTGTCTGTGGAAAGTGTCTGTGTTGCTGGAATGAAGCTATGCAGATCTGTCTGTAACAGCAAAAGCGCTCACCATTTTTTCATGTGTTCAGCCGTTGGGAGGATCAGGTCTGCGTTTAACCTTCCAGCACCGCAGTCGCACTCTGCTCTGTCTCACTCACTTAGCAGATACGGCCACTCTGGAGGCGCTTTGCAATCTGCATAGCAGCAAAATCAAGTGAGGAACATGAACACTATTATAGTGTTACACACATAAAACTGTACTGAGAAACAATGTGCTTTAATGAGCCTGCACTGTTGTTGGCACAGATACTATCTGAAGTGCTGCGTGTATCTTGCCCAGCTGGAGGCCCTCAACATTCCTTACACACTGGAGATGTTTGTGAGCAGCCCAAAGGAGGGCATGATAAAGGGCTTGTGGAAGAACCATAGCAACGAACCTCAGGTAGAGAGATGTCAGCTTACAGAAGTCTGACATGTATTTAATGCCTTAATATACTTCAGAGTCGCACAGTGCGCCATTTATAGGCTCACTTCTCTGTGGCTCTGTAGTGCTATCAAAACATCACTTTACTGTTTAACCAATTAACTTTCTATAATAGTTTAAGGTACCCCATTATGCTTTTTTAAATATTACCTTTATGGCAGTGTGTAATGTAGCTGTCTGAATGTAAACTGAAGTTGTAAATCTGAAAGTTATTGTCTCCCAAAAGAAAGAACTGACTCCGAACCGCCTTAATGAGTCGTCTGTTCAATTCTAAAATCTGGTCTGTATAGCAATAGAAAGCTAGCTTTGAAAGCATAAGATCCTGCACTTCAAAGCCACGCCTCCAAAGGCGTATGGAGGTATGCATATACATAGTCTGACAGGCAAGTAGGATATCCTATCATTGTATTCGGACCGAAAGCAATGATAGGACAAACATTTTATGGTCCTGTGCCTTTCACAGAAGATACATATTTATATAAATGTATTTAGACCACTTTACTTACTGATTGCTATCAGGATGTGAAGAAACTTTCAAAAAATGTTTATGGAAAAATAGCCTTTAAGGGTATGCCACTTGGCTTGAGGCTACTTTGTGTAATTTAGTTTCAGTGCATACTATATGTGTCCTAAAACAACAGAGACATTGATGTATCTGTCAGTCTGAACTGTCCATCTGCTGTGTTTGCTCAGTAGGGCTTGTGTTGTTTCTCTTCAGGCTGTTCGTCTTGTGGCAGATCTTTGTTTGGAGTATCAGGTATATGATCTTCAGCTGTGGAACAGTGTCCTGCAGAAACTTCTGTCATTTAACATGGTGAGTCTGTTGTAGTCAAGAGTTCAGTGCACTTGTGTGCAAACACTAAGAGAAAACGATTTTGTAGGTTTTCTGTGTTAATGGTATATAGTTTCCTGCTGCACACTCTTCAGTCTGCAACACGTGAGCGTTTAACTTTCACAAATTGTTTTCACTGCTTAACAGAACTGTGGCTCTGTACTTACAGTAGAGTAGTTTCTGGGTTACCACATTGAGTATTTTGAGAGAATTTCATCTTTTTGTAAAAGGTAATATTTGATCGCAGACATTTCCTTTGGCTTTTACAGACGAGCTACTTGCAGAAGGTTCTGGAGGCTCTCGTTGCAGTGCCCAGTCTATTAGAGGTCATTCTCATACACCTGTTTCTCTTTTATTTGTAACAGGTGACAGTTACGGGTCTTGTTGTTATTAAAGCAATGTTTTCCCGCTGCAGGGTCAGAGTCTGTGCAGGACCTGGAGGAGTGTCATTCAAGCCCCTTTCCTGACAGGTACAAAGCTTTTATACACGCATTCATTTCTATAAAGGGTGATATTTTATGTATTTGAGGTCTGAGATGTGGGCACAGTAAAGAGAGGGCAAACGGTTTGCAGTTTAGCTTAGCATTGCATCTAATCAGCTAATATTATCCCGAACAGCTTTAGCATAGCACTTCATCCTTTATATCATGAGATTTTGGTTAAATGTGTTTTATCTTAAACCCCTGTCCCCCATGCTTACTACTTTTTAACCTTTTATTTGTTTGCGTCTCTGTGTATGTAAAACATCCGTTTCACTGTTTGTTTGTCTGTTCTTTTAACAGCCTCTATTCCTCTGAGCCCTCAACAGCAGAACATCATGTATAAGACATTTGTGCTGTTACTGAAGTAAGTCTCCACTCTCACACTCTGTTTGTGGGCTAATGTTATGTAACAGCCTGAGCAGTTAAATTCTGATTGATGATATGTAAGCTCACAGTGAGTGAGTAAATAAACACAAATTTGATGACTTTATTTGTATTTTAAGATGCCCGTTTCTGTTGACGCTGGATCTGGTTGCCATTGCCAAGCGGTTTTCTCAGTTCGATCTCCAGGCCTTCTCACTGGGCACACTGCTGCTTATGCCCTGTGTAAAAAAGAAAACACCACACATTCAGGTGGGGCAAGTACTGTACCTGTATCAGTGTGTTGTGTGTGCTGAACAGCTCACAGACATCCACAGGATCTGGACTGATCTAAGATCAGTTCTGTACTCTTATAAGAAACAGTAAACAGGGACATTTTGCTGAATGTCCAAACTCTTCTTTTCCATGCAGTGAAAGTATAAGTTTGCTGTCACTGATAACAGTGTAAGGAGTCAAGTTTGACCCAAGTTTCTCCCAAAACTGCTGTTTTTATGTTACACTAAAACACTTTTTTGTTTTTGTAAATTAGAGCTTTCTGTCGTCGTGTAACCCGACCCTCATTCTGGATCAAGTCGAGGAAACCATGACCACTGGAGAACTAGCCGGAATTCCCTCACAGGTTCAGCTCTTGAGCTCTTTAGCAACACTCTTATTTCCAGTGTGCACTTAGTTGTGTATTTAGTCTCTAATTCATTGCAAATTTATCATACAGATCCGAGACACAGTGTTTCTGTTCCTCTGTGGACATGGCCGTTCTCAGACAGTGATGAAGACCAAACACTTTACACATCTGAAGAGACATCTGATTATAAAGGGATCACAGAAGATAGTGGAGGAGCTGCTGAGCTGCCTCCTGCAGCAGAACAGGTCAGTTTATCCTCTGACATTACACACCTCAGCTGCTCTGACTAATGGGTTTTATCTCTCATTAGAACGGCCACATCATACAAACTGTTTACATTCACTTAAGACATTTGACAGTGTTGTGTGTATGTGGCAGTTTAATATGTTTAGATGCAATAACTGTGCGCGGGCTCTTGGAGAACTAGAACAGTGTGCGAGTAAAATCAGCTGAACGTTTAAAGTGGCAAGACTTTAATATTATGTAATAAAATTTATTAATGATGAGTAACTGTAATGTCACATGAGCGTAGACGGATGCGTCGCGTCATGTCGAGCCAGCATATGCGCTTTAGCACAATATCACAATCGTCTGTGATCTGAACTCATTATATCGCACACCTCTTTATTAAACATTCGCCTTAATATATAGAGTTTGTTGAGTGAAATTGCTGTACATATTTATATAATGATGCATTACAAACAAGCAGAGACGTGGGTAGGGTGGAGTTATGAGGTTCTGACAGCAGTTTCCATTAGAGTTAAGAAGTTTAGTCACAATCGTTTATTAATGCTTTTTATTGGTAAAACATTTGCAAAACCATACAGACGTGAAGGATGACCAATAGTGATGAATTATGGAAAAATAAAACTGATGAGAAATACAAGAGGTGTCCACTTCTGCTCCTGGAGCGTCAGTGTCCTGCAGGGTTTAACTCCAACACTAATGAAACACACCTGAACCAGCTAATCAAGGTCTTAGACTAGAGACTTCCAGACGGGTGTGTTGGGGAAAGCTGGAGCTAAACTCTGCAGGACTGAGGATAGCGTTTAGTATATTCATGTATATTCAAACTTTTTTGCCATTGTGTGGCACGTTGTGCCTCTTACAAGGATCAGTGCATTTGGCTTCTTGGGTCATTACATCATATCACTGTGAATGCAGATCAGACATCCAGAAAGTGGCTAGAAAGTACACAGATGAGAAGACCAAAACCTCAAACTGACAGCATCGCTCAGGCCTTTTGCCTTATTTGCCTTGCAGATTATTTACGTTTACAATATTGCAGCTGTACTGTGTTGTAGCTCATTGACTGTTTGTCAGACTGTATTTATACTGTACTGCCATGTCGGGTATGGGCACACTTGATTCAGTTTGTCTTTCTTAATCTTAAATGCATTGTGCTTAAATGTGTTACATTTGTTTTGTAGAAAAATATGAAGTGTACCTGTTTGTTACTAAATTTGTTTTTTATAAAGAAGCTTCTATGTAAATGTGTTCAGAACCCACAATGACAAGTGTGGCAATTTTCTTCTTTTTTTGGTAACTGCATAATTTCCATATATCCACGTGTGCTATTTCAGTGTAGTTGTGTACTTCAGTCTGACAGTATGTCAATGATGACTGAGCATATTGTCACCAGTACACAATATATTATCACTTTCTCTTTAACACCTGAGTTGAATTTTTGTTTTTGACAAACCAGAATGGTTTATGTTGTTATGTTTTTCCATGTTGTTCATACTGTACATGTACACAGTCATTTATTATTAGATGAGTGCTGTGAAGAAAATTCAGACAATACAGCTCAGATTGATCCCAGAGATGATGAATCAGATGTGTGTCAACATCATCAGCTGTCAGAGTGACTGTAGTGACAGAAGATTCAGACTGTGCTGTAATGCACGTTTCTGTTTTGTTCTCTGAGCAGTGAAGAGGAGGCAGTTAACTTTGCCCAGGAGTATCTGAGGTACAGAGAGCTGAAGGAAGGGGGTGTGACACCTGTGATCACATCCGATGCTGTCAGGGTAACAAACTCTGGTTTAAAATCTATTTCTATATTATTTATTTGTTTATTCTGGTTATAGATATTGTACCAAAGGTTCCTGTTTTAATTTTCTTCCTGTAGGAGTTTTTGGAGAGAATGATGGAATCCCAGGATGTAAAGAAATCTACAGCAGACTGACCGTGTTGTTATCAATGAGCAATTATACAGCGTTTGATCCTGTACAGGACTGCACTTATATCACAGTTGTTATCCGCTTGCACATTTTCCACTTTTTTCACTCCTTAACCGGAATTAAATGTTATGAAGATTTGTCAGTACATTGCCATATTTTATCATATATAATAAACTATTCTTTCTACTGTGGAATGTTGTTACTTGAGATTTTCAACACAACCAATCTTAAACACACACAGTTTGTTTTGCTAATGCCTGCTTGAAAAGTTGTTTTGTGAACTGAAAAAGAACAAAAGTAACTCAGATTTGTAATCCGAGGGATCAGTCTTCAGTGTCTGTAGATGTAGTTGAATAAACTGAAAGTGGGGAGGAAAAATACTCGCTTTTTAAAACTTTAATTTATGGGGCTCGAGGCTACAATGTAATTTAGCCTCAGGTGGCATTCCTGTGAGCTATATACAGTCCTGTATACTTGCAAATTTGATGTACACTATATTGAGCAAAATGTAAAAGTATACCAAGGTTTGTTTACATGGTACAACAAGCATTTTTAAGGTTGAAATGATCAGTGGATTTGACAAGTTTACAAGGTAAACTGAATGCACACATCTGCAGTTAAAGTAACTCATTCATTAAAAAGTGATTGTCATTGTCCAACAGACAGCTCTTCCTGTGAGGTGAGAGGGACATTTCTGTGGCCTTTCACTACAGAGATTTAGCCATGGAGGGCTACACTGTGGCAGTTTAGGTTCCTATAAGTCCATAGAAAACATTCAAGAAAAATGTAGATCTTCAGTTTATGACCCCTTTAAAGGTGCACTCACTGTAATGTTGATTACACTTGGCTGCCTCATCTGTCCTAGTAGTAGCAATGGTTTGTGTCTTCCATATACACAATAGTTCAATATCTGTTTTCCTTTTGATTTGTTTTATTGATTTATTTGCTTCAATCCATAAGTTGTCATACTACTTTTTATGAAATAGTTTTTGATACAGTAAATCTGTTTTCTGTAAGTCTACATGGCAGTAAATCCTCATGCTTCAGATTAAGGTTCTGAGACGTAACAGAAACATTCAGACCTGCACCATCACCAGCTGTATGTGATAAACTCTGGGTGTGTTTCTTGTGCGTTAGTGACACGTGTTATTTCACAAGCAGTGTGTCTAGTCATTTGACATGCCTGAAGTTCTTTGCATTTTTCTGTGATAAGGTGTGAATTGGCAGTTGTAGAGAAAAAACTCTTAATGTTTGGAGTAACGAATACTGAGCCGCTCTTTTCTACACAACAAAAGCAACAAGCTATACAACAAGCATACTTAGTCCAGTCTACTGAAACAGTTTGAAAAAGAAAACCCTTTTCAATCCTCACAGAGGTGTGATGTATTAGTGGCTGGTGATGGTTCCTGCTCATGTCCTGCAGGTGTCGAGTATCTGTCAGGACATCTCAGATCTCCCTTACAAAAACATTCAAGTGTGCTTTCAGTCTTCTTTTTGTATGCTTCTCAGAACGGCATACTGTAGTTGAAAACTAGTTGTGTACTGGTAGTTTACTACTATTACACTTAAAGTATACATAACTACACTTTTATAAACTAAATGCAGGCTAATTTAATCCAAGGTATTGAAATGGTACATTTACAAGTATACTAGTACTTGCCACAAACACTAAAAAAAAGGTGCTTCACAATGTCATAGAAGATCTTTTTTGGCTGTATGGTTCCATAAAGAACCTTTAACATCCATAGAACCTTTCTGTTTCACAAAAGGTTCTTCGTAGCGCAATATGGCTCTTCAGACTACAATAAAGAAAGAAATGTTTTTAAGAACTTTTGACTGAATGGTTCTTTGAAGAACCCACATTGTTCTTATTACATGCAATCTTATTGCTCTGAAATTGTAGGTGCTCTGAAGATCGCCGCAGTGACACATTTGGTAACAGTGGTGTATGGTAACATCAAGTGTATTCTCACTGTGTTCTCTTCTGAACATTAGTGACATTTTCTCTCTCACCTCTAGGCAGATTCATTTACAACAGCTCACACTGATTCACTTCTGTTTTCTCTGCTCTCACTGATTCACTGCAACATTCCCACAGAAACAATATGCATATATAACAATATGAGGCCTGTGATCATAAATCATAACCAAACCACAGATATGTTGAACTCTCACTGTCAGGGGAATGTTTCACAATACTGTCAGAAGTTTTCAGAAGTTTCTCATGAGGCCGGTGGTTGGTTTGGATGATGTGATTTTGACTGAAAATATTTAAGGTGAGAAATTCCTTGTTTTCCAACACATGCAATTCCAAGCGTTTGCTTTAAAACACACGACATTAAACATTCAAGTGATTGTGCTGTGGAATTCTAAACGATTTTAATTCATAATGTAATATCACAATTAATCCAGTGTTTCACAGTTTTATACTGCAGGGTAAACTGGGGACTGTGATATTATGATATTAAAACAAAATACAACATAATGAATATAGTTGATGATAATGAAATGGCTGAGCAGCATGACGCTCTCTCAGTCTCTCTCTCTCTCTCTATCTCTATCTCTCACACACGCACACTCTCTCTCTGTCTTTCTCTCTCAGTCTCTCTCTCTCTCTCACACATACACACACTCTCTGTGTGTCTCTCTCTCTCTCTCTCTCTCTCTCTCTCTCTCACACACATACACACACTCTCTGTGTGTCTCTCTCTCTCTCTCTCAGTCTCTCTCTCTCACTCTCTCTCTCTCTCAGTCTCTCTCTCTCGCTCTCTCACACGCACTCTCTCTCTCGCTCTCTCACACTCTCTCTCTCTCTCTCTCAGTCTCTCTCTCTCTATCTCTCTCTCACACACTCTCTCTCTCTCTCACACACTACACACACTCTCTGTCTCACTCGCTCTCTCACTCTCTCTCACTCTCTCTCTCTCTCTCTCTCACACGCTCTCACTCTCTCTCTCTCTCTCGCTCTCACACACACACACACTCTCTCTCTCTCTCTCTCTCCCTCTCTCTCACACACGCTCTCTCTCTCTCTCCCTCGCTCTCTCTCTCTCTCTCTCTCTCTCTCAGTCTCTCTCTCTCCTCCCACAGTACAGCTGTAGTAGGTCTCAGTGATGTCTCAGTGAGGTCTCAGAGAGAGGCGGATTCTCCTCTGGGTCGTGCTCGTCTGATAACCTTCAGGAAACGTCGGCCGCAGACTCGGAGGCCTCATGAACTCGATACGACAGGTGCCGTCGCGGGTGAAGAGCAGGAGGACGGAGTCGATCCTCGGAGCGGAGCGGGAGCACTTCGAGAAGCAGCAGGTATGAGTGATGTGGCGCAGCGGCGGGAAATGTCGGCCGGATGATCGGATGTGCGCTGCTGTTTTATTCCCGTTTGTTTTCTGCGCCATTGCGGAGTTGCTTGCGGAAATGAGGCGAGGTTTAGGGACTGGTTAGGGGCTGGTTAAGGACTGGTTAAGGACTGGTTAGACTCGTTTGGGACTGAGATAAGGTCATGGGAACTCGTTACACCTGTCCGTGCAGCGCCGTACAGTCACGTTTACATGCGCGTTTCTCTGTGTGTGTCTCTGTATCTGATGGGTTTATATGATGAAAATACAGTATGAATGCAGTGTAAATACAGTGTAAATGCAGTATGAATACAGTATAAATACAGTGTAAATACAGTATGAATACAGTATGAATACAGTATGAATACAGTATAAATGCAGTATGAATACAGTATAAATGCAGTGTAAATACAGTATGAATACAGTATGAATACAGTGTAAATACAGTGTGAATACAGTGTGAATACAGTGTGAATACTGTATGAATGCAGTGTGAATACAGTGTGAATACAGTATAAATACAGTATGAATACAGTATGAATACAGTATAAATACAGTATAAATACAGTATGAATACAGTATAAATACAGTATAAATACAGTGTGAATACAGTATGAATACAGTATGAATGCAGTATGAATACAGTATAAATGCAGTATAAATGCAGTATGAATACAGTATAAATGCAGTATGAATACAGTATGAATACAGTATGAATACAGTGTGAATACAGTATAAATGCAGTATAAATGCAGTATGAATACAGTATAAATGCAGTATGAATACAGTATGAATACAGTATAAATGCAGTATGAATACAGTGTGAATACAGTATAAATGCAGTATGAATACAGTATGAATACAGTATGAATACAGTATGAAGTATGACGTGTACATGTGACACTTCTGTCACCTGAAGTCCTGTACATGATCTCAGAAGTGAATACATTAGCCCCAATTGTGTTTGTTCATTTGACTTCATTCCAGTATGTGTGTTGTGTGCTTAGTGTATTGTGCATTTACTTCATTAATTACATTTATTAACGCAGTTTATGTTAAGTAATATGTTTTATTAAACAGTATATATGTATATATTCCACACATATCAGTACATATGTTTGATATTTATCAGTCTGTAGTTGGCCTATAAACCGTGTCTGTATCACCGGAGCAGCAGTCCACTGTGTGTAGTGTGTCTGCATATTCTTATAGTGCCATAATGCACATTACATTTTAAAAAGTGATTGTCAAACATCAAGGCACAGAAAAATGATGTATGTGTAAATGAACACGCTCGTGTCACACTGTGAGATCACACACATCATGTTCAGAAGGTGTGTGTGTTTCCAGGGCTGGTTTGGTCAGTTCTGGTTTCCTCATCTCTGGTGTGTCGCATGTCAACACATATTTTCAAGGGCTGGTTTCCCGCAGTCATATAAAGCAGTTATATTTACTTGTGTTTAATTTAACTAAAAACTGACTTTTATTTATAGTCTTGAAAATGAAGAGTCAAGTGTTAGTTGTGGGACAGATATTTCGATTATTTAATATGTTCGGCTGTTGTTTGACGGGGTTTGTGAATCTGTGTTTTGAAAGCAGATGAAGTGCTTACACAAAACACCAGAAGTTACACCCGCAGACAAGCGCATCATTTATACTAGCTTCTCTTCCACACATTTGTTTGCCTAACAGCAGTTTGTTTTGTGTTGGTTTGTTGTAAAACTCCCATGTGAATGGAGTCGTCCTGTATTGATGAATGTTGCCAGGCAACTCAAGCCTTTGTGTTATCTCTGTGTAAAGCAGCTGTCCAAAGGTGAAGAGATGGTCCTGATTCAGGAGACTGTAGATGTCACAGTGCAGATAAGAGAGAACAGGGCGTATTGTGTTAGTGCTAATACAGTGCATTTGCTCACAACATTGTTGTGTCACTGATATTGTAGTTATAGCAATGCTAACCAAGGTAATAATTGTACTGTACAAACCCTAAAGCACAGAAACATACAATTTGCTGAAATAATAATAAGTTAAAATAATAATAAACAGTTAAAAAATATATCTAATATATCTGAAAGGACTAGACTGATACATTAGCCAGGGTGATGAATTGATACATGGCAATTATAAAAAGATCATACATTTAAAACTCTAAGTAAAGCCCCTCAGTTTCCAGTTTTGATACAGGTCAATGTTAGGAGCATTTCAAATACTCCCATAATACTCTTGAAGCTGTGACAGCAGGATGTTGGGATATCTGCTTTAGAACAGATTGCACTCAGGGTCCATCATAGACTTCAGTGTATCAGTAACTGGTGAACAGAGGAAATTTTCTGGCCTTGACTGTTCCCTACAGCCCACTGATTAAATCAATTACATAATTAAGATTCCTCAGTTTTATTCACTCATCAGATGCATTTTTATTAGCATTCGAGGCTTGGTGAGTGTTGTGTGCGGTTGTAGAATTAGTACAAACAAATAATGTTACACATAATGTTGCAATGAATCAGTTGATTACAAGTGCAAAACATGTATCTGTACTTCTGCTCAAGCCAATGTGACACACAGGTCTTCACTAGAGGAAGAGGCCAAACTGAACAGAATAGAGATTGTACTTGTCTTGGTCTTCGGTTCCACATGCAGGAGGTCATTGTGTGTGTTCCTTTCACAGAGAACAGGAAGGACAAACCCAGTCCTGGATCAGGTGTCTGTCAGTGTGGAGTGCCTCAGTTATTTTGTTGGGATTTTGGTAACTGGAAAAGACAGGAGGTTTACATAGTCAAACCAGAAACGTGATATTTCAGAGTGTTTTTAGGAGGGCAACTTGATCTTATAGAATCACTGGCTTGTACTGCATTAGTGGACTTCATACAGTGGTTTGTGACTTTCCTACTGTGTTATTTTTCAGTGTTTGCAATTCAGATTAGATTTGAATTGAAGGTCAACATGTTGATGTGTGATCATGAAAATCATACATACATAGTGTTTCTAATCCAGAAGCAGTTCTGTGGTATTTTTGCACAGTTCTGTGGTTGTCTGCTTCCTGACTGCATTCTGTTATTTAATACGTGTGTATTAGTGGTTACTCTGAGGTCAGGTTGGAGTTTTTCCTCTGACCTTCACCAGCACATTTAGATTGTAGTGTCAGTCTGTTGAATTAAGCTGATAAGCAGCAGCAGTATCTGGTACTGCTGGACTCCACGCAGCAGTTACACTTCCTCCGTCAGTCTGATCATGTACCCAACAGGAATCAACAAGCACACAGACCGGCTGGTTAAGACGAGGGATGAACAGGTGAGACTCAAGTGTCCAGTATCACTTAAAGGGGAAGGCAAGATTTCACAGTGTTTTTTCTGTCTGTATGCGGTCATGTTACATGTTAACAGATCACGTAACAGACCACACTTATAGAGCTCATACAGTGCCGTCACTTAGTACTAGCATAGGTTAGACAAGGGACATGAATTTTGTTGCTTTTGCTGTAATGTCTTATCATGGTAATGATGTAATGAAGTTGTTAATAAAGTTGGATTTTCTTACATCTTTTGATAAATGAGTTGTGTAAGTAGGGCTGCACAATATATCGAAATGATCAAACTATCACTGATGTGGATATCACAGTGGTTTGCAATAAATTTGTTAAAGTTACGTGTAGTCAGTTTAGGGTTGATGCAAATAACAGAGAGTGTGAGACTGCATCAAAACTGTTTCTCATCAACATCGTGCAGTCCTACTAAACATTGTAATTATCAAAACTCTTGTGTGTGTTTAAATATCATGTAGTTACTGTATTTTGCCCTGGCATGTATAATAAAACAAACTCCAGAAACAAAACAGAGTGTCACAGTTGAGACGGAGCTCCTTGTGGATTTAAAGTGGACTTTGGGTACTATAAGTTGGTTGTGACATAATGTGTGGTGTTTAAAGGGTGTTCTGTTCACTGAGGGAACAGTCTTGAACATGCAGAGGTGTCCAAATCATTCAACTGGCCCAGCAATGCTAACACTGCGCTACAAAAACTTCAGCCTTAGTGCAAATTCTGACAGTGAGACCCCATGTCACAAGTTTATCTGAAAATCACGACCTTATACATGGCAAGACTTTATAATCTGGCAAATTCCAGCATGATTACAGGAAGTTTTGCGTCATTCATATTTACAAAACATGGAGTCAGAGGAAGATGTTGCTTTCTTAGTTGCCTCAATAACTTGAGATAAAATAAAAATAAAACTAAAACTAAAAGACGGTTTTGGCAAAGATCATGAAGTTGAACTTGCATGGCCTTTCTGTTCTTCAGAAACACTGGAGGTGAATGCGTTTCTCTGTGTTCCTGTTATAAATACTGATGCACTCATGCAGAAGAGCATATACCACCAGAGCTCATCACCATTACAACACCCGTTTTCTCTCAGTTTTCTCTTCTTCTGTGGTTTTTGTCATCTCTTGATTGGTTGAATTCAAATAGACTGACCACATACACATCCTGAATTCATGTCAAAAGCTCCTGAAGGTTTCAGACATGTTAAAATGATTGCATGGTTGTACAGGGTTTGTATGGTAACGATCTCCACGCAATAGTTCCTGATCGTTAAGGTCACAGAACACAGAACGTGTATGCCCAACCTCACGCAGGTCACCACTGCAGGAGACTCACCAGGTCTCCACCTGCAGGCCGGGACAGGCAGCTGCTACAGTGGAAACCTTTAATTATTTAACAGAACAGCTTTGAATCAATCGCTTACATTTAACCAGTAGGAATAGCACAGGTGCATGTTTATCTGAATGTAGAGTTACCTCTGCACTTACATTTGTATATTATGTGCAGATTTGTACAAATTGTTCATGTGTGTGTGTGTGTGTGTTTTCTGTCTTTTTATCAAGCTGCATTATAAGGTTTGGCCAGTAGGCAGTGCACTCACTGGCCATCTGTCTGAGGTTCTGTGCCAGCATCTGGCACCCGTCCAGCTCGATTCTTCAGCCTCACTGACATGCCTCTCTCTGCACAGTCTGTCCTTTGTGCTTCCCCTTGCTTTCATTCAGTTTCCCCAGTTCTCTGACCCACCAGCACTATCTCACCAGCACGTTAATGAGCCAAAGACCGACAGCTGTTGTGTTCAGATACAAGCTCATCAAATTATTCACCCCTCTGTTTCGGTCTCTGTTCTGTGTTCCCCTTAGGGTTACAAAGCTGGGGAATTTTGGAAATAATCCAAGTTGGCATGTTATGGGAATTTATGAGAATTAAATGGAGATTATGGGCATTTTTTACAAACTGTATCATATAGAAACATAACTGTATACATATTATTTATATATATATATATATATATATATATATATATATATATATATATATATATATATATACTGTATCCGACTTGCCTGTCCAACGGTGAATTTGGATACCTCCATGAACCCAGTGCACACAATCTTCTGTCATCAGCAGGGGCAGGGGTTTGGAGGGGGTGTGGCTATGAAGAGCGCTCTGAAGGGAGGGCGGGATCTCATGCTTTCAAAGCTAAAATGCCATTGCTAACCTTTCCAAAACTGCCTTCCCTCCCTTTAAATAATTCACTGAGGGTGGTGGAGTGGTCAGAGGTGGAGTTTTCAGTGTCAGATTACTTGTGCTGGTTAATGTGTCGTCATACAGCAGAGAGATTCATGTGGATATTTTATTATTTGTGAATGTTCACATTTACATAAACTCACATGTATTGATTTTGCATAAAGAATCATTGTAACATCATGAATGTCTGTAATTTCACAATGCCATAGAGGAACAATTTGTGGCTGTATGGTTCCATTTAGAACCTTTAACATAAACTTTCTGTTTCACAAAAGGTTCTTTGTAGTGGAAAAAGGTTCTTTAGACTACAAACAGTAAGAAAGAGATGTTTCTTTTTAAAACCTTTGACTAAATGGGGAACCAAAAATGGTTCTTCTGTGGCACCACAGTGAAGAACCTTATAAGAACATTTATTTTTGAACATTTATTTATTTTTAAGAGTGTACAGTATACAGTAAGAATCACACAAAAGCAATAAATGTATATAGATATTTAATGTTCTGAACTGTCATATTTGCTGTGTGTGATAAATAGATCTCTTTTTTGTTCATCTTTGGTTTCAGCTGAAGAAATGGAGTTACTCTGATACCATGAGAGAATTCTGCCTGAACTGTTCCTTTACCTGTTCTTATTTTTAACATGCTGTGTGTTTACAAGATTTACACCTAACATCTCATTATCAGGCAAACGTAACTTTTCTGAAGTTGTGATGACACATGCAAACATTTTTATATCATTGAAGTTTGAGACAAAAGATGATTCTGACGCACAATTCATTGTATTTGAGCTGTTAGTGTGCAGTGTGTGTGGTTCTTAATCTGCTTTACTTATCAAAAATAGAACAAATAAAGTTTAGAACACAAAGGACACAGAACACAAAGGATTCAAACATCACACCCGTGTCTGGCTGCTTTTGCCTTCTAGTACGAGTATGACCAGTGTACTTGAGTTTGTGCACTTCAGGAGCCAAACCAGGAAACTGAGCTAAAGAGTTTTTTAACACAGGAATGTGTTGAAAAAACCCAAGGGCATGAAGTTTAGTGTCATAATCTTTATACCCCCAAACACCCCCCACCAGTCAGTTAGAATAACGGCTTGTTGACACAGTACAACACGTCATGGTGTGTGTGGCTGTTATGTAGTATTTTCAGTATGCTAATAAAAAGTCTTTTCCATGTTGATATTCCTCAGAAGTTCATAGTAGAAATAAGCGAGCTGAGCCATTTAAAGAATTAATCACCTGCTATCTGAGTTTTGTGTTCTGTGTTTTGTGTCATGCTTATTTATCCTGATATATAAATGAATGTAGTTTATCTGCTTCTGTGCTTCATTAACTTTAATTTCAAGTTGGACATAATGAGTGTATTGAAATAGTAATGAGTGTAATGTGCTATGAAAAACCTCTTCAGCCACTTCAGTAAATGATTCAGTCAGCCAGTTCAGACCAGTAATGCATGAGTTTGAGACTGATTTCACTGATGCTTTAGAAACATTGTAAGTGAGCCGTTTCAGCACAGTGTTCCTCAGATTCAGACTTTCCACAAATAACAGAACTGAACAATCAATTTTGTTCAGTATTTTTGTTATGTATTATAAGTACACCTTATTTTCTTGTTGGGAGAGTAAATCTGAAGTCACACAGAATTACAGAACTGTGCACGGATTGTGTTTCATATTTTGGTTGTGTCATTTGCAACATAAAACTAAGTGAACTTCACATAAACCTGCTTGTCTGGGTTAATCTGAAACTGACAGTTCGGGTAATGCTAACATGTTCCTGGCCTCATTCATCCTTTAAGCTGAGAAATATGCTTTTATAAGATGCAAACTAACACTAAATGTCAGTAACAATAAGTTGTTGTATTGCCAGGGACTGACCCAGTATTCTCTCTCTCTCTCTCTCTCTCTCTCTCTCTCTCTACAGCTCAGCAGCATCAGTAAAGCCATCAATTCTACAGAGACGCCACTGAAGGAGAAACATGCTCGCAGTATCCTTAACACTCTCACACTGAAGCTATTATTATTGTGCTGCTGTACTCAGCCAGGCAGGTCAACCCGCGCTGGTGCTCAGTGCTGCTGTTCCTTGAGGGATGCCTTCAGGCCTACAGCAGAAAGATCATGTTCTCATGTTCTCATGTTCTCTTTTCATCTGACCGTGAAACTGTATTCACATGGTAAAATGATGTGTAAATGATGGTAATGAGTATGTTTAGTCAAGTCTCACTTTTAATATTAGCATTAACGATACTACAGTATGTTAATGGTTGTCATGGTTTGGATGATATGAAATCTTATATGTTCCCAGTTTACATAACAAAACGATGATGGAATTTAAAAGAGAGTGGTGCATGATGTCTTATCAATCAATATCAAAGTATTTTCTTTAGCCACATGTTCAGGGATTATTTTGGGGACTCACAGAGAGAAGGGGGCTTACACCTTCTGGTCATATGCCATCGGCCTGCCGCTGCCCAGCAGTGCCATCCTGAGCTGGAAGTTCTGCCACGTGTTGCACAAAATCCTGCGTGATGGGCATCGCAATGTAAGCATGCTTCTGTTCCAATGTGTTCTCTGTTTTTTCCACTCATCCCAGTTTTTGGTGTCTTTGAGCAGTTTCTTCCCATCACTCAGGGTTCAAAATGAACACTGAATTGAGAAAATGTACAGGCCATAAATATTTCCCCAAAACTCCAGTAAAATCCACAACAGTGTCTGTCATTTTTAATTACAAATATTTTTTTTAGTTTCACTTTGTGTCGCCTTCAACACAGTGTAATAACTTGGCTGACTCAGAAACATGGAGGCCAGTGGGACCTTTGTTCTTCATATTCTTGATTTTCTTGATTCTTGTTAGTGTTTGGAGTTCTGGAATTTTGACAATGAAAGAAAAAATTTTTTGGCTTCCTAGCCGGATCTTATCATCTTGTCACTAACCAACTGTATCAGATTCCTTTGCTTTTTTTATTTACTCGCATCACTTTAATAAAAGCAGTTCTTACATTGTTATTTAACCATGATGAATTCTGTCTGGTCAGCAGTATTATGCAGATATCGTCATAATGCCTTAAATGCTTCAGTTTGCAGCTTGTCATGATCCACCTGTTTAGACAGGAAACCTGTCCTCAATTAAAGGGACAGTTCACCCAAAAAAGAAAATTCTTTATCATTTACTCACCATCATGTCATTCCAAACCTGTATGACACTTTTGCTTCTGAGGAACACAAAATAGAATATTCTGAAGTATGTTGGTAATCAAACAACACTTCCACTGTATGGGCACAAAACCACTAAGACATTTCTCAAAATATCTTCTTTTGTCTTCCACAGAAGAAAAAAACATACAGTTTTGGAATTATGTGGGGGTGAGTAAATAATGGAAATATTTTTGTTTTTGGGGGAACCTTTGATTCATAAATGACTTTCTGACTCTGAGTTTATAACGTATACAGTACAGTTCCTCTACCTGGTTTTGATAAGTGTGTGGAGTAAGTTGGGATGTTGTTCAGGGTTTGTCGTCTAATTCTTTTATACCAGAGCTTACAAGACTGCATGAGACACTACAGTAACATCGCTGAAACAGGCTTACTGTGGGTAAGACAAAGTTCATGCACACTGTCACATCTGTACACAATAGGTACATGTACATGTGTTCCTCTGAGAAAAACGTTTTATAACTGAGGTAATTTTTCATTTTCAGAGTAACATACGAGACAGGCATGGATACGGACAGCTGGTTTCCTTACACTGTAAACTCCTCTGCACCAAACTGGAGTTTCACACTAAGGTAAATAATAAACCCTATGGATTTATCTATTGATTGTTTTAATATGCACAAATATACCTCAGTACCTAAGATGAAATGGAATGATTCATAACAATTCCTGCTGAGATTAAAGGCAGGGTAGGCTTTTTTCAGAAGCATTTTTGTTATGCTGGTTGAAAGTCTGTCACTAAGTGGCTGAAATCACTAAGTGGCCGAAATGTATTTATATCTTCTATGAAAGGCGCAGGACCATAAAAAGTTGGTCCAATCAAACTCCACATCATTTTAAAGGGCCTCATCCTCACTGTAAATTTGTGATTCATCACTTTCCATTTATCTCAGAGCTTAAATGGCAACACTGAAAGGATAAGCTGTATGTTCAGAATCAGATTGAACTGGGTCATATAATACTTGTCAATCATAACGTTGCAACAAACAGTAACACTAAATAGACTGTAATATTGCAGAGCTTTAGTGTCCTCAGACTTCTGGATTTCTGAGAGAAAACACTTTTTTAGCTCAATGACAAAATGTCCTCTGAGAGCCCTAACCTTTAAATAGCTCTGCCTAGAGACCATACGCTGTCAACTGCCTACTAGCTCTTTAGGTTACCTTTTAGTATATTGCTCTTTGTCGACAACTTACTGAAATGGGCATATAAAACTGGAAAGGATCTCTGTGAAAGAGAGCAAAACTTTATTTTGCTTGATAATGTGTTGCTGTTAGTTGTGGTGAGGTGATGTTTTTAGGCCACTGTAATGGCAGAATTAAACTCTTGTTGTTGTGTTGCAGACTGACACTAATACTTCAGATCATTTCATGTTAGTTTGTGTCACATGATAAGCAGGACTGTGACTCCTGAGCTACCAGTGATTCTGCATTTGGATTGGAAGAAACTGCTCCATTGTTCTCGCTCTAAAACAATCTCTTCCTTTTGATTGGTTGTGAGGAAACAAAGCAACTTGGTCTTGAGCAACATGTTCTGTTGGTGTCATATAATAAAATGACACTATATGAAATGAAGTTTATGTTTTAATGTGTTGACTGCAGCATTCTGAGATCCCGGCGAGTCTGGAGGTCACAGATGATCTTCTGGAGCGCACAGCAGGAACAGACATCAACAATGTGTATGTTACTTCTAATACCCTTTCTTTTCAGTATTATATTTTGACAGCAGTAGATTTTAGGATGACTTTGCTATACTTCACCCATTTAGGTACATACTTTACCCTACATTAGATACATACATGATAATGTTAAAAACAAAGACATTTACAGAGAGATTATTCTGGACCTTTTCTTAGAATCAACTTTATTTCACTGAATCGTTTTTAATAGCTTTTAACTGGTGTCAAAGTGACTTTGGTGTCCTAGCAGAGTAACCAAATGTGTAACGTCCCACTAACATTCACTTATGGTTGACAACCAGAAAGTGTCCAAATATTTTTTGTCTTTGGGAACAGAGTATCTGTTACTTATCATTTAAAATCTCTCAAAAACATTTTTGGCAAAAACTGCACTTGTGTTGTCTTTCTACATTTTATCTGATGAAAAGAAAAGCTCTTCCTTGCTATTTTGTTATGTAATGCAACAATGTTTTTTAGGGATTTGGGGTCATTGTAGCTATATGCGAGGTTGATTAACTTTGTTTAGAGTCCTAGTAAAAGAATTGGTTTGCTGTCTTTTCGTCGTGAGATTGGAGAGCTTTGGACTGATTCTTCTGTTGTTGGGATACACTGGTTACCATTTAGGACTGTTTATGGCCACACTGGTGACTACTGAAGCCACTAATAAATGTAGTGTTAGGTTAGGAGCCACATGATTGGTTAGATGAATGAGCTGGTGTAGAATGTTCATGTTTTATCTCATTTATGGTTTATAAGTAATACACAGTATCAGATGTCCTATTGTTGCGGTTTCATTGGCGCAGAGGACAAAAGATACCGAGATTTGAATTCAAACTCATTCTTGACTAAATGTCATGATGTCATAAAGCACCATATATGCAAGAACCAATCAGATTTGATGTTACTGCTGCCATATTTGGCATTTATTTAACCTGTAGAAAGACAGCACAAGCATAGTTTTCACAAAAAAGAAATTTGTGAGATTTCTAATGACCAAACAGTTATGAAACACTAGACAGATTGTAATACTAGAGAAAAAGTATTGATCAAATTAATCAGATTTCAAGTCAATTACGTAATAGCCCAGAAATGAATAGGAACTCGACCTGTCACAAAACTATCTGTGACTTCTCTGATGAACAGTTTCACTGTATGTTTGATCGGTGATGTGATATCATTAGGACATTTAGGAGTTTTCTTGTGTTCTCCAGGTTCCAGCTCACAGTTGAGGTGTTTGATTATATGGATGCAGAACTTCGATTAGCAGAAGCAGGTAAGTATCCTTAAGCTTTTATTATATCATTTATTTAATAATAATACTAATATTATATACACTGTGTAATGAATATACGCGTCATGTGTAAGTGGCACACCAGTAGACATCACATTTTTAGATTCTTACAGATGATGCTAGTTCAACAGACCCGCTCAGCATCCTGCTACTAATGAATGGTTTTAAAGTGTTGCTTCAGAACTTATAACACTGGTGTGTGTGTGTGTGTGTGTGTGTGTGTGTGCGTGTGTGCATGCACATGTGCGTGTGTGTTCATTCTTGTGAGGACCACTGGAGTGAGCACTCTCACTTTTAAAATGCTGTTTGAGGGTTAAGACTTGGTTTTAAGGTTAAAGTTAGAACAAGGTTAAGGTTATGGTAAGGAACTAGATATTGCCTTGTGTCAATGAATATCCAAATAAAGATAGCTATACAAATGTGTGTGTATATATATGCGAGAGAGAGCATGCATTCAACAGACATTAAATATAATTTAGAAAAAACAATGTATCTGCTTTGCTTGGGCAATGTCTTTATCTGGATCTTTGACTATAGCAGGCTGTGTGGCTCTTGTGAAATCACTTGTGTTGTGATATGGAACTGTGATGTGGTCAACAGATGTCAAACTTCTGTCTCTCAACATCTGCCAGTCATATCTGTATTAGAGCCTCTCATGTATAATACTGTTATGTTTGTTCACATGTATGAAAAAAACAGCCCAAAAGTTATTTTTCTCTCTGTCCTTCATTCTTAGTGCTCCGCCAGCTCAATATGTCCATAGCCGTCTCCACCCTGACCTCAGGTCAATGTAAACTAGCGCCTCTCATCCAGGTGATCCAAGACTGCAGCCATCTGTACCACTACACGGTCAAACTGCTCTTCAAACTGCACGCCTGTGAGTCTCAGAGCATCACCATCACGACAGATCACAGATATAAAATTCACATGCAATTTAGTGTGTTTAAATTGTGCTCGAGTAATTCTTTTGCTCGGATCTGAATCAGCTGATTGTTGGCATCAGTAGTTTATTTTTCAGTTTTTTTGTTGTTGTCTGTTGTTTAGCACATGCTAACATTGCACCGTTTGTTTCTGGATGAGGTTGTTAAATAAGTGTTTTGTTTTGAAACGGCAGGTTTACCAGCAGACACACTTCAGGGTCACCGCGAGCGCTTTCACGATCAGTTCCACAGGTATAAACAGTGTGTTATTACTGAAGACCTAAAGGTGCAGTAAATCATTTCTGACAAATGCTGTTGATATTTGAAATCAACACAGAAACAAACACCCCCCCCTTCATTGCTCCACCCTCAAGATAACAAACATGCAACACAGATGATGACTGGAGCACACACCACCCATTGGCTATGAGAGTGTTATTGTGTTATGGGGATTTTGTTACACAGGTGACTCTTTACACAGGCAGGACTGTGTTCAAACACAACATTTCATTTTCAACACACAACAGACAGAACAGACATCTAGCAAATATTCACAAAGTTGTTTGGGTGTTAATTTCAGTTTTCAGTAGTGTTTCTCAGAAATCACTTACTGAACCTTTAGGAAAACATGCTGTTATTTACATGATAATTGTTTGATTCTGATTACTTTTAGCCTTAAAACATTCCTGAATAAAGCACGAGATATGATGTATTTTAAGAGGCTCATCCAGATCCCCAGACTGCCAGATGTGAGTAAACACACTCTCAGAACACATGAAAACATAATGTCATATTTACAGATATGTATTTACTCCGTGTCAGAACGCTGGTTACAGGTCTGTTCACAGGTCCTCTTTCTTCTGCTTCTTTCATTGTTAGTCTCCACCGAACTTCCTGCGGGCGTCTGCTCTAGCAGAGCATGTGAAACCCATGGTGGTCATCCCAGATGAAGAAGAGCCAGAGGAGCAAGAGGAAGATGAACCCGAGCCGCTGATCGACGTGAGCGAGTCGATGCCCATCATGAACTCACAGCCCACGGTACTGTCAGCAGATAACGTTTGAAGATGTTTCACTGAGGGGTTGCAGGAACTGCTTCATTGTGTTCACATGGATGTGTTTGTGGAATAAATCACAGATTGCTGTGAAAACATCTCACCTGAATCTTTTCCTATTTGTCTGTTATCTTTGTCTGTGTTTTGATATGGATCCTCTTTAATGTTATGTGACTTCTTTAATATGTACTGTATTGATATTTTATAGGCTGACATTTTCGATCAGGCATTCGGACCACCAAATAACGGATTTGATGATCGGTAGGAAACAGTTCAAATACATTTACATTACATTTAGTCATTTAGCAGACGCTTTTATCCAATGCGACTTACAAAAGGACGAGAGCATTGAACATTTTCCCTTGCGAGCCGACAAGCCAAGACTACAAAGCTACATTTACAAGCGGACATTGTATTCTGCTACTAGAGACAGAATGAACTAGAGACAAGAAGATTTTTTTTTAAGAATAGGATAGAGCATCATTTGTGTTTTTAAAGAATTATGAATGACGTGTTTTGTAAAAGGTTTGTGAAAGTTATATTTTGCAGACATCTATGAACAGGTGGACAGTTCACACTGTATTTCCTCTTTGTTATAGGGACGTCCAAATCGAACGTTTAAAGCGAGAAATTGAACTGCTGCAAGCCGAGCTTGAGAAGATCAAAGGAGAGGTGAGATGAATGAAATTGTAGTACCACCTTTTGAGATAAAACATTATTCCCTGAATTTTACCTCTGTCCAACAAAAGCAAAGCATAATCTACTTTATCTGTTGTGTGTTTACCTGTGCATGTGGGACGAATAGAATGTGAATGTTTGGTTAGCAATTTGAGAGGAACGTCAAGCGGAGTGTCCAAATTGTGTCCATATTTAAGTGTGTTCTTTCACAAAGATGAAACTATTTTTAGCTAACAATATGCAAAATATTCCAACCTTATAGTAAACAGATGAAGTATGTAGCATGTTTTCTGAATATATCTTACACATTGGTGTCACATGACTTGTTCTCATGTTAAAGCTATTAGATATATGTTAGCCTAGCATGAAAAGTTGCTGAAATGTCTGTATGAATTGATATCTTACCATTACTTGATTTCAGGCCCAGCGTTATATCACACAGCTCAAGTCACAGATCAACAGTCTGGAGGCGGAGCTTGAGGAGCAGCGTATGCAGAAACAGCGCGCCCTGGTGGAGAACGAGCAGCTACGCATAGAACTAGAGTCCTTAAAGCATCACAGCACTGAGCACGAGAGCCTGCAGGCCACCTTTGTGGAGGCGGAGAGTGAGTCTGCGCAGACATGCATATACACACACATTCCAAATGAAACACAGATGAGTCTCAACCAATGCCCATGATCTTGTACACAGAACGAGCCCAAGCAACAGAGATGCGGTATAATAAACTGAAGGAAAAACATGCTGAACTGGTCGCCAATCACGCCGAACTTCTCAGAAAGGTATGACGAATCAGCACAGATGAATTAGTATAGACGAATCAGCACAGACAAATCAGCACAGATGAATTATTACAGACGAATCAGCACAGACTAATTAGCATAAATGAATTTGCATTACTTCAGTATATGCTTCAGTAACTACATTTATGTGTCTGAAAATTCCAATTATGGTCATAATCTGTCCAAGATAATACAACGTGCGATGTTCTCAACTAGAATAGGATCTTCATTGGAGAATGATGTGCGTGTTATTATGATAATTCTGTCTTTTGTCTGGTGAAGAGCGCAGACACAGTGAAGATGCTGTCAGCCACACAGCAAACTCAAGAGGACGTGGAGCGAACCAAGCAGCAGTTAGCCTTCGAGATAGAGAGAGTCAGACAGGAATCAGACATGAAGGTCAGAACACGAACCCGTGTATTCTTAAACGAAACATCCAAAACATCATCTTAAAACAAACACTGTTCTTTAAGATGGAGGAGCAGAAGTTTGATATGGACAAACTGCGAAGAGAACTTGAGGAGAAGAATGCAGAGATCCAAAGAGTCAGAGCTTCATTACAGACCACTGAGAAGGTAGAATTTATGTTCCCGCTCCATTTACCCTACCTCTCCAAAGTCTGTCATCACTATAATCTTTTCTTGATTCAGAGGAAACAGTATTATTACATGCATTAAATATAATCAAGAATCACAGAAGCGATGAAGAGTGATACAAATGTGAGTCCAAATGTGATGTGCGTCCCTGATCGACTCTGATGCACTCTGGTTTGCGTGATTATAAAATGTGTTAGAATAATTTACACCTGCTGTCTCGTCATAACTGGATCTGATGAAATGAACGTGAGATGTATCAGGCTTTGTTTGAGTGAAATGTTGAGACAGCTCTGTGTTTTGGCTTGTTTCCTCATTCAGACAGGAGAGCAGTTGAACAGCTCCATGGCTGCGCTGCAGGCGGAGAAGGAGAGATTATTACGCTCTGTGAGTGAGAAGGATGCAGAGCTGTCCTCGCTGAAGCACACGGCTCAGATAAAGGAGTCGTCGCTGCTGCAGGAGAGAGACAAGAGCATCCGAGAGCTGGGAGATCTTCAGGGCAAACTCAAAGAGAAGGTACCAGCAGCTTGAACATCTTCAAATGACATGAGATGAAACACTTTTAAATTAGTGCTGGAATGGGATTTTTGATCATTTGCCTTTTCTGGATCTCATCATGTGTCAGCCCTCATTTAGAGACTTACATTCAGGATCCAAAATTAACTCTTGCCAAATGTGTGTGAAAACTGTTTTTGATGAGTAATTAAGACCAGCTGGCTAGTAACGCTATTGAGAACTGCAGTATAATACCTGGTTTAAACTGCTGATCTGACTCATTGTATTAGTCATGTGTGTGATTCACCCTAAAGACCAGCAGCATATACTAAAAATACAGAGCCCACACTCCTGCTGCTGGAACACCTTTTACTCAGTAGAAAATGTATCGTCATAAATGTAAGACTTTAAATCCAGAAACCAGAAGATGATGGTATGTGTGTTCTTGTTTTTCTACCATTGTGGGGACCAAATATCACAATGGTAAAAGTCACACACACCTGCATTGTGGGGACCAGCCAGCGGACCCATGGGAAAATTGATTACTAAACATACTAAATGAGGCTTATTTGAAAATGTAAAAAATGTTTATGTGAGGGGATAGAATACACAGTTTGTACAGTTTAAGACTTGTGTCTATGGAAAGTCTCCCAAAGGTAGCTGTACAAACGTGTGTGTGTGTGTGTACGTGTGCATGTGTGTGTGGCTTCAGGTGAGTCGAGAGGAGCAGCTCCAGCAGAAGTTATTGGAGGAGCAGTTCTCTCTGCTGCAGGCCACCGTCTCTGAGGCTGAAAACATCATCCAGGATGCTGTTTCTAAACTAGATGATCCACTGCACATCCGCTGTACCAGCTCACCAGGTAACGTTTTCTTCCTCATGTACAAAATACTTCTGATTCACAAAATGTTGAGGACTTGTTTGTTGACTGGATAATTTGTAAAATTTTACAAATTAACATTGATCACTGTTCTCTAGATTACCTCATCAGCCGGGCAGAGGCCACGCTTGGGTCCGTTGATAAAGTGCAGACTGGCCACTTTGAGTTTGTGAAGAATATGAGGGGTATTTTCTTGCTCCCTCTCTCTCACCCAGCGTTCTGGCTGTGTATATCTTACATATGTGTATTATTTTTTGTGTGTTTGTTCATGTTTACCTTCTGTTTCTGGTTTAGATGCTGGTGGACTTGTTAGGGCTCTTACTCAGTTCTCTCATCTGGCTGCTGACACAATCACCAATGGAAGTGCCACAGCAAACATGGCCCCTCCCGACCACTCTGACCGTAAATACACACACATGGGCCACACACACACATTCATTATTACTAGGTCAATAACACTATGAACTAACACAAATGGGAGTATGGGAATTATGTAGAGACAAAGAAATGTTTAAAAATCACTGGCTGATATTAAATTACAGCTGCATGTTGTGGTCATTCATTGGGTGCATCCTGGGATGCTTTTTTAAACTGTATTGCAGTTTCTATAATTGACCTGGTCAGACTCATTTATATGTAGCCACAATTTATATTTGTTCAATATACATTACATATTATACTAGAAATATACTAATATACTATAAAAAAGCTATATACTATACTATATACTGTAGTATACTAATACTATACTATACAAATATATTGTTATGGGTATTACAAATAAGCTGAGTACACTGAGTTTTGGGCTAGGAAAAGTGATATTCTTAAGTAATAAGAATTCTGAATTTCTAAATAATAAGTAATTCTAATCTAATTATGAGCTTTTAAGAAGAAAACTCTAGATCAGAAGATTTTAAGGTCATGAGAATAAAATTCAGTCAGTTTTGGATAGTGATGTGCAATCCTGTGAACTGTGGACATTGTTTATATTGTTGATGTGTTTTTATTTTAAGTGATGAACGTTTGTGTGTACATGAATCTGTAGGTTTGACAGAGAGCTGTAAGTCTTGTGCCACCCAGAGCCTGAAGTTCCTGAGGGATCTTAAATCCAAAACATCTCTGAAGACGGCTGATCCGGCTTCGATTCGAGCAGCTGTGCAGAAGATCCTCCGAATAGGACAGGTGAGACACCTGAAACTGACACAAGATCTGCTCCAAAACTTAGCTGCCTCTCTTGTTGTCTACACAGACAGCTGACGGTTTTGAGAGAGTTGCTGCACATGCATAAGTAGCATCTTTAACATTCTTTTATATTAACTGTATCTTTTCTCTCTCGCTCTCTCAGGATTTGAGGCCGAAAGGGATGGATGTTGGAAAAGACGAGTTGGGTGACTTGGTGGATAAAGAAATGGCTGCTACCTCTGCTGCTATTGAGGAGGCTGTTAGGAGAATAGATGTAAGTACAGGCCTGTTTATTATACACCGCTGCAGCATTTAACAGACATCCTGCAGCAGCGACACAGGCTGCATCAATATTTACACCTAATAAATCCCATTTGATGTTTTTACATGCCATTATAATCATTATCAGCAGGTATTGTGTGATGAAGTCATGTACAAATGTTAACATTACGGTTGAAGGCATATGCAGATATGAACTTTATGGTTTAAAGTTTATTTTCTAGGTTTTTCTGGTGTGTCGTGTTGTAATAGGTAATGAAATGATTTGTGATTGTAGCATCATTACTGAGGCTGTTGCATTGCACCTTTTGCCGTTTTGGTTCTGATGTGATTTATGCTTGACAGGAAATGATGAATCAAGCCAGGAAGGACACAACAGGTGTTAAGCTGGAGGTCAATGAAAGGTCAGTGATATATAAATATTTAATACAGAGTATCGAGTTTAATATCAGCGTTTAATATAGAGTTATTATCAGAATGGTACAGTTATATCTTTTAAATGTTTCCTCCAGAATCCTGAATAGCTGCACTAATCTCATGAAGGTAAGATCAACTTCAGTCAGCTTAGAAAAAAACAAATTAATTACAATTAAAAACAAGCTGCTTCATCCTATAAGAATGAAGTATGAAAATAACTGCAGGAATAAAGGAGCATTTATATCTGTTAGTCAGTGCTGTTAGGGGACTCAAGTGTCTGAAAGTGGAACTGTGTATGAAAAGCATTATGAGGAGAATGAGTGACCATTTAAAACAAAGTAAACTTTACTGAAAGCTCAGTCCGACAGACTCATCTCCAGTGATTACAACCTTTGAAGATAAAATCTTATTATATAATATTATAATCCATTGACGTAGTGACATGATTAATTACTTTCATGGTATCATGGTTGTATTATCAGATAAAACAGTATATATACTTTGTGCAGGCCATCCGTTTGCTAGTGTTGGCATCCACAGACCTGCAGAAGGAGATTGTAGAAGGTGGAAGGGTAAAGTGATCTTTTATGTCTTTGTTTATACTGTCATGCTGGTGACGGTGTTTTCACAGTAAATGTTGATAGTGAAGATTTTCACACAGTGGGCTCTGAGACTGCTAACTAATGCTTCTGTTTTTTTTTTTAAATGTAATTATGAAAATTATCATAACAAATTATATTAATAGTATTACAATATGAATGAAAAGTTAAAACGTGTATGTCTCAGAGTATGGGACCCACCTGTATGGAAGTATATAAATGTTTGCTTGTAATACTTCATCTTTTGTTCTGTGGTTTCTTACCTCAGAGGCCATATTTGACTTGACTTTGAATTGTTTCTTTCACTCTTATTTACTGACACTCGTCACTCAGTTTCAGGTCTTCTGTTCTCTCGTTTATTTTAGGGTGCAGCTTCTGTAAAGGAGTTTTACGCTCGTAACTCTCGCTGGACTGAGGGTCTTATATCTGCCTCCAAAGCTGTAGGATGGGGTGCCACACAGATGGTGTATGTGTATTATCTGCTTTGTATTATAGTCTTTACTTCAGTACACAGTTCATAAGGGTTGTCAAACATTTTTGTAGTTGATACCAGTATTTGTTGATATTATGGCATTACGTTCTGTCCTAGAGTTCTGTCCATTCTATAGTCATAATTACTTCTGAGTGCCACATATTTATGAGCAACAGAACTTTGGCGTCCATATAGCACAGAGTGTTTTATGTTTGTAACACAGCTGTGTCCTCACTTTCACCAGTGATTCAGCAGATAAGGTGGTGTTGCACACTGGGAAGTATGAGGAGCTGATCGTGTGCTCTCATGAGATTGCAGCCAGCACTGCGCAGCTGGTCGCTGCTTCCAAGGTTTCTCATTTCTCTCATACAATACACTACCAAAAGTTTAGGATCAGTTAACTAAAATGTTTCTTATGATCTTAAAAATCTTTAAATCTTTTATTCTATAGGTGTACGTTTCAGTGTTTTAGTTTTCTAATGAAAGACACAAATATGTTGGCACAATTATATTTTTGTCTACAAAAGTTCATATTTTATTTTAAGTTCAAATATAATGCTTCACAATTACAAAATGTTTATTTCTCTCAATGCATCAAACTCAGTGGAAATACACACACAGAACTGCAATAATTTACTAATAAAAACTACTGTGTGTTTTTACCATGTGTAAATATCTGCTGTCTTATGCTGTTGTTTGGATTTCTGTGCATGGGAAGGTTTTGCTTATGGGCAGTATTGCACTTTTTGACCGTTGATGGTTTCAGTATTCATATTGTGAGATATGTGAGATGTTAAGTATCAACACAGCTGCTGTGTTCTGTGTCTGGGCAGGTGAAGGCAGATTCCGGCAGTAAGAAGCTGGGTGTTCTTCAGCAGGCCTCACGTCATGTTAATGAGATGGCTGCTAACGTGGTGGCGTCCACCAGGACGGGGCAGGATCAGATCGAGGACAAGGGTGTGTGTGATGTCACAGGGTCATGCTTCCAGTTCTCACTGTGCAGTTCATAAAATTAATTGTTTTTCTCTGTTCTCATATGAATATTAAAGACACAATGGACTTCTCTGGCATGTCTTTGATCAAGCTGAGAAAAGAAGAAATGGAATCACAGGTTTGTCTGGTCAAACATTCATTGTAATGGACTTGTGCGGTAGAACCTGAGCAGTTATTCTGTGTGTGAACATATGATGCATGTCATTTAAAACTGTTTCATTCTCCTCCCAGGTGAAGGTTCTAGAGCTAGAATCCATGCTGGACAATGAGCGTCTGCGTTTGGGAGAACTCAGGAAGAAGCACTATGAGATAGCAGGAGTCCCTCTGGAGCAGCTGGAGCAGAACAACGGCCTGCAGACCTCAACACATCTGAATGCAGCCCCCTCCTCTCCCAAACCATCTAAACCCACCCTCATGAAGAAACCCACCCTTGCCCAAAAACCCAACATCCCACCCAAAAGCACAGTAAGTTCCACGCACACTACAGCCTCTATAAAGATCTCTTCACATTTTTGGTATTGACTTTGTCCAAAGATTATAACCAAACTCTTGATTTTTGTTGACAGCAGCAAGTCATTATTCATTTTCTATAACTGCATTAACCACATTACTGTTGCACATCACTTTGTCACCTTTATGAACTAGTAACATCAAATCAATAGTGTAAGAAACTGTACACAGTATATTAGACATAAATCTGAACATTTCTAAGCAAAAAGCAGAGGATAAACCAAGTAATGTATATAACATACAGCTACTCTAGTGTGATAAACATCTGGTGGAGTACATCACAGAGAGCAAACAGTTCTGCTACCGGATAACTACTAAAACATGCCAAGAGGTTTGTCATTAATTTGATTACATTTAATCAGCTGAAGCTTTTTGTCCTGTTCTTCCAGTTGAGGTGAGCATCTGGGTGAAGATATCTGAGGACTTGACCTGTCTACAAACAACATGCATCCAAACATTAAAAACATGGTCATTTTACAATCACTTTGTCCACTGTGTCACTGGTCAGTCACATGTCCTTCTGTACCTTCCAGGTCACACTCTTCTCCATATGAGGCTCTTAGTTGTGGAGTTACAGTATCGGGTGTTCATCATGTCCGATTTCAGATCTTTTGGTTTTTAAATTACAGATATTATTTACTGTTTTATTTCAATAACACACAGAATGTAATAGGGCAAATAGTAAGTAGCTGTGACTTTAGGTCAAAAATAACATTACTACAATGCATGTTTGATTTGTGAGTGTGCTCACATTATTTTGTGTGATTCTTACTAAACGTATATTACAATAAACATAAGAGTAGGAGACTTCTTTAACACTATGTGTATATTCATTGAGTACTGTATATGTTGAACCTTTTTAATTGGGAGGTTTTTCATTGAATCAGGGTAAAATGGTTCTCTCTTGATAAAATCCATGTCTATATATTTTAGTCGTTTGACTGTTCCTTGTAATAAATGAACAATAAATTTTGGTCATGTGGATGAGACTGATTTTATGCAGTGTGTATGTGCTTTGACTAATATTGATTGACTAATTGCCAGTTTAGATCAGTGTTTCAGTGTTTAGATCCTCTGTGGTTCAAAACAATAAAAAGCAAAAACTTGTAGCGAATATATTTGTAATAAAATATTAAATAACTGATGCCTTTTCTCAGAACTTCCTTTATATTTTGCTAGGTCAGCTGTGTGAATTTAAGGGGTACAAAAACAGCAGAGTAACCACAGGTATAGTTCATTGTATTCTTTTGGAAATGTTTCTCTTGAAATGTCTTATCAAACCTTATTTTTAAAAAAACTTTTGTTTAAAATGTCTTAAAGTGTGTTTGTGATATTTTAATGTCACAAATGTCTAATAATTTATTTCTTGTAAATATATTTGTGTGTGTACAGGTTGACCTATATGAGCACCAAATGTCCAACATTGTGAAATATAACCAACTTGTGAGCTCATTTTACTGGTCCTCACACTAAATAAAACTGCTCATAAACCGGCCAAATCATGTTTGTCTTTGAATCAAATGTCACGCTTGTGTTGGGTTTGGGGTGAGGGATATAAAATAATTTTTAGCTGAAACTAAACATCAGTCTTTATGTTTTAATCATCAGATGTTAACAAATTAGCATTTGCGTATTTTTTATATCACATTCCATTTAATTTACTTTCAGTGTTGCAGCTGAAGGCTAGTGTACAGGCAATAATGTATAATACACTGAATCTTCAGGTATATGAAGCGACAAAATGATGAAAGCAAAAACTCTATGAACTGTTTCTGTGCATAGAGGTGTTCACAGATAAAACACCACAGAATATACTGTAAGAAAACTTTTACAGCAACAAAGATGTTTTGCTGATACCCATTTGACTATTATAACAAAAATAACCTAGTATGGAAAGTAGCTAGTTTTACACACAAAATGCCTGCGAGACAATTTAAACAGTCAACCCATTTACCAGTTATTCAAAGAAAAAATCCATTTGCCCCTCCATTAATTGTCGTGATGCTGTGCAGAACTGATCATTTGATTGATTAGTATGTTTGAATCTTTTTCAGAAACTTATGCAGCTATACATCTTAATTTTGTCCATTCGAGTAACCAGTAAAGTGATCCCTTTATACTGAAAGAAATCCAAACACAATTTACACACAATTCCTTATAAACAAACAATGTGCTTTAATGCATTTGAGCATCTCTTAAAAAAAAGATTCAAATAAAAGAAACCTTCTTGGAAATCAGGTACAATTTCAAAATGTTACATTCTGCACAAATCTGAATAAAATGTAGAAAATACCCTGACTGGAATAATCTGCTCTTCATTTATCTTCTATTCTTAATCACACTTTAACACTATGAAGGGGCTTCATCGTTCAGTCTACCTATGATTTAATATTTAATCTGTAACAGTGGACCGTAAAAAACTATTTTGGCAACACAGACCACACATCATTGTATCTGTACATTAATTACAGGAAAACAGAGCACCAGGGGCTTGTTACAATACACACGGGCCCTCAGTAAGAGCAAGTTAGTGCTTGAGCCACGGATGAGCGGCAGTGGCTTCTTTACTGCGATCACCATAATCGTACAGCAGCTCCTCATCCAACTTGATGTGTTTGGAGGCCAGGAGGATGAGGTGAGGAACCCCATTTATATCATGCAGTTTGGGCTGTAGGTTGCCGTTCTTACTGTGGTTGATCAGTCGTCCCAGGCGGCTGGTTTCTTTAGTCGCATCCACACTAGACAATTACACAAGCCCAAACAGATACACCTTTTCACTGTATGACCAATCATTTCTCTCAATTATGAAGCTTAATGGCATAATAAACAGTGTTGAGGCCTATTTACATGTGCAAAACACTGTATTCCTGTGACTATTCATACCAAGGGTGATTCACTTTCTCTCAGTTATACAAATTAGTTATGAGGTGAACTTCTGCATCACTCTTGGTGTGAATAGTTTTGGGCTGAAAATGGCTCATTTGCTTTACACTGTTTTCACTGTGAACAGACCTTTATATTAGAAGCCAATGTCACAACAAAACACTCACACTGGGAGAGTAAGACTCACCAGTAGTTTTTGTCACAGTAGCGGAAATAGAACATGTAGCAGCCTGTGGTGGGATCTTGAGTGTACTGAGATTCCCTCTCCTTAGCATCTGTGATCTGTAGCAAATCCCCGTGATACTCCACTACAAACTGACCTTTCTGGAACTCTCTGTCTGCAAAAACACCTCGTCCTTTTCCTTCAATATATTTCACCTGGATTAACAAAAAGATGTTTCTTAAATCAGAGCATGACAAAGCCATAAAGATTCTGTTCCTGTAGCTGAATTAGAGGATAACGTTGTGATGAAGAGTTTGATAAATGCTCACCTTCAGCCCCTCCTCCACATTGTTTGTAATGAGGTCATCAATGTGCCGATGTTTCTCGCTCTGTGTTAATACAAGACGACCATGTTCAGGTCTCGATTAGATAACTTTCAGCCTAGTCGAATCAGAATTCTTGAATGTAAATTGGTTAGTTAATACTTCATAGGTTATCAAAAAAAACATTGTAACTGGGGTCATAAGAATAAACCATTTAAAAATGGCAAATTTCTCTCCATAGCACTACAAATTGTGGGAGTTTTAAACCTTCAGCTCAGTTTTGCTTTTCCTGCAGCTTCGTCTGACAGGAAAATAATCTGTGACTTTTTGATTCTGTTCAGAATTGTTGCCTTTCAATCTGAAATAAAACAGAACACGAGACAAAAGTGAACATTTGGGTCCATCTCCTGCTATCCAATTAAAGGCGCAATATGTAATCGTCACTGCTCGAGATCGCATTTTCAAAACAATAATACAGGTGAAGCTTAATGCAAGCTGTCATCTTCACCGTCCAGAGATAAAAATCAATCAGGGAATTCATGAATTATGGTCATGAATGACATTTTTATTACCTGTATGTTTGACCACACAGTGATGTAAAGAAATGTAAAGTTTAATGCAAAATTAATACTGCCATAGACTTCACTAAACTCAATGAGTACAAACAAAGTGCAATTTACATTTTACAAACACTTCAAAACGTGAGATAACACAAGAACATGACTGAACAAAATATATAACAATGGGCAAGTGGTTTTGAACACTTGAATACAAAAATCATACATATTGTGTCTTTAAACTGATAAATGGAAGGAACAATCTTACTGTCCAATGCAGAAAAACATGCCTTCAGTTCTCAGCAATTATACAATTACTTCATGACATTAAATGAACATTCAGCTGTTTACTAGATTTATTCAGTAAACTTACTGTCTGCCTTTTGACTTCTTGTTTTTGCTGTTAGGCTCTTGCTGAGGTTGTGCTTGTTTCCTCATTCGAGAATCACAGGACACAGCAGTCTTATTAGGTTCACTAGGCTTGTTCTCTTCTTTAGCTGCCTTTAACTTATTTGTACCTTAAACCAAAGAAAGTCCTTCAGTCAGTATGATGGAGAGTGGCTCTGCTTCTGCACAGCTGCATAACATCAGTGTCATATACAGTAATGCAGGATTTCTGAGCATACATCACAGCAGTTTTTAAAGACTGTAAAGTTTATATATATATTATATATGAGTGTTAACGCAGTCTGGTACCGTGTTTACTGCAGGCAGGTGACTTGTTCTCCACACATGACAGAGACAGAGGAGAGCGCAGCACGGCGGGCACTGCCGTCTGCCTGTGGCACACCTGCAAGACACATTGTGATATTTATTAACAACAACTTACATTAATCGAAATGCAGTGCTGAAAACGACCAGACAAACACAAAATCAGACAAACGCAAAAACAGACAAACACAAAAACAGACAAACACAAAATCAGACAAACACAAAAACAGACAAACGCAAAAACAGACAAACGCAAAAACAGACAAACACAAAAACAGACAAACACAAAAACAGACAAACACAAAATCAGACAAACACAAAATCAGACAAACACAAAATCAGACAAACACAAAATCAGACAAACACAAAATCAGACAAACACAAAATCAGACAAACACAAAAACAGACAAACACAAAATCAGACAAACACAAAATCAGACAAACACAAAATCAGACAAACACAAAATCAGACAAACACGACTCCTACCACCAGCGTCCCCACACCGTTTTCTTTCACTTCTTTCCCCGCTTCGTCGTTTACATTGGCGTTCACGGGTGCCGGTTTGGCACAAATCGCCGTTTTCTGTTGACCTAACGGGCACAGCACAGAGCTCACAGCACAGAGCTCACAGCACAGAGCTCACAGCACAGAGCGCTTTAATACAGCCGAAACAAGACGCGAGTTCAACCCAACACTTTACTGAAGCAAGATAACACTGAGTCTGAAAGACGCAAATACACTGTTACCTTTCCCCATCTTACAGTTCCGACGACGAGGAGGATGATGATGATGATGATGATAATGATGATGATGATGATGAGGAGGAGGAGGAACGCGATGATGAACACACTCACAACTCCAGCGCGACTTCCGGAGTTTTAAAAATCCACCTTGCCGTTTATTGGTCAAGCTCCAGTGACGTCACGCGGCTCGCTGGTGTGCGTGACGTCACCCACGCCTTCATACTCCTGTAAACGCAGAGCTGCGGCCGCGTGTCAACACGTGTACATCATTACTATATAGTGTACACGAACTGAGTTCCTCACTATATAGTGTACACGAACTGAGTTCCTCACTATATAGTGTACACGAACTGAGTTCCTCACTATATAGTGTACACGAACTGAGTTCCTCACTATATAGTGTACACGAACTGAGTTCCTCACTATATAGTGTACACGAACTGAGTTCCTCACTATATAGTGTACACGAACTGAGTTCCTCACTATATAGTGTACACGAACTGAGTTCCTCACTATATAGTGTACACGAACTGAGTTCCTCACTATATAGTGTACACGAACTGAGTTCCTCACTATATAGTGTACACGAACTGAGTTCCTCACTATATAGTGTACACGAGTTCTCGAGTTCCTCACTATATAGTGTACACGAACTGAGTTCCTCACTATATAGTGTACACGAACTGAGTTCCTCACTATATAGTGTACACGATTCCTCACTATATAGTGTACACGAACTGAGTTCCTCACTATATAGTGTACACGAACTGAGTCCCATGAGTACAGTCAATATAGTGTACACGAACTGAGTTCCTCACTATATAGTGTACACTGACTGAATCACACGAGTCTGACACTGCCGCTGAGCACCTCTGCTGGTACAACAGTGTGAGTGCACTATATAGTGTACACGAACTGAGTTCCTCACTATATAGTGCACACGAACTGTGTTCCTCACTATATAGTGCACACGACCTGAATCACACGAGTCTGACACTGCCGCTGAGCACCTCTGCTGGTACAACAGTGTGAGTGCTACTATATAGTGTACACGAACTGTGTTCCTCACTATATAGTGTACACGACGACCTGAATCACACGAGTCTGACACTGCCGCTGAGCACCTCTGCTGGTACAACAGTGTGAGTGCACTATATAGTGTACACGAACTGAGTTCCTCACTATATAGTGCACTCACGTACCTGAATCACACGAGTCTGACACTGCCGCTGAGCACCTCTGCTGGTACAACAGTGTGAGTGCACTATATAGTGTACACGAACTGTGTTCCTCACTATATAGTGCACACGACCTGAATCACACAAGTCTGACACTGCCGCTGAGCACCTCTGCTGGTACAACAGTGTGAGTGCACTATATAGTGTACACGAACTGTGTTCCTCACTATATAGTGCACACGACCTGAATCACACGAGTCTGACACTGCCGCTGAGCACCTCTGCTGGTACAACAGTGTGAGTGCACTATATAGTGTACACGAACTGTGTTCCTCACTATATAGTGTACACGACCTGAATCACACGAGTCTAACACTGCCGCTGAGCACCTCTGCTGGTACAACAGTGTGAGTGCACTATATAGTGTACACAAACTGAGTTCCTCACTATATAGTGTACACGACCTGTGTTCCTCACTATATAGTGTACACGAACTGTGTTCCTCACTATATAGTGCACACGACCTGAATCACACGAGTCTGACACTGCCGCTGAGCACCTCTGCTGGTACAACAGTGTGAGTGCACTATATAGTGTACACGAACTGTGTTCCTCACTATATAGTGCACACGACCTGAATCACACGAGTCTGACACTGCCGCTGAGCACCTCTGCTGGTACAACAGTGTGAGTGCACTGTATAGTGTACACGAACTGAGTTCCTCACTATATAGTGCACACGACCTGAATCACACAAGTCTGACACTGCCGCTGAGCACCTCTGCTGATACAACAGTGTGAGTGCACTATATAGTGTACACGAACTGTGTTCCTCACTATATAGTGCACACGACCTGAATCACACGAGTCTGACACTGCCCTGAGCACCTCTGCTGGTACAACAGTGTGAGTGCACTATATAGTGTACACGAACTGTGTTCCTCACTATATAGTGCACACGACCTGAATCCACCGAGTCTGACACTGCCGCTGAGCACCTCTGCTGGTACAACAGTGTGAGTGCACTATATAGTGTACACGAACTGAGTTCCTCACTATATAGTGCACACGACCTGAATCACACGAGTCTGACACTGCCGCTGAGCACTGCACTCTGTACAACAGTGTGAGTGCACTATATAGTGTACACGAACTGTGTTCCTCACTATATAGTGTCACACGACCTGAATCACACAAGTCTGACACTGCCGCTGAGCACCTCTGCTGGTACAACAGTGTGAGTGCACTATATAGTGTACACGAACTGTGTTCCTCACTATATAGTGTACACGACCTGAATCACACGAGTCTGACACTGCCGCTGAGCACCTCTGCTGGTACAACAGTGTGAGTGCACTATATAGTGTACACAAACTGAGTTCCTCACTATATAGTGTACACGACTGTGTTCCTCACTATATAGTGTACATTGTTCCTCACTATATAGTGCACAACCTGAATCACACGAGTCTGACACTGCCGCTGAGCACCTCTGCTGGTACAACAGTGTGAGTGCACTATATAGTGTACACGACCTGTGTTCCTCACTATATAGTGTACACGAACTGTGTTCCTCACTATATAGTGTACACGACCTGAATCACACGAGTCTGACACTGCCGCTGAGCACCTCTGCTGGTACAACAGTGTGAGTGCACTATATAGTGTACACGAACTGTGTTCCTCACTATATAGTGCACACGACCTGAATCACACGAGTCTGACACTGCCGCTGAGCACCTCTGCTGGTACAACAGTGTGAGTGCACTGTATAGTGTACACGAACTGAGTTCCTCACTATATAGTGCACACGACCTGAATCACACAAGTCTGACACTGCCGCTGAGCACCTCTGCTGATACAACAGTGTGAGTGCACTATATAGTGTACACGAACTGTGTTCCTCACTATATAGTGTACACGACCTGAATCACACGAGTCTGACACTGCCGCTGAGCACCTCTGCTGGTACAACAGTGTGAGTGCACTATATAGTGTACACGAACTGTGTTCCTCACTATATAGTGTACACGAACTGAGTTCCTCACTATATAGTGTACACAAACTGTGTTCCTCACTATATAGTGTACACGAACTGAGTTCCTCACTATATAGTGTACACGAACTGTGTTCCTCACTATATAGTGCACACGACCTGAATCACACGAGTCTGACACTGCCGCTGAGCACCTCTGCTGGTACAACAGTGTGAGTGCACTATATAGTGTACACGAACTGTGTTCCTCACTATATAGTGCACACGACCTGAATCACACGAGTCTGACACTGCCGCTGAGCACCTCTGCTGGTACAACAGTGTGAGTGCACTATATAGTGTACACGAACTGTGTTCCTCACTATATAGTGCACACGACCTGAATCACACGAGTCTGACACTGCCGCTGAGCACCTCTGCTGGTACAACAGTGTGAGTGCACTATATAGTGTACACGAACTGTGTTCCTCACTATATAGTGTACACGACCTGAATCACACGAGTCTGACACTGCCGCTGAGCACCTCTGCTGATACAACAGTGTGAGTGCACTATATAGTGTACACGAACTGTGTTCCTCACTATATAGTGCACACGACCTGAATCACACGAGTCTGACACTGCCGCTGAGCACCTCTGCTGGTACAACAGTGTGAGTGCACTATATAGTGTACACGAACTGTGTTCCTCACTATATAGTGTACAACGATTCCACTATATAGTGTACACGACCTGAATCAACACGAGTCTGACACTGCCGCTGAGCACCTCTGCTGGTACAACAGTGTGAGTGCACTATATAGTGTACACGAACTGTGTTCCTCACTATATAGTGCACACGACCTGAATCACACGAGTCTGACACTGCCGCTGAGCACCTCTGCTGGTACAACAGTGTGAGTGCACTATATAGTGTACACGAACTGTGTTCCTCACTATATAGTGCACACGACCTGAATCACACGAGTCTGACACTGCCGCTGAGCACCTCTGCTGATACAACAGTGTGAGTGCACTATATAGTGTACACAAACTGTGTTCCTCACTATATAGTGCACACGACCTGAATCACACGAGTCTGACACTGCCCTGAGCACCTCTGCTGGTAAACAGTGGAGTGCACTATATAGTGTACACGAACTGTGTTCCTCACTATATAGTGCACACGACCTGAATCACACAAGTCTGACACTGCCGCTGAGCACCTCTGCTGGTACAACAGTGTGAGTGCATTGTGCAGTTTCCTGAAACACACACAGTGACAGTCGATGATGGACGAGTTTAGTACTCACACTAAACATTAACATTACATGAACATTTGATAGTGATCAACCCCACTGGTGTCAACCTCAGATGACAAAGTGAAATCTGGAAATCTGATGCAGGAAATCTGACCTGACAGCTCATTGTCAATTATGAATCATTATTAGGGGTCGAGCCCTAAAGGGGTGACCTATTGTATCTGTTTTCTATTGTATCTGTTTTCTATTGTATTTGTTTTCTATTGTATCTGTTTTCTATTGTATTTGTTTTCTATTGTATTTGTTTTCTGTTGTATCTGTTTTCTGTTGTATCTGTTTTCTGTTGTATCTGTTTTCTATTGTATCTGTTTTCTATTGTATCTGTTTTCTATTGTATCTGTTTTCTATTGTATCTGTTTTCTGTTGTATCTGTTTTCTATTGTATCTGTTTTCTATTGTATTTGTTTTCTGTTGTATCTGTTTTCTATTGTATCTGTTTTCTATTGTATCTGTTTTCTATTGTATTTGTTTTCTATTGTATTTGTTTTCTGTTGTATTTGTTTTCTATTGTATTTGTTTTCTGTTGTATCTGTTTTCTATTGTATCTGTTTTCTATTGTATCTGTTTTCTATTGTATTTGTTTTCTATTGTATTTGTTTTCTATTGTATCTGTTTTCTATTGTATCTGTTTTCTGTTGTATCTGTTTTCTGTTGTATCTGTTTTCTGTTGTATCTGTTTTCTGTTGTATCTGTTTTCTATTGTATCTGTTTTCTGTTGTATCTGTTTTCTGTTGTATCTGTTTTCTATTGTATCTGTTTTCTATTGTATTTGTTTTCTATTGTATTTGTTTTCTGTTGTATTTGTTTTCTGTTGTATCTGTTTTCTATTGTATCTGTTTTCTATTGTATCTGTTTTCTATTGTATTTGTTTTCTATTGTATTTGTTTTCTGTTGTATCTGTTTTCTATTGTATCTGTTTTCTGTTGTATCTGTTTTCTATTGTATCTGTTTTCTATTGTATTTGTTTTCTATTGTATCTGTTTTCTATTGTATTTGTTTTCTGTTGTATCTGTTTTCTATTGTATCTGTTTTCTATTGTATCTGTTTTCTATTGTATTTGTTTTCTATTGTATTTGTTTTCTATTGTATCTGTTTTCTATTGTATTTTTTTTCTGTTGTATCTGTTTTCTATTGTATCTGTTTTCTATTGTATTTGTTTTCTATTGTATCTGTTTTCTATTGTATCTGTTTTCTATTGTATCTGTTTTCTATTGTATCTGTTTTCTATTGTATTTGTTTTCTATTGTATCTGTTTTCTGTTGTATCTGTTTTCTATTGTATCTGTTAGTTTTCTCATTGGTAGGGGTTTAATGCACAAAGCGCTGAAACCCTGTTGTAATAGTGAAGATCTTTATTAGGGGTTCAAGGATGACACTTTAAACCCTATTGTTTTTTTAAGACTTTATTATTATTATGGATTAAAGTGTGAAGTGCATCAGATTTTGTCCTGTTTTTTTCACAGGGGTTCTACAATCTTCATAATTGTATGCTTGATGAAATTGGTATAAATCTTCTGTGATGGATGTCCTAACATATTCTATGATTTCACTTGGATACACAAAAAACATGGCTGTCAGCAGCCAATTACATTTCACAATCCTTGCTAAACATTAAGTAGTGTATATCTCATTTTTATGTTTAGCAATAAAGCTTTTCCACTGTTTTCTTTTTGAAGAGCATACTTTTCTGAACTCATCCCATCCTCATCCGAATGCTGAAACTTGGCATTCATCATGCCCAGACCCTCATGACAAAAAGTCATGAAAATAATGTTTATGGGTTCATTCGTTTAGCAGATTCTTTATATTTGGCAGGTGTGAGGCATCATGAATAAAATGTGTATATGTTATGTACTCAAAGCTCAGATGGAAAACAACATTCAGACTTAACATGCTGAGATTCAGGCATTTTTGATGGGGGAGATTAAAATCACTCATTTAATCTCTCAGATGAAGGCTGTAGTTCCTTATTTCGTCCACCAGAGGGTAGACTAAACAGTAACAGAATAAAAAATGATGTCCCACACTGCTATCAGTGTTTCAAATCATAATTTATTTATGGCACCATGATTCACTGACAATGTCTTCTGAGACATTATTTTATAATAAGTTCACCACCACCTGTTCACCATTTTTCCGAACCTGCACAGACCCTGATAATTGCCGCTTGCAGCTATATTTATAAACCTACTGTTTCAAAGTTACGTTATCCAGAAAGTTATGGATTGCAGCTTTAACTGGTAGTGTATATTTACATTATAGTTTATGCTAAAGCATATGTTGTAATACTAAATTACTGAAAAAGGTAAAGGTAGGTTTCATTCATATATCACAGCTGTTTTCTTTAACAGTTTTTTTAAAGAAGCCCAGCTGAGCTCAAATTGAGGCTTTTCATTAATGTGAGACACATTGTGTTAGAGAGCTGATAAATATTAAAACATAAAAACTAACTAAAGCATTCACCTGTTTTTATGAACGTAGGGGCTCATAAGCCTATTGAAAAGCAAATTCAGGCAGTTCAATGCAGACCTGAACCCATACAATTCTTACACTTATTGTTATGTAAGGATGACATAACTACAATAGCACATTCTTAGATTGTGTAATCACATAAGCCAAATTTCATGACTGTCTCTGGTTTAAAGCCTCTGCCTCAGGCAGATCAGCTTTTCCTGACAGAGATCAACTAGTTTCCATCTTCTGACTCAACTTGAAGACATTTCTCAGACACCCTGTGATACATACAAGATCTGCATCTGCCCAAAATGTGTGCAGCTTTAAAAAAAAAAGCAAATTTAATTTGTAAGAGATTCTTATGAGAAATTTTGAAGCGGTATGTGAACTGCAGATGCATTTAAAAATAAAACACTAAAAGGCGTCTTTAGGGTGATGCCACAGAAGATGCCATTTTTGGTTAAAAGATTTTAAAATATCCATTTTTGTCTTATCTATTATTGATCTATTATTTTGCACTATAAAGAACCTTGTATTCTGCAGAAAGGTTCTGTGGATGTTTCTTTATGGACCCACACAGCAGACAAAAAATGTTTAGAAACCGTTATTGTTAAGAGTGCACAATACAAGTTGTGTTAACTCATAGTTAGCATTGAAGGTCTGTGCGAATTAAGAGTCACATATTCTGTTGAAAACGCAATATAAAATATGTTTAGCATAAACATCCTTTTAAATGTTTGGGATAATGCTCTGTGGAGACCCACGTCAGACTGCTTCACTGCCTCTAGTCTGTTTTTATGCCATGGTGTGAAGAAGATTAATTTGGTAAAGAAAAATGGGATTGTCAGTGGTTTCAGAATTTGCTCTGACAGGCAGTTATAGGGTTAATGTGGTCAAATGGTTTTATTCATAGGAAGCTGCTGGTTTAATTGATTTTCCATAACTCATCTGTCATTGCACTTGAACTGGCAAGAGCTGTCAGAAACAAGTCAAGCCAAAATATTCCTGTAAATGTTTTGGCAAAATGTAATCAGCTTTTGCAACTTTTTCTGGTCTAAATATTCTAAAAATTTTGTGTGACGGTTCAGCTAAATAAAGTGAAATTCAAATACTTTAAACAAAATGAAAAATAAATCCTTTTGCTTCTAAAAAGCAGAGGTTTATTTTGATCATTTATGGAGTATGGAAATAGAATAATCATTGAAACCTTAAACCAACAACATGCTGACAGGAGAGTTGACTAAAAACCAAAGTAAGCATTTCTTTCTATCATTTACTGTCACTAACAAAGACAGCCCTCATTAGGAAGGTCTGTTTTGGAGTGTAAATCTGACATCCTTTTCGGTAATGTGACTATTTACTGTAAAATACAGAAGCATTTAGGAGGAGGTGCTTGGTCACACCTTATATATATGGAGACATTTGAAGTTTATAAATGAGTTGAGCTCCAGACTGTTTCTCATTCGTCTGCAGGGCTGCAGTCCAGTCCAGGGAGGAGAATCAGGGGTCAGAACCATTTGTGCTGGAACTCGAGTGCAACACTTTAGCTGGACTTGTGATCGAAAATAAACCCACAATGAGAGTCTGGACAAGAGTTATAACCAGTTTGCAGTTAATTCTGCTGCTTCTTGTCACAGTGAAAGCACAAGGATTTGGTAAGTCTGACAGGTTATTATGCAGTTATCAGTGAACAATGTCTATATGTTGATATAATCTGAAAACAAACAATGGTATTTTTGTTTATTTATTTGTGCATGTATGTGTGGATCTTGGCATGTCCTGACATTATTTATTTAGTCTAAAGATTCCCAGTGTTGTATTATAAATTAAAATTATTTGTTGCAAAAATTTGGATTTCATAAGATAAACTTTCATGTCTGATCAAAAGGAAAATGCATGTTTTAGGAAAGATGGTTATCACTGCATAAGTTCTCTGCAAATGTCCCAGCATGCAGTTTAAGAACTGCAAAACTGCTGTTGAAAAAGTTCAAGTCTGAACTCAGGTCAAGTCTGCCAGTGGCAACAACCTTATTAGTTGCTTTCATCTGTGTCCTGCATCAGACAGACAGAAAAGCTGCAGAATATCTTGCTGTCATGTACTACAAAAACATCTGTATAGTGTACACTATATATAACTGAGACGTCAGTACAAGTCAGTACCTGAAGCAGGTTTGTTTGACAGAAATGCAATAATTCATGTATATTTTGCAGTTTATGATCTCTTGGAGTCTCCGGACTGCTTACCTGATCTCCTGCAAGGAGGAATAAGAGCAAAAAACATGGACAATGCTTTCATCCTGGCAACTGTGCAGCTGCAGAACAGAGCTCCAACACGCCTCTTCCGCATCTTCAACGCGCTTGATAACACTGATTATTTTGATTTCACTGTGCAGGGGAAACTCAACAAAGGTTTGTTAGGGCAGATCTCACTGATGTGGTTCAGGTACAGAATATGCATTACTGTCAGCAGATGAAAGCATGTATTTCAGGTCTCTAACTCTCTTGTTCTCTCACAGTCATTTTGAAACATCTGAAAAGCAATGGTAAACAAGGTACCAACAATTTCGCTAAAGTGCAGCTGGCCGACGGTCAGAAACATTACATAATGCTGCACTTCAGCGGACTACAGACAGGCAGTCCCGCCACGGCCTTCTACGTGGACTGCAGACTGGTGGACAGAGTGCAGGATGTGCCGGTTGCGTTCAAATCCCTGCCTCAGGGCCCAAAACGAGTGACACTGAAGACCCTGCAAACATCATCCCGAGTAAGCCAAGATAATGAAGAAATATCATTGTTCTCATGAGATTATTGTTTTCCTTCTGTGGAAAAACAGATAAGGTCTTTTGGCTGGATTTAGATAGATGTGGGAACTTTATAACTCTTCAGCTGACCAGCTAAACCATCTTAAAACCAGTGTTACCAGCCTGGAAGATCAGCTGGACCATCTTGAACCAGCTAAGACCATCAAACCATTTTTGCAGCTGTTCTATAGTCTGTATATACTGTTCTTTTTTGTTTGATTATACTGCTGAATGTGTCTGCTTTTTGTGGTGCAATGCAGTAAGCCAGCAACACAGTGACACTGAAAACTGTTGTATATTATTTCCTGGGAAACTGGTTTTGTTTGTCTCTCTGGAAAAATTGCAGAGGAAAGAGAAAAGATGACAATAAACCTAACTTTGACTTTGCAAACATTAGCAGGTCTTCTCCTCTTAGATGAACATGTATCTGTGTTTCAGGACAAACTGTTGAGACTCAATCTGGTGCTGGATGAGTCTATTGATAACGTGGTGGAGCTCCAGGACTGCAGTGGTCAGAATTCACAGAATGAGCAGAGAGAAGCCAGAGAGCAGTCCTTAGAGACACTGCAGCTGCTGGGTGAGACTTCTGATGCTCTTCTGATGCTCTGTCCAGCAACACTAATCTACCCCCAATACCCCAGTAACTGTTCAATTTCTACAGGAACAACCTCAAAGATGGATGCTGGTCCAATGTTTGAGCTGATGCGGATGATCCAGGAGCTGAAGGAGAAGGTTGACCAGCAGGTAATATTAACTTTAACAATCGAGAAGAAAACATTTCCTTAAAGGATCAGTTCAGCCCAAAATGTTCTCACTCTGAGGAATAGTTATTGATTTATTATTATTATTGAAATAAAATAATGATCTTTGGATTATTAGATCACAACATAGTTATCACGGCCAAAAGAACTAATGAAATAATGGTAACTATTTTTAAAGAATCTATTGAACTAAAAAAACAATGCAAAACAATGTATCAGTTCATTTGTAATTTAGCTTATTTAGTGTTTTCTCTTTTCTGGCTAATGAATCACACTTACAATATGAGTGTAGGGAGACACTCATATTGAGAGAGAGAGAGAGAGAGACAGAGAGGAGAGAGAGAGAGGAGAGAGAGAGAGAGAGAGAGAGAGAGAGAGAGAGAGAGAGAGAGAGAGAGAGAGAGACAGAGAGAGAGAGAGAGAGAGAGAGAGAGGGAGGTTTTTAGCACAAGCTACTGTGTTGGAGTGTCAGACACTGGCACTGAGTTATTCATTGTATCATATGTGTAGTAATTGACTGTTAATGACTGTTGTCTTATAACAGAGCAAAGAGATGGTCGACCTGAAGAAGACGATACGTGAGTGTGTTCAATGCAAAGGTGAGATTTTCATTAAAGAACTGAAACAAGTGCAAGGCAAAAATATTTAATTGTTCTAAAAACGATGTCAGTGCTCAATTAAAAGATGAGTTCAAATGAGAATTAAAAAAATGTTCTTTCTCCCTCAATGGGTATTTTCTTGTAACTTTGTACAGCACTTCTCATGTTATTGCCTCCCTATGATCACTTTATTGTTCTAGTGTAAGTCACTTTGGATATGAGCATCCGCTAAATATCTAAATGTAAATGTAACATTCAGATCAATCGGGAACAGATCAGGATGGAACGAGACGCGATGGAACTGGAAAACCAAAGGATAAGAGTCCTAAGTGTGGACCAGGGGTCTGTTTCAAACCAGGCATGTGTACTGAAACAGTGGATGGTGTGCAGTGTGCACCCTGCCCTGAGGGCTACACTGGGGATGGAGTCCACTGTGATGATGTAGACGAGGTAAGACTTGAACTTTGATTGTTAATGCTGTTACCAAAACATAACGACCCAAACTACCCTAAACGATACCCACCTTTCTACTATGCAGGTTTCTTATTGCACATTATATTGTTTATGTAGCAGTTCATTTCTCCATGTTGTCCGTCTATCCAGACATTTTGTGTTTGATATTTGGGTAATAATGAGAGAACAGGAGCTCTTGTAAGAGATGTTTTGTTTTCCAAAACTTGCCACAGGTTATTTCGTCTTGCTCAGTGTAAACACGTGAGGTGTGATGACAATAAAACGTAGTCAGGAACACATAGTGATTTCTTAACATTTTTAATTCAGGTTTTAATAGAGGACTATTGTTTAACAGTTGTTTTGTGTAAACAAGGTTTTTAATTTGATTTTCCAGTGGTTTTATAGCAATGCTGTGACATCAGTGTCTGTCTGTTGTTTGTTGAACATTACAGCCTAACAAGTTAATACCAAATGATTTCTATCACAGTGCCAGTTGAACCCGTGTTTCTCTGGGGTGCGGTGCATTAACACTGTTCCAGGATTCAGATGTGAGAAATGTCCACGAGGCTTCACTGGTCCAGAGATCCAGGGTGTGGGAATTCTCTACGCTCAGTCCAACAAACAGGTGTGTATTCGACAAAACACAGAGTGTATTTACTTCAATATTTATTGCATGACAAAGGGTTTGTTTTTCATTTACCAGTGTTACGTGCAAACAAAATATATGCATAAATATATGCATATATATATATATATACAAATACAGTATGCATGTACTGTACAGCATGCTTTCTGATACTGTTTTGTTAGTTGTTTCAGTTCCATAGGGCAGTTAACACTAGAAGGATTGTTGTTTGTTTATCAGATGTGTAATGACGTGGATGAGTGTCAGGTGGATAATGGTGGCTGCACACCCAATTCATACTGTCATAACACAGTGGTAAGATCAATATTACTATCATTTATCAATGATATCATTTACTATCCAATACAAAGCACATGAAGTGCAGTCGTCTGATCTTTGAAAGTGGTGCTTTCATCTTTATAGGGTGCGTTCCACTGTGGAAACTGCAGGAGCGGATACACGGGTGACCAGACGAGTGGCTGCAGGAAGGCCGGACACAGTGCTGTTCCTGCTGGTATATCTGAGAGGCTGTGTGGAAATGGTCAGCCGAACCCTTGTGACATCAACGCAGAGTGTGTTGTGGAGAGAGACGGCAGCATCTCCTGTGTGGTGAGACCTCAAGCCTCATTTAAGAAGCTGGAGAGGCACTGCTCTGTGTTTATTCACTCGCTGTCCCGTGTTTCTGTCGTTGCTTCCAGTGCGGCATTGGCTGGGCAGGAAACGGTTTTGTTTGTGGAAAGGACACAGATATTGATGCCTATCCAGACAGCAAACTACAGTGCAGGGACGCAACCTGCAGGAAGGTGATTTCTGTCTTTTGCTCTGTATATTTGTGTTACATTTTAATAAACATAAAGGTATTCAGTGTACCTTATTTATGGTTTTCAGGATAACTGCATATTTGTTCCCAACTCGGGCCAAGAAGATGCAGACAGAGATGGGAAGGGAGACGCATGTGATGAAGATGCAGATAGTGATGGAATCATCAATGAGCAGGTACAGATGATGGAAAATGAACAGCGTGTGTTAATATAAACCCTCTTCTAGAATTAGATCAAGCCCTGTTACCATTCATTTTCCTCTTAAACGAATTAACTATTCCATCAGTTACCATGAACAATTTTGCCATAATCACAATCTTTTTAAAAAGTAAACTCAAATTAAGAGTCACTTCATCTTGTCAATGTCATGCTATGTCATCAGGGGATATTCTAAAAAAAATCAACCGTTGCATGATTGTTTATATGGTAAATAATGGATCATTTGTAGTGGATGTTTATAGAAATATCAGTATTGTCTTTCTATAAATCACTGTAGTGACCATGAGCAGAGCACTGTAAAACTATCAACCTGGTTAATTCCTGTAGGCTTAATTATGTCCCAACATATATAAACATGTTAATTCAAGGGTCAGATGTCACACCGGAATTTCTTCATATTTACAGTCATGTTTACCTGATAGAACATTGAGTAACAAACAGAAATGTATATTATAAATCACCTTCTGAAACTGAAAAAGAGCCTGTTTCATATACGATGTATGTGTTTTACAGGACAACTGCTGGTTGACACCTAACATAGACCAGAAGAACAGTGACAAAGATCTCCATGGTGATGCTTGTGATAACTGCATGCACGTGGAGAATCCAGACCAGCGCGACACAGACAAGGATGGACTGGGAGACGCCTGTGATGACGACATCGATGGAGATGGTGATATAATCGCATCTTATATTGTCAAGCTTTTTTGCACTTTCCACACATTTAATGATCTCTGCAAGCATTTCGCGTGACATCTGGCTGTTATGTGGCAATGGACATTTTTGAGTAGCAGAAAGGTGGTGTTACGTTTAAAATATGTCTTTCACCCTACGGCCAGATTTTCCTGTGCTTAGGTCATTTTTATGAGGTAAAACAGAAGACTGTGTTTATGAAGCTCAAATTAGAGAGCGCTTTAGCAGGCTCATGTCGTGTATAAAGGCCTCTGCGGCACCATGCTGATAATTTACGTTCGAATGGACAATTATTTGTTCCAGTCTAAAGAGTGTACGAGTGAGCGAGTCCAGGCAGCGTTTGACATTTACGCTCTTCATAACAGCAGAAGTCCAGACACTTGATGTGATATTTTAGAAGTTGCTCATGTCTCCTTTGAGCAACCACATTTCCACCAAGAACTCTAGCCAAGAGTTCCTCACGAGTGGAAAATATTCTGCAGACTTCTTTCCCAAACACTGCCACCTTGTGACGTAATCCAGCAAACAACACACAAAGCTGTCACTGTATCCATCTCTGTAGTACATCAGTACATTTCTCATGATGGTTTTTGCTCCATTCAGTGACATTTAAAGACCGCACCCCACTGTAAACATCTGTTTCCTTTGCCTCTCTGTTGATGCATTATGTTATTTCCTGGCTCATATTACTCTGCTGATCACTCACCGAATTTTTACATGTACTTTTTGTTTCCATAATTAGGTTTGAAAAACATTCTTGACAACTGTCAGAGGGTTCCAAACCCTGACCAGAAGGACAAAGATAATGATGGTGTTGGTGATGCCTGTGACAGCTGCCCTGAGGTTGCAAACCCCAACCAGGTGCCAACAACACAACATCCTTCCATTGGATTCAGTTACTGTAGCTCTATTATTTACATTTACATACAGTAATTGATACATTTTATATAGAATTTTGTATGCATATGCCATGATACTGGATGATTGTTATTTTTATGTATCATGGTGTTTTCATGGTACTCCTCAGCAGTTAGAATACTGTGGTATTACCATGATGTCCATAGAAACATGCCATACATCCAGACACACTACACATGTCTTAAATGTAGGTAGGCAATTTCGGAGAGGGTAGCAATAGCAACCTAAGTTTGAAAGCATAAGATCTTGGCCTCCCTTTAGAGTGCTTACAAAGCCACACCACCTCCAACACGTGAACTCATTTATAGTTTGGCAGGTCAGCAGAACATTCAGACCGAATACAATGATTGGACAAATATTTTATGATCCTGCACCTTCCACAGAAGATATATTTTTTTATAAACATATTTAGACCATTTAGTTATTACAGTCAGGATGTGAAAAGACTTTCAACCAGCGTAACAAAAGTTGTTTCTGGAAAAATCGCCTATCCCGCCTTTAAAGAGAACTTTAAAGATGTGTTTATCAAAATCCATGGTACATTTTCTTAGTGTTTATAATCCTATTTTATGCATTATGTTTAATTTTTAATATATTTTATAAAGATTATATGCATATGTTATATGAGGATGCACAGTGGTTCAGTGTGGCTCAGTAGCACTGTTGCCTCATAGCTAGAAGGTGCCTGGTTCAAGTCTTAGCTGATTGGGTGTCTTCCTGTGTTGTTGGGGGTTTTCTCAGGGTGTTCTGGTCTCCCAAACAGACCCAAAGACACACTGAAAGACACACTGATCGGGTTGAACTGGGTATTCTAAAAATGACCTGTGAGAATGTGAATGGATATATTATGGATTATTAACACGTTGTTCTTCTCTCTCATTAAGTCTGATGTTGATGATGATCTTGTGGGCGACACGTGTGACACAAACATTGACAGGTACAACACAACACTTGCTTTAACTGAAGTCAATATAAAATGTGTTCCTGGCATTTAACTCTGGTCTTGTGTTCCAGTGATGGAGACGGAACCCAGAACAGCAAAGACAACTGCCCCAACATCATCAACAGTTCCCAGCTGGACACAGATAAGGACGGGCTCGGGGACGAGTGTGATGATGATGATGATAATGACGGCATCCCGGATGATCAGGATAACTGCAGACTGGTGCCTAACGTAGACCAGAGGGATGAAAACAGTACGGAGTGATAAAGCACATGACACTACAGCTGACAGACTTATATAGGACACCTTCTTAGAAGGTGTTTAGTTCATTAGCCAATCATATGTTTCTGGTCTATACTTTAAAATGCAACCTGTAGTATGTAATCCTGTAGTACACAACATCTCAAATAAGTATCAGCGTGATCTTCTTAGACTTTTTTCTAATTACTTTTAACCATCTGGTCCCAGAAAGTGTTTTAGTGAATGTATGGAGTTCACACAACTTCTGAACGCTTCACTTTATTGAACAACCAGACAGAGTTCAGATGCTGTTTGTTTTGAACAGCATATTTATTACTTTGTAAGCAAACACACTTCACTGTGAAAGATTTTGAAGAGCATGTCTGATTGTTCATATGAACATTTAATGACTTGAGTGTCTGCACACATCTGAGGGCATTGTATGACAGTGTGCTGTATCTACAGTCTAGTCTACACCACACTGCCATTAAAGACACATCAGACAAACAGGATTGATCTGGCTTTCTCTCTTTCTCTGGGGCAGATGACGGGGTGGGTGATGCTTGCACCGGAGACTTCGACAAAGATCACGTGATCGACAGGATTGACACCTGCCCTGAGAACGCAGAGGTCACTCTCACAGACTTCAGAGCTTATCAGACTGTGGTTCTGGATCCAGAGGGTGAGGCTCAAATTGACCCCAACTGGGTGGTTCTGAACCAGGGTATGGAGATTGTTCAGACCATGAACAGTGACCCAGGATTAGCTGTTGGTAAGTCTGACTGGTAACCTTTGAAACTATTATACTAGAAAACCATTAAGTGTTTCCATGCTGAAAAGACCAGCTTGTCATGTTTTTGAATGCTGGGGTGCTGGTTTAGTAACTATCTTAACTAGCAAAACTTCCTTGCTTAACCACAAAGACCAGGCCACTTCACCAGCTTGTTTGTGAACAGCTTGACAATCAAACCAACACTAATCTGCATAAATCAGCTTGGAAGTGTGTGCTGGTCTATACTGGTCCTCAGAAGTTTTTTGATTAGTTTTTTTCTAACTTTATATTTAATCCAGAAATGAAATTTTCCCATCATTTACCCTCATGTCATTTCAAACCTAAATTACTTTTTCCTTCTGTAGTCAAGGGGTGCCACTGTTGTTTGGTTACCAGCATACTTCAAAATATCTTGTGTTTGTCAGAAGCGAGAAAGTCATACAGGTTTGGAATGACATGAGGGTGAGTAAACGGCAGAAGAATTGTCATTTTTGGGTGAACTATTCCTTTGAGTGAACGGTACTTGTTTTATTTGTGCCCAAAACTTTTGTCAGAATACATGAGTGCTAATGTTTTGTTTTTAATCAAAGCAAATGACACCTTTTTATCATTCCACACAGGCTACACAGCATTCAGCGGAGTGGACTTTGAAGGCACATTCCATGTAAACACGGTGACTGATGACGACTATGCAGGCTTCATCTTCGGTTATCAGGACTCCTCCAGCTTTTATGTGGTGATGTGGAAGCAGACGGAGCAGACGTACTGGCAGGCAGTGCCCTTCAGGGCTGTGGCTGAACCCGGCATTCAGCTGAAGGTCTCATCACGCATCATTTCTTAAACTGTCTGCGTCTGCTTTCATCATCACAGCTGCTCTGCTGCTGAAATGGGGCTTTAGCTATGAAACGTGCTAAACTACTTATGGCTGAATCAGTTATAAACTGAAGCCAATTTATTTAAAGATAAATTATTCAAAGATCTGTCATTTTTGTAAGTAGGCCATTTGTAGGTTGATTACCCAGAAAACTGTGAACACTCAGTTCTCGCTCTGTTTGTTTAAACGCTCCCATCAGCCAAACACAGCCACATTGGCTCAACCAATGGCGTGACTCTGGGGTCTAACCAGTGGCTAACAGGAAAGTGTTTGGAAACTTGTCAGAACCTGTCAGAAAACCTGTCAGAAAACTTTTGCAATTCAGTGTGTTGATGTAAAAATAACTTTTAATTACGTTAATGAAGCAATGCACAACCCTGATTAATTTGCCATTTATCCATGTACATTTCCAGGCTGTAAAGTCTAAAACAGGCCCTGGAGAGTTTCTGAGGAATTCTCTGTGGCACACCGGAGACACAAATGACCAGGTGCGTTTGCTGTGGAAAGACCCTCGTAACGTGGGCTGGAAGGACAAGGTGTCCTATCGCTGGAACCTGAAGCACAGGCCTCAGGAGGGATACATGAGGTTAGCCATCTAACATGTTGCTCACAAATACTGGTGACTTCAACAAAGGGACTTATTTCTGCGTTGTTTTGGCACAGAGTGAAGTTCTATGAAGGGGCTGACCTGGTTGCGGACTCTGGGGTGGTCATTGACACCAGCATGAGAGGGGGGCGTCTGGGGGTCTTCTGCTTTTCACAGGAGAACATCATCTGGTCTAACCTGAGATACCGCTGTAACGGTGAGAGCATTTCTGAAGTATCCTTATTAAAAGATCAGAAGCAAGATTCACTAGTAAAATTGTGTCATTACTTGTGAAAAGCAAAAATCTGGAAAAGTGCATTGGCCACGCCATTCTCCTGTAAATACAATGAATGGGGACTGAAGCTTCAAGTAAAAAAAATACATCATAAAAGTGATCGATACAACCTGTGCACAGTATTCAAGTTGAAAAGTACAGTGTCTATGTTGTAAACTAAAATTTAAAACATTTTCAGAATTAAAGCATTTGTGTTCCACAAAAGAAATACAGTTATACATGTTTAGAAGGACATGATTAAACATTGTGATTAAACATTGCTGTTCTGTTGAAATCATTTCGATGCAGACTGTATTTAATAACGTTGTTCTTTTTTTACATTTACAGACACAATCCCTGAAGACTACATAGAGTACAGAGCCCAGCAGCTGGGAAACTAAGAAGAAACAGAAAAGCACATTATCTTCACAGAACAGAAGCAGATGTTTTCACTCTGATCTCCCATAAAACCAGAACCATTTATTGACTTCTGCATTCCAGGCAAAATATAGTTTAATAGCGATGCTGTATTTACTCTGCTGTAGGGCTCAAGCAACACAACTTCAGTATCTTGCTGCATAAACGTACATTTGCAAAGTAAATATGTTTTCTGATGAGGGATGTGTAAAGTAAAGGGAGATATTGTAAAGTCATGTACGCAACATCGAGGCAGATTTATTAGCGCTGTATCCTTTCTAATGCACTTCAGCCAAGGTGGTGTTGTCTCATTTACTTGATGTTAAAAACGTTCTCCTATGTCAGCTTCATATTTAAAGAGTTTGTTGATTTCCCACAAAGTATCACTGTTGTAGTAAATAGTAAACACTAAATATAAAAACACTCTTAAAACACCCCCCACCAGCCTGACACAGGAACTGCGGCCCAACCATTGGCTCGAGTTTGGGGGCGGGGCCTCTGTTTGATAACAGTGTGAGAACAGTTATTACTTCTGCAACTACATTTGGTTACTAGAAATAACACACTTCACCTTTAACTTCAGCACAACATACCATCTTACTCATGTGCTTGCTTTTTATTAAAAGAACCGGCAATATCAATAAAAACTAAAAAATAACAGTGAAGTTTGAATTGGTATCATTTAAACATATGCTGCAACAGAGAAGATTTTGAAACGATGGAAAAAATCATGACAAAAACAGTCTGTAAAAAGAGATCTTTCTGGAAAAACAATGTCTCCATGCAAGGTTAGTGACGCACATAACTAGTGTCAGTTTAGCATGGCTTATTTACAATAAAGCACATATTTCAAATAAATTCAGCTTTTATGTTCAGCATATATTTGTAAATAAAAGCAGCATGAGGGACCCAGATACACTGTTAAATAAACACTGAACACCAAATTATCCACAGGTAAAACACGAGGCCCACTGACTTCTGACTTATAGAAACAGGAACAACTGACAGACTGATGCTTTTATTCATTTCTGCAGTTGTAGCATGTAGTGTTTAAGGCAATTCATAACTGTCTACTGTAACACACAAGGCCAATTCCTTAAAGATAATCAACAGATACTACAGGGTATATATTGTCTTCATAGACACAAAGATATACTGACGTCAGTTCGACATGTCACGTCAATGAGATTTTGGTCATCTGTAACACAATTGCAACAGTTAAGACTGCTTCAACTGCTCCACACACAATAATCTTCATATAACAAACAATTCCAGTTCTAGATTCTGTCTATAATACACTATAATGTCAGACAATTTGTAATACACCAACAAGAATGCTACATTATGTCTAAAGTACAGGCAGCTTTTAAAACGATTTAACGCCACAAACGAAGATCTCAAAATGATAAATAAACAATACAAGAAATATAGAAACACATTTATATCAACAAAAGCCTCCAGCTGAAAAATTAAATCCATTATCTGTACAAAACTGTACACTGTAATAATGCTGGTAAGTATAAAAGATGATATAAATGTTTTTTGACATTGGCATGCTTTAAAGTCTGCTCTTATCAAAAAAAGAGACGACATCCAAAGTCTAAAGCACCGTTTAAATTGTAACCAAAATTTGGGGAAAGAAAGAAAGCAATTATCTTTATATCTTTAATGATGTTGAGGGCCTGCTGACAGTTTGTGCCAGTTTTGGATTTCACTGTGGCCCTGTTTTGCCCCTCCGTTTCAAATCAATATACAAACACTGGTGACGGCAGTCACATGCTTTTCCTCTGAATGGTGTGATTCACTGGAAAAATCATTCAGCCAAACATGTAATATCAGGAGCTTAAGTCTGGAGCTGACAGCTGAAGTGTTACGCCTCGGAATGTTGCAGACGTCTTTGGAAATACTCTCAATATTTTGGTGTGGTTTACAAAGAAGCTATAAGGTGTTTCAATACGGTAACAAGAGCTCATTTATTCACATACATTGCACTCTGTGACGCGGCCTAAGTCCCCTCACAACATTACGAAACAAGTATATTACAGTTAATTTGGACTATTTAAAAAGATTTTACTCTGAATAAAAGCTGCACAAAGACAGACAGAGGCTGACAGATGTCCAGTTGTATTTAGGCAGAAATACATTGAAGATACAATATCACCGGCTTCAGTGTTTATTACTGATGAGGTCTGCTGTATGTCCCTAGTCCTGCATACTAACATGTCAGCTGGTGTTGTGTCACCTTAGTGTAAACGTACTTGTATGAGCATTCTTGATACCTTATTTACTGAAACACCCTCATAATAAAACACAAGGCGAAATTCTTGAATGAAAATTGTGGATTTGCATAGAATTCTTCAGCTACCAAAAGAAATAAAGAGTAACAAGCAACACACTCACAGGTGACATACGGGCCTGAGTGGTTCTGTGATTCTGTAACAACTGCCCATAAAAATACAAGCAGGTAAAAGCTTGTACGAGACTAAAAAACTCTAAACAAATAAAAACTTGCAATATCAAAACACAAAAACAAAATCTCTCTCGCGCACACACACACGCAGTAGTAGTAACTGGACAGTGGTGATAGTCGGTCACGTGTGAAGGGGCTCTAGGCTAGAAATCTCTTTGGGAAGAGCATGGGGGCTATCAGCGTCCACATGTAGAGAAAAAGACAGACCCAGCAGGATGCCATCTTGATCCAGAACACAGACCAGCTTCCCTCCAACAGCTGCTCGATCTTTGCATCATCATAACTGCAGAGAGAAGATCATCGCCTATTATATATACTGCATGGTCACCTTCCACCTCCTTGTGCTGGCTAAAAAAATGCTGTCTAGTTTTTTTTACACATGACACTTTAATTAGCCAATATAAAGTAAAAATGAATAGAATTGGTTACCTATACATATAATGAACTAAAGTAACTACTGTTAATTTTGACAGACATTCATTTTAAGAATAAAGACCTCAGACAATGACTATCCCAAGAACAGACATTAAACATGGGTTTGCCAGAGACAGAAGGAGACATAACTAAACTCCTATCAAAGATTAAAGGCGTCCATTTACACAGAGAGGTAAAAATATGCTTGAAATGAATTCTGAAATGATGCACTAATTCACACTTACTGAAACCACTTGGTTACGGTCATCATGACATAGAGGGAGCCGAGAAAAAAGACAAAATGGAAGTAGCAGTAACTGTAGATGGTTCCCTCCTTCTCATCATACATCACGTTCTGCCCCCCTGCAGTGTTCTCATCATCATAGTCCTCTGAAAAACAAAAACTGCTATAAGAAACCTGCAGTTATGCTTCCTGACCACCAGGCCACTAGGGGGCTCCACTGAGCCTTTTCAACTGTCCCAGTGCAGTGTTTTTCAACAGGGGCCACAACAAACTTTCAATGGGGTCTTAAGACGGCTTAAAAATAAGACACAACAAGCGTTAAAATAAGGTAAAACAACTAAAAATAATATAAATAATATATAATATAAATAATATTTCTGTGTTTGGTTATTTTTAAGAAATATATATCCTCCTAGTGAGAAGGATATATATTGTGGACAATGGGGGGCTTTTTAAGTCAAAAAGTCTGAGATCCACTTTCCCAGTGTCTCTTTAGTATCAAGTTGCTTATTCATAATCATTTATCTTGTAAAAAATGGTCCAAAGTGTTGGCTGCTAAAGACACGTCTCACCTGTATCATCGACACAGCAGAAGCAGCAGCGTGCTCTCTGAAATAAAGAAGAATGATGTTTGAGGATCAGGTGGAACAGAATGTGTTGAACACAGACTGACAGAACACAGCAGGTCTTCACCTCATTTTCTGGCATGTCGTTCCTGTAAACACGCAGAGCCGCTGAGCTCCTCTTGGTGGTGGAGATCAAACTGCAGGGAAAGAGGAACATTTCCTAGAACTCTTCAAAACGACACAAGCATCAAGAAAACTTGCCTTCTGCTTTTAAGCTTCATTTAGCCTCATGGAAAATCCTTTGACTAACTGCTATGGCACTGCTATGAATCATTAAAACTGACAACTAATGCATATCACAGTGGATCACATCTGTGTGTAAATATGGGCTTTTGAAGGGAATGTCTCTAAAGAGCATCGCTTCAGCAGATATGTCCACAGTTAATGAGAAACACATGTGAGTTCACCACGTTACAGTATGGAAGCTTGTCATCTTAACTCCCTGCCCACCAGACTACCTGCTTTTAAATCTAAATAAACATCTTGTCAAAGGCAGAAAATTACAAGTTTATATTTCCTCAGGATCTTTTTTGGGATCACTCATTTAAATTACGTGTTATGGTGGATCTGCGCCCAGTCAGAGAATATCTGCACTTATTTAAAGGAGCAGCGCACCCAAAAATTCCATCATTTATTCACTCTCATGAGATTTAAAACCTGACCATCTTTTTTCCATGGAACACAAAAGTTGAGTTTAAGAATAAAAGAATACGAATTTTCTGGAGAATCGATTTGAGAATGACGGATGAAGGGAAGGTTTTCAGCACACACTTAAAGACTTTCAGCCTGTTTCTCACATAAAGCTATTCTGTGACTTTAGAAGTTTTGAAATAGTGTGTAACTCCTATTTCTATGGATCTTTTTATAGTGCTTTCTGAAGCAGGGCAGTGTGTACCGCCCTCTATTCCCATTGTATTGAAAACAACAGCTTGGATTTTTTGTATTTCACAGATGTTGCTTTGAACAACATAAGGGAGATTAAATATGAAAGATTTTTTGTTTCTTTTATATCACTGTTCCTTTAAAGTAAAAAAACCTACAGTTTCTTTGGTCATACCAAGAGTACAATATACAGCCGAACAGTATGGCCGTCCCAACTCCTGTCACTATGCTGGTGTCGCTCTTCAGCCCCGATTTAAAGGGAAAGACACACACTGTGATGTTGGATCCATTTTCTTGCACCACTATAAGAAAGAAAGAAAGTGTTTTATTAAGGGTGTGGAAAAAGAAACGTGCAGGAGTGTGGTGAATTTAAAAACAGTTCATTCAAAATAGTTCAACTAAAAAAAACTATTTTACTGTTTTACTGAAGGCATCTTAGATGGCCTAAAAGTATGTCAATTAACAGCACAATTTATTTGTGGGTGAACTGTCCCCAAAATGCATTATGAAGCTACTCAAAAAAAAAAAAAAAAAAAAAGCCAGAGTTTAAAGCTTCATCCACACAATCTGTAAGAAGTTCCCAGAAAAGACTGAGAAAGAGGGCTCTGTGTCTGAGCGAGAGAGCAGGTCCACACTCACTTTCGATGGGTTTGCTGGCGAGGGCTGAGAAGGTGAGGTACATGACGTAGACAGTGATGACCGCGGGCTGCAGCAGACCTGAGGTGGGCTGGACTGTGGACAACAGAGAAACATCAGGTCTGTAGAAGCACATACAGAATTCAAACCTCAAAGATCACAAGCCTCTGAAACACATAATGTCTCTTTTAAAGAAACACTGCAGGTTATTTTCAACTTAAAGCGATGAAAACGTTTTCATTTTTGGGTTGCCTAGAATGTAAACTTGTCATCTACATTAAAAAAACAACTTTTTAATTTTCATAAAGACGGTGATAGAGATGGTAATGTCCATTGACATTTTGTTGTTTGGGCCCAGCTGTAGATATCCACAGACAGTAGTTTTGACATTAACAAAATAAACAGGAAACACATTTAGTAATGTGCTTTAGTCATTTAGCAGACAGCAGCATACATCTCAGCCCAGATACAGACCAAACCTCACATAGTTTTTCCTATAATTTAATGTAATAATCCACACTGACTGGTTTTTAACAATTTTCTCTTACATGTTTGATGTTTATGATTATTGGATAAAACTGGCTCACATGTGAGAAATCGTCCACCTTTAGGCACTGTGAATAAACGCTGTTGTTTGTCTGACTTCAAACATCTGCTTGCGGGAACAAAAAGTAGGTCAGTGAGGAAAAACCTACAGCTCAGTAAACTCACAGGTCTGAATGCAGGGCGAGATGGCCAGCAGGGAGACGATGAAGCACAGGCCGCCGTTGACTCCCAGGAAGAGTTTGTTGAGGAAGCAGGCCTCTGGATGTGTGTAGAACATGATCATGAAGACCATAGCTCCAACAGCCACGGAGAATAGCACCAGTGTCACCAGAGCCAAAGCTGCGTACCATATTTTATTATAGTCAGCCCCTGAACTCCTGATGACAGACAGAGGAGACAAGAGCTCTTCAATGAAGACATTCTTCAACACACACTGAATGTTTGGGATTGAGGGTTTTGGAATTTTGAAAAATGTAAATCAAAGAAACACTGTGACCTGATGTGACTTTTTATGACTGACAGGTCCAACTATACAATCCAATATTTAGATTCAGTTCACTAGCTCTTGCACTAGATTTTACTAGTTCTCTCTTCACCAGGAAAATGATTTTGTCTGTTACTCAAAGATCAACTCAACCATGAGGCAGATTCAGAGACGGAGGACAAAAACAACAGACAGGAGACATGATGAAGGAATAAAATGAGCAGTTTACTGAATAATCTTAGTTCTCAACACTCAGTCTGACTTCATCTGACCAGCACAATTTTTCTGTGCTATTATACCAGAGACAGTGGAAATGTACTGCAACATTGCACTGGAAAAATCTTAATGAAAATCTTAATGTAACCCAACACAGGATTACACAACATTAACAAACAAAAGTAGCAACGAATAACAGGTTGAATGAAAAGAATACATGAACAAATATATAAACTGTAATATAATAAACTGAATATATTATAGTAACGATAAGGAAATAAGAACTGAAAAACAACACAGGTGTCTGTACTCTCCAGTAAGAGTTTTAGTCATCTCTCAAATAATACACACACAAAGACACACACACACACCCACACACACACACCCCCACACACATACCCACACACAAAGACACACACAAAGACACACACACATACCCACACCCACACACAAAGACACACACACACACACCCCCACACACACACACCCCCACACAAAGACACACACCCACACACACAGACACACACACACACACACACACCCAACACACACACACACAAAGACACACACAGACACACACACAAAGACACACAAAACACACAAAGACACACACACCCCACACACACCCCCACACAAAGACACACACAAAGACACACACAAAGACACACACACACCCCCACACACAGACACACACACAGACACACACAAAGACACACACAAAGACACACACACAGACACACACACAAAGACACACACAAAGACACACACAAAGACACACACAAAGACACACACACAGACACACACACAGACACAAAGACACAACCCCACACACAAAGACACACACACACACCCACACACAAAGACTTACACCCCCACACACAAAGACACACACCCCCACACACAAAGACACACACACACCCCCACACACACAAAGACACACACACACACAAAGACACACACACACACACACACACACACACACACACACACAGACACACACACACAGACACAGACACACACAGACACACACAGACAGACACAGACACACACAGACACACACAGACACAGACAGACACAGACACATTGTGTTTGGAAAGCTCAGACCCTGAGATTCTTCATTCTGTCATGGTCCTGTGTCAATTCTGGTTGACTAATCAAATAAGCAAGAAGCTAAAATAGGCTCATAAATAAGCCATGTGACATTGACCATGTTCATTTCGAGGTATTATAGTTCTGATTTCCGGGCTGTTGTTGAACAATGCTCTTTTGGAACATTTTTAAATCATGCTGGATCGATCATCAGGTTTTGCACAATATTGTGGAGTCTATGTCAACTTAAAGGGATAGTTCACCCAAAAATTACAATTTGCTGTTAGTTCACCTTCAAGCCATCTCAGATGTAGGATACTTTTTCTTCAGTAAAACAGTAAATAAGATTTTTTGCTAAAACTGTGACCCTTTGTAATTCATAAAAAGCAACAGAACGTTATTAGCTGAAATCCACAGTCTTAGACAAACAGAGTGTGTTTATGAGTCTAGATGCTTAGTAATGTTTGGAAGCCATGGCCTTTTCTTGAATAACCAAGGACCATTAAAATTAACAACAAATGGGAAGATGGTAACTTAATGACAAAAGGAAAATTGGAAACATTTTCACAAGCTGTGCCAGACCTTATGTCCCATTATATAAAATAGCTCTTTTGATTTTGTACGTGGAAAAGCAAAGATCTGAAGTGTTGTAAGATTCCCTGTCTCAGACTCTCCTGCCCTTTTGTGCTGAGGTTTCTATTTGTTTACAGCGAGCTGAGAGGAAACTATGATGCATACTGAGCTCTGTTAGGTTTCCTGTTCACAGTCTGGACAGAAGCCATTCTCTAATTCTCTTGTTTGCCCTTGTTATAATGTCAACAGCGCCGCACACAGCCGTACCCAACCACCATCACACACATCATTTATGAACACACACCCGGAAATCAGCGATTTGTGTTTTTCTGTCAGTCTGACATAAAAATTGATCTCAAAGGTTTCATGTCTTGAAGACTTCCACTGAGACATTTTGGTTCTTGGAATGAGAATGCTCAAAAACTCTTTTACTGGTACAGGTATAAAACCTGTTGCTTGTTGTTGAAACTGGAGGTTGTGGGGAATGTAACTGGTTAAATTAGATCATGTGATCTGTACATCACGCCTTATCAACAACAGTACCAGAAACTAAAATAAGTTTCATGTGCACTAAAACTGTCTGCAAATTTAAGCTGGTATTTAAAGTCTTTGTACAAAAAAAGCAGCACAAGGTACAGACCACCCTGTGTGGTGACTACGTAGCCTCTCTGACAGTGGAAATTAGAGGCAGCCAGATTATACTACATAGTCTCCATTCCCAATGCTAATGATTTCCAGTTGTGGAGATTCAAATTACCAAGGAACAGTTGGATGCGATGATGGAAAATTTTGGAGAATTTCTCCAAGGGCCTGATATGTTTTCCACTCTGTGAATAAATAAAGTGAAGAAAGAGAAAAATGTTCTTTGGAAAGTGCTGAGGCTGAACTCACCAGTTGTGGTTCCATCTGTGGGCAAACTGAACCAGAAGCATCAGCTGGATCAGGATGAAGAGAAAGCCACCAGCGGCCCCCACATAACGCCACACTGAGACAGACGGGCGAGATGAGTCACTGTAAAGCTCTTTTCCTCTGATTGATTTGCTTTTTGCTAACTGGCACTAACTAAACTCAGAAAGGTCATTTAACATGACACAACACAGAGGCACACTTATTTATACATCACAACACTGTTTATACAATGAGATTATTAAACATCCTGCACATGGACAATCTGCTGCAAAGAGCAGAAATAATTACAGTGGCTGGAACACCAAAGAAATGTTAAGAACCAAAAACATTGTACCATGGTTTTTTGCACATGTACCATGAAACTCCTTAAGAGAAGTGCCATGTAAATATCCTGGTACATGAATACAGTGCTCATCTAATGTCATTGTATGGGCACTGTCAAAGTACAATAACTGTCACATTGTATCACCACAGTATGTTTTCATGATGGTTTGTGGTCCATCAAACTAATTAATTTGATCTATTCTAAAACTCTGTCCATTTGGTTTTCATAATCACTAGTACTTTATGATCTTACTGTTTAAACAGAGACACTACAGAAGAGGTCAAACAATGTCTAAACATGTCTGTAATTACAAGGTCATTGAACTGGATGTTTTGGGCACAGTCTGAATGGAAGAAGGACTTTGAGTTTTAACTGAAGTTCGTAAACTACATTGAGATGCTTACAGTGGATCAATTCTGTTTCTCTTGGACATTTCACAGAGATTCATGTAACACTATTGGGGGCCCCAGAGCAGAAACAATAAAACGTTCCCACAATGTTTCTATTTTCTCAATAAACACATCAATAAAATGTAACAAGCCTGGTGAGAGTTTTAAAAACAAGATGATAAAAACAAATATAGGAAAAAAGATCATACTGAACCTTCTAGAAACTTCTCCTGGTTTGGGAGAAAGAATCCTCCTGCACAGCAGGCCAACAATGCCACGAACTTAAAAAACCAGAATCTGCACAGAAACAGGAGACATTGTACATTTAAGACACCAAAATATATCCTATACATAGGATTTCCTGTTTATCCAAGTTAATTGTAAGGGTGGTTTCAGGAAGAACGACTGTTATATTACTGGTCTGTTTTCTTCTTAAGGATTACTGGCACCAGGCTACACTGCATGTTATTTTAACACAGATTCTTCCTTCCTATATATTTCAATCCAAAGATCCAATTACTACACCACAAAGAGCTCTCATCTGGGGCTAAACCATCCCACTCGCAGGGGGTAAAGCACAGTTTCCTCTGGACAGAGATTTGAATTAATACTTCTATTTAGCACTCTGGCGGTGGGTGAATAATGCAACATTAGGAAGGGTGTACAGATGGAAGCTGGAGGCCAAACAAATCACGGTGGTCTCTGAACCTCCTGTGGAGATGGGCTGAGAGACCAGAGAGAAAACAGAGGAGGAGCGTGTGTTTTTTTTAGTGTAAACACCACTTCAGAAGTGTCTGGGTGGATCTCTTACCCATTGTGGACAGCCGCCCGGCATTCCATGCTGTTCTGCACACGAATGGTGAACAGAGAGAAGAATAAGAAAAAGCAGGCCATGCCGAAGCAGACTTTATACACAGCTGAATAGCCCACAAGAGTGCTGCAGTTCTCCCCGGCATTGAGCTGAAGGCACATTTCTGTGTAGAATGGAATCTGGGAAATGAAAAAACATGATAAGGAGCAGAGGCTAAGCTTACACTGACCCACCCATTTACTCTGAGCATCTGGAGCACACCCTAAACAGTGATTTTCTTTCTCAAAGTGAGAAGGGAAAAACACCACACAGACACAGAGAAAAAGGAAATGAGTGGTCTGTATGGGTTTATAATGGCCAATGCAGATTTAATACACTTTATATTAGAGAATTTATTAAGGTGAGATGCATTAGGAACCATTTTACATTTACATTTATGCATCTGGCAGACATTTATGCAAGTGCATTCAACGTATACAATTTATCAGTATGTTTTCACTGCAAATCAATCTCACAATCTTTGCACTGCTAACACATGCTCCAGCTGACCTACAGAAATCAGGAATCTTGCAAAAGAATTTATAGTATTAACATTGTACAGGTCTAAATTATGGTATTGATATTGCCATGGTACTTTTTGTCAGTGTATTAACCTTTAGTAATCTAATTAAGCAGGAAGTAGATCATCCAGTATAAGAAGCCAGTGGGATTCAAGTCAGTATGTATGACTCTCTTTTGTGGTCTGAAGTGGGCTAAACTAATGGGCCATTTCTCAAACACACTTGGGCTCCACATAGTCTGCATTGTAGAATGCTGCTAGAATGGTGACACTGCTGTTAGAATCTAAATCATCATATAATATTTAATATCATTAGTAGTTATTACAGAGCTCCTCTGCCAACAGTGTAAAAAAGTTTCCCATCTGTTCTGTCCTATAACCACTCAACACCACGCCACGAGGGTTTCATGGGGATTTCTTACATTGACTGTAACTAACTGAGAAAATCCTCCAACAGTGTCTGTAAGTCTTCATGTTTTGGGCAGCAGATCATTTGTGCCTCACTGTAGATGTGCAGGGTTTTTTGCGTCTTGGTTTTAAGACTCATGGCATTTGCACAGTGAGAACTCATTATGGTTCACAGTACAAAAGACTGGACTCGCGTTACACGCCCTGGAGTTTTACGTGCATTCACACACTTACTGTTACTGTTGTTGTATTGTTATATAAAACTTATGTGCAGCTTTACCTACAGAGTTATAGTACAAACAATGAACAAACTATTCCTGTGCTAAATGTTCAGAAGAACCACTGCAATTTTGTTTTACATTCTTAAATTCCTCACATGTTTTGAAGCAGAAGTGCTGAGTGTTTTCTTTTCTGCTCTTTTGAATAACAGGGGCTGGCCGATCGTAAATAAACCCCTGCCCTGTGTCTGTAGGCCTTTTATTTATTTAATGAATGAATGTTTGAACACTGTCCACAACAACACAGTAAAAGTCCCCTGTGTTTTCAACTACTGTTTTAAAGTTAAAAGTAATATAATCCTCTTTTGTAATGTAAAATAAGCATTTCTTTGGTGCTTCTTTGATTAAAAAAACAGCACAATCCATTCACACATAAATTGCTCCCCTGATCTGAATGTGAAATTTTCACACACATGTGAGTTTCATGGGCCTGCAACACAAAAGACTGGGGTCTGAATCCAGGTATATTTACCTCTTTAGAAAACCCCTGATTACACTATTTAACTTTGGTTTAAAACATTTGCTAGTAACTACTACCTTATGTGTTTGAGTTGGAACTAAATTGTGCAGGAAGGCAGACATCCAGGAGCAGGTCTGAGCTGATACTGCCCACTGCTGCTGACCTGAGATCAGTTTCAACACTCCCTGTAAGGAACCTGATACTAATAAATGCGATAGAGAAGCTGAGAACAGAGACTCACGTGTTCTCGCATGCCCTTCTCCACGGTGAGTGACATCATGATGACACAGGTCACAGTAACCAGCATGAAGAACAGGGCGTACATGCAGCGGGTGGATGTTGACTGTTTGATCTTCGGACAGCAGCCGCAGCAGAGGGAACATGCAGCTGAGCCGCAGCAGCAGGCCAACTGCAGGAGAAGAGCGCAGCGTGAGATTCTTCCATACTGTACGTACAGTTCACATGATTTACAACTAATGGCGTGTAAATGTGTCTGCTTACATTTATGTACTTTAATAATTAATTAGCATATACACCTAGTATGTTATAGGTATTACACACCTAGAGGCAAAAACAGAACAACATAGAAGATTAGAAAGCAGCTCAAATAAACCGGTGTAAAGCTACAATGCACTGCTGATAAAATAAAATGCTTTGGGAGATTAAAAGCACTTTATTTGGCTGTTTTCAGTTGTGGCCGCAAAAATAGCTCATTCCTACTGGCTGAGGACAATAGTAGATCTGGGCTGTTACTATGAAGCAGCTTGAATTACATGAAGTAAGGATCAGACATAACATGAAATGATGAGATCAGATGGAAACACAAATAGGACAAATGCCTGGCAAAGTCTCTCAATCTTTTCAATTACTATTTACAGATTGTGTAGGTAAAACAAACAAACAAACAAACACACACAGAAACCATAAATGACAGAAAGGTACAGGGGTGGTTGACATGTCATGCTTTCATATTTAAAGGCCTAATTAATTTGTCATAATTTGGGGTCAACCCCTGAAATGTCTGTAGCCCCTGTTGCACAACCACCAGTTCAAAAAGTCAGTTTTCAAATGGTTATAACTTTTGACGTTTTGACTACAAAAAAGAAACGTATACATTTCATTACACTCAGATACCTCTCATCATGACTATCACATTCCATATCTTACATTAAGACTCCGCCCATTACAGTAGTGCCCATTTTGAAAAGTACAGTAATCTGGTTTTTGCTACTCCTCCTTGAACTTTTGTCCAATTTTCATGAAAATTGGTAACTTTATTGGCACAATGATCTGGGGGTCCATGTCAAATTTGGGAATAGCATCACCTACTGGTCACAAGATTTGAAAAATGAAATGCTTTTCAGAAAATCACGATCATGGTGTCTGCAGATTCCTTTGACTCAGGTCGAATCCTTTGACTCTGGTTTTTGTGGAAACTGACTAAATTCAGTAGGAATCCTCCATGGCATGTTCTGAAGATACATGAGAAGTTTGAAGACAGCGCCAACTAGTATTCATAAAAGTAAATTTAATACATTCTTTCGTTTTAGAAAATTTAGAAAAGTTTTCGAAATCATGAAAATAATCAAAATAAACAAACAATCAAAACTACATGCCAGAATTTACAATCAAACACACAAAACACATAATCTTAGCCTCGGCTACATCGACAAAAGCATTTCTCCCTCAGGCAGACTGAGGATCACCCTGCAACACCCTCCCCAGACAACAGGTGGTCAGCCTACATCACACAACAGCCCCATTCCTCTACGGCACCATGGAGTCCCACTCACTGGTCAAGTGAGACATCACCTCAGATCTTCTCAGCAAACAGACCATCCCCGCCTCTATGAAGGGCCCCCTACAGGGCGGGTGAGTAAGACCACAGTTAGAACAATAACATGGATATGTGTTCCTACAAACCAGGATGGTTTTTGTTCAAAGCTCCCAGAATTAGTGGAGCTTTTGAAACAGCATCCAAAAGTAGGATGCAAAACCCTCCCCAATGGTCAGCAAAAAAAAAAAAAAAACCCCATTCTTCAATGGCACCATGGAGTCCCACTCACTGGTCAAGTGAGACATCACCTCAGATCTTCTCAGCAAACAGACCATCCCCCGTCCTTCATGTGTGAGACAGGGCCCTTCTCTTACTCTCTCCTGAGACCAGCAGGGGTCTGGGTGAAACGTGACAGACTCACAGTTAGAACAATAACATGGATATTTGTGTTCCTCACAAACCAGGATGGTTTTTGTTCAAAGCTCCTCAGAACTTTAGTGGAGCTTTTGGAAACAGCATCCAAAAGTAGGATGAGCGCTGAGTTGATGTATGTTGTAGAAAACTCCATATATTCAGGATTTGTAGTCTCCCAGCATACCCACACAGGCAATGTAGATGCATTTCATTTAAACATATTAGAAAATTGTTTTAGCACCCAGCAGTCACGTCCACTAGTGTACAACTATAGTAAGCAAATTTACCCAGAGTTTGCAAAACTTCCCTAGTTGAGAGTCTGAACTTCAGTGACCCCAAACATTACGCCACAAATGCTGTTGACATACCTTAAATCACATTTAAAGCTTCTTCACATGAAAACACAAATCTTAAATTGCACTTAAAGTTCCTTTAAATAAAAAAAACCCACAAACCCATCAAATTTTCTTACTATTGTTCACTGGTCCAAGTACTGTCAGTGGCCAAACAATTCATCTATAGTCTCCATGTTATGAATAGCTGCTTTGTAGGTCTGTTAGCCAGGCAATTGTGCAGCTGGGACAAAAATGTATTACTTCACTGTTTGAAGAACACAAAAAAGTACCATAGTAACACTGAAGAGTCCAACTTTACTCCCCGAACCGGACTTGAAGATGAAAACACAATGCTGATGGATGGAGACTGGATGGCAATTGCTGGGCAGCTTTTCAGTTTTTTCAAGTGCAAATACAAAGCAATGCAAAGGCTTACGGGAAAGAGTAAGCACAACGTAACAGGACGGAAACAGAGGAAGTCGTGTTGTGTTGTGTTGTGTTGTGTTGGCTGCCCACAAAGTCATCACAGACACACTTTCCACCAACACCTCATTTATTTCAGTTTAGCTGAGGAACAACTTCAGCTGAGATTTACAGTTTTATTAATTACTCAGTGCAGATCTCAGACAAATTACATCTGTGTTTCTCTGCAGATACTGCTTAACTTTCTCCTGTTCAATCCTTACAAGTTCAGATTCTGTTCTGGGGTCAGAGACACGACACTGGACGACAGCCCTTCCTTCAGGACACAGAACATCATCAGGACTGAACCTCAGCACAGCCAACACAGACAGATCAGAGCTACACCATCTCTCTTTACAGCTGGATTTATAAACATGGAGAATACGCATTGCGATATCGACCTCCACCGCAGCTGTTTTCAGTGCTAATGTAACGCAGAGGGAAACATTAGCGCCGTCATTACTGACACACACACGGTCATTACTGACACACACACGGTCATTACTGACACACACACGGTCATTACTGACACACACACGGTCATTACTGACACACACACGGTCATTACTGACACACACACGGTCATTACTGACACACACACGGTCATTACTGACACACACACGGTCATTACTGACACACACACGGTCATTACTGACACACACACGGTCATTACTGACACACACACGGTCATTACTGACACACACACGGTCACGCTGTATGAAGTCTGTCGGTGTTTTCACAGGATGTACTGATGCAGAAACACGAGAAACAATGACAGTATGAAGGTATGACGCTAGAAACTGACACCTACTGATCAACGAACAGCGTACAAGAAAAACGCTCCAGCGGAACTTTTCTCCGGTGCATCAGCATCGAGCCGAGCCGAGGATCACTTTGTTATAACACCCACCTGAGACACGCAACACCGGGTGCACATGCTGGATCCGGTTCAGATGTGAAATGATCGTTCACACAGCCGCGATTCTGCGCCTCCGGTCCGGCCGCCGTGCACGACTGACGGTGACGTGCGCGCGCATCGCGGGAGCTGTCTGCGCGTGCACGTGTAGGAGACGCGTCCTGTGATGATGGTGATGGTGATGATGATGTGCTAGATAAACATTACATCTGTGTTGGGTTACAGCGCTGCTTTGATGTTTAAGTTTAATGATCTTTCGTCATCGCGTTTTAAGTTCCTCTGGAGCACAATGACAACAGAAACACGTCAGTGTTTAATCTAAACCTGCACTCAAACATAAAACATACATTTATGAAGGCATACACAGGGAAATAAAGGAGTAAATAAGTGTGAAAGAATAAAACTAGAATAAAAAAGGTTAACTAAACTAACTTAACTCAATTTAGTCCTGAATTTCTTTTCCTTTGTTGATTTTTATTGTTATTTATGCACGCTTTCATTTCCCACACAAAGTTTACTGAGGTATAGCCACCATCAAGTTCATTTCTGAAATTTGGACAATATGCCAAAAAGGTGATTCGTTTTGTTTCATGTCGTTTACTGGTTGATGGCTTTTGTTTTGGTTGGACAGACTAACTAGAATATTTAAAAACTATGATGAACAAAAAAGTCTTTCAGGACACAATAGGCAAAATAAAGAGAAAGGGTTAAAGGAAGCACTAAATTATCCAAAACAACATGACTGCCCGTCTCCATCCAGTTTCACACTGACCCAACATCTGTGTCTGTGACGTCACTGCTCATAACAGGTAATGGAACAGCTCACTGACAACAGCGCCTCCCGCAGGACTGCAGAGGTCGAACAAGTTAAACAAATAAACATGAAATAAATTACAACCTACATTTATTTTCTTTGCACTGTTACGATGAGTTTGGTAAATACAGTCAAACTTGGATGATTATACTTGCAGGTGATGTGCATAATCAAAACACCAGGTACTTCTAGTTTTTATAATTTAATTTCTTATATGGTACATAAAAAAATTCAGCTCGTCACAAAAATATGCTCGTTCTGTAGCTGTTCACTGTTGAGCTGAGCTCATGAGGTCTGCAGCAGCGCTGGAGGCAGAGACGACATCCAGATCAGAACACCAACCTCTTTTTGAGAGAACCTGAGAAAAGCACCCGGGATATACAAACATTCAGATTAATTTAAGAGACAATACAACACTCCATTACTGTAAGGTGATTCATATTCTACTGTGATAACATATATAAGTGGAGCCAGTATTCAGTTCTAATCTTCAATTACAATTAGCTGTGGCCTGGACCATCCTCATCATGTACCACACGAAACAAGGCTTAGGCTCCAGCAGCTTTTAAAATCTTTATGAATGAATGAGGAATACAGTAATGAATGTGATCATACCACACATAAAAACGGGCATTCTGATGGAAACTGCACAATATTAACTGAGCTGAATGTTTTCACTCTGAAATAAAGCATCTGTGCCATCAGATGCATTTAGTTTAATGTTTTTCACCTTGTTCAACGTTGTCACGTTTTCTCTTAATTCCTATCAACATGTTTTCCTTCTCTTTCAGGGCCTCGGCTGAGGAGTTTGGTCTGGGAAGCTGGGGTCCTGGAGTTGGCCCGGGTCTGTTGCTGAAATACCTCATCTTTAAAGCCTGAAACATGAACGTCAGCATTCATTCAGCCACTCCATATTCAGTATGGTATAATAAAAAAATCAACTTTGATGGTTTATAATTTAATACAATTTTAAGTTATATTTTTGGCATTTACAGCTTTATTTTGGACAGTATAGTAGTGAGATGACAGGAAATGATGGGATGAGAGAAAGGGGAATAGGAGCCGGGACTAGAACTGAGGTCACCTGAAGCACAGTCCACTAGACCAACAATACAACTTTATTTCAAATTCAGAAATGCAGAAAAAGTTAACAGTTCAGAAATGACTCTGCACCTGTGAGGCTGTGGTGCGTGTGCAGGGGTTAAAGGTAAATAAACCCTTGAGGAGCTCCAGCAGGTCATCACCAGCTGCACTGAAGATGTGTTCCAGAGGAGTGCCCGGAAACAGTTTAAATGACACATAGTCCGGGAGACTGGACATCCCCTGAAACAGCAGCGCACACATGCCTCAGAAGCACTGCATCATTCACCACATACAGACTTTTCCAAATACGCACTTCATTAGCAGTGACAGCTCCCACTGATAATGACTGAACACAAGACGGATTTCAACATCCAGTGTAACTCACAGGCCATGTCTCCTCTGTTGGTGTTCCTAAAGCTTCAAATATCTTTGTCAGCTGGTCCAAGTCTGAATCACCAGCTAAAAATGGTAGCTGGCCAAAAAATAAACCACTTTTAAAATACATTTATGATTTTGCGTGATGGGTATTTAGAACAGACAACCTTTTAAAAACATCGAATGGTTCTATGAACACTTTATAAAGCCACACACTCACTCGGAGTAAAAGCTCAGCAAGAATGCAGCCAACTGCCCACATGTCCACACCCACACCGTACATCCTGGCCCCGAAGAGCAGCTCTGGGGCCCGGTACCATCTGAGAAGAACCATACCATGCCATGTCCATTATTTTGCTACCAAGCTGAAAGAATGAAACAAGCCTGAAAACAACTGTCAGTGATACAACAAACCACAAACCTTGTTACTACTTGATGTGTATACACTCTGTTGGGACTTCCAAATGCTTTGGCTAAGCCAAAATCAGCGAGCTTCAAGACTCCATTTTCATCTAGCAACAAATTATTTGGTTTCAGATCCTAAAAAAAAAAAAAAAAATGCACATAATAGAAGGTCCCAATTTGAAATAAGGCAAATATAAATTACTACACCAGAAAATATTGTGGCAAAGAGAGGCTCACTCTGTGCAGGACCCAGTGGTTATGCATGTATTCCAAACCCTGCAGTGTCATTAGAATGTAAGCTTTGATGTTGGCTGGTGTCAACACAAGACTGGTGTCCTTTATAATCACCTGAAACAGACCATAGTCCCATTTCATATTATTAGGATTATACATTTAATGTAAAAGGAATAAAAGTTTATGACATTCAAATCTGAAAGTGCAAAGAACATCAGTGCAAACCGTAAATTTACTAGACTTTTAGAACTGAGAAACATCTTTACACTAAAACATCATGTTTGTTGTATCTTAATGGTTTGGCTCTGTTTAATGTAATTGGTTTGTTGGAGGTTACTGATGTCCATCTGGAGTAAACCATAAACGTTGTTTGACAGTTATACAGCAAGACACTTCCACACAACTTAACGCAAGTGTAACGTTACCTCCAGATCTGTCTCCATGAAGTCAAAGACGAGACTGATGTTGGATTTATGGCCAAAAGCATCGAGGAGCTTAAAAACAAAGACATTCCTGTGTCAGTATTAGCACATATTTCACATGACAAAGTATCATGTGTAAACACAACACATACACCAATAATGTTTGGATGGCTGAGTTCTTGCAACAACTTGATCTCTCTGAGGGCTGTTCTGTTGATGCCTGGAGAACAGATGAATCAGGTGTGAAAACTTGCACAAATGAAGTAAAAAAATAATAATATCATAAAGCACACACCATCTTTAGCCTCCGTTCTGTGTCCCACTTTAATCTGCAAACAAAAAACGTTATGCATGTAAATATTATTGTTCAACATAATATTAATTATAATAAATATAATACACAAAAATAAAAACACCTGTAGCATGTTTTAAAGTGAGCAGGGAATGTGATACAGTGACTGAATAAAAGAGTGAAAGATATCCGCCATTCTCCTGAAAATCAGATTATTGATGCGCATAACTGGGGTTTCGTACCTTTTTAATAGCAACAATTGTGTTTGTGGTCTTGTCCCTTGCCTTGTACACAGTGGCAAACTGCAAATGGTTGGCACAACATTATCTCATCACAAGCGTCCATAAAATTATTAGATTATTAAAATGCACCTGCAGAAGAAACTGATAACTACAGAAAATAATCTTTAACGTTGAATTAAACTGAAACTAAGACCGCATATCTCAACCAACAGCAGCTCAGAAATATGAAAGTATTGTGCTCACCTGTCCTTCACCCAGAAAGTCCAGCTTTTCATAGCGCTTTGCTCTAGACTTCACATCTAACGCCATGATAACTGATGAGCGTCTTTGTGAAGCGCACTTCTTTGTTAAAGAGCATCTTATACTTCCGGTTCAAATAAAAGTCGCGCACGATCCATCAGACTTTTAAAACCTCACTTAAATATTCTCATTGTTAAACATTAATTACTTGGTGTTATGCACTAAGTCTATAAATACTTCATATTTTCCCTTGTCATCTCAAATTGTTTTATGTTTACATTGTTTTATGTCTTACGGTCGTGCGCAATGAAACGCATTTTGAAACTAATTCTGAAGAAGAAATTTATATTTTTATATTAATGCACAGAACATGTTGTATAATGTTCTAAATGTGCCAGAACAATATTTGTATTACATTCAAACTTTATGTCTTTAATCTGTTTAAATGATGTTAATGATTGAATCTACAGATGTACAGTAAATAACTTGCTGCAGGTGGCGCTGTCGTCCCTCAGCATTTCATACATTTGAATCATAATCTCCTGACACTGCACAGTTCTGCACATAAACATGGGAGAACTCCATATACCTCCACCACCCCAAAACACTACAACAATGTTTGAAAAAACGTAACTTTGCTGTTAATTTGTTTTAAGATGTGGTGATCTTTGTAAATGAGACAATAATGGATTTCAGAAGTTTAGTGTCAGGACACAAGCAGTACAAACACGTAAGACCAAAACAAGTCAAATATAAGCACTCTGATTTTTAATTCAGATACAAGCATCAGCAGTGGCAGAATCTTCTTCCATTTTCATACCAGTAGCCTTGGCAGCAGCAGATAAGTTTAAAGCGCTCATGTCAGGTGTAATTATTACACAATAGTTCCTTTTAAACATATTTCCTCTTTGATACCTTTTTATTTGACTTGTTTACTCTGTGCTGTTCTATCGGCATCAGAAGTTTCCTATCTCAACAGGAAGTGGTTAGCACAAGCTCTGTTCTTATGAAGGAACCCACATCCTCTGACTTTGATAAACACATCTGTGGTTTTGTGCACTAACCCCATCAGATATATTTTCTTAACTGTTGCTAAACCCGATGCCCCCAAATTACAGAATGATTTCTGGGGGGTTTATCAAAACAAAATATGATTTATCCAGTATATTTAAGTGGTGAGTGTTTGTTAGTCTTGGTAATTGTCAGTGATAACCTTGAAAACAGGCTCATCTTTTTATGTGATTTTATCATCCTTTGATGCAACACATTTATTTTAACCTGATTTATGAATATACAGTACAATAAAACACAGATGTCTGGTTTCAAATGGAAATATCTGTGACAGAAAGCTTTTGGTTTTGCAGCCTTGCTTCATTCCTAAAAAAATAAACAGCATTTTACACATATATTATAAAAACTTTAAGCAGCATTAAACAGTTTAACTACTCAGCAGTTCTAGTAATCTGAGCCTTTAATTGCATCTTCATTTTTTGGATGCATGTAAAAACGTCAAACATTTTGCATACATCATATTAATCAGACAGATCGTATCAGACAGTATCATGTTTATCAGACAGTCAGTATCAGACAGTATCATGTTAATCAGACAGTCAGTATCATGTTAATCAGAAAGTCAGTATCATGTTAATCAGACTTTGTCTTTTGTATTTCTGACCATTTTTTAAAGAATTATTAAACATTTCAGTAAATGCTTTTTTTAATCTGAGGTTGTGATCAATGTGAAGTGCTCATGTTAGCGTGATGTTTTAGTCATCCTGTTCTCTCTGGAGCGCAAGATGATTCATTTCACAACTACTAGATTTAATAGTGAGCAGGCGAAAACTACTGAGGTCTTGATGATGCTGAGTAAATATGAGACTCTAGATAACAAACCAACATCCTCAGTCAGAACACTCAGGTGCGGGAGGTTAGATCATTGTCTGAGAAACAAAACCAAACTTTGTGTAAAGCAAACCTTTAAAAATGAGCTACTTATTTTTGCAGTTCAAAAACACTAAAGTCTAAACAGATTTATGTATGCACTAAATTAATCTTTAAAACCTCCTACAGGCATAACACGAATGTGTAGCACGTATGACTTGCTTGTGGTTTTATAAAGAATGTTTTAAAATTTGTAGCTATATTACAAACTTTCAAGTAGAACCACATCATAGAAATTCTGAACAAGTGCTCAGCAACAAAAGCTTCTTGCAGCTTGATTCTTTGTGAATAAGATGCGTCTGCTGATGTGCTGTGGTTAGAGCTTACACTGAAACCACATATTAGTGTGAGGAACAAACAGTACATGTAAACCTGTCATCTATCAGTCATTTCACATATCTAAAGAGCAAATCAACATTTACTCTCACTTTCAGTTTTTAGTTTGGGTTTAGAGCTTTATTAATCCCTTTGGGTCAATTTAGTTCTGACTATCATTGTAAAACACCAATCATGGTTTCGTCAATGTTTTATCAAGGTTTTAACACCAATAAGCATATATAGGCGTTTAACTTTATATCCATTATTAAGGATTATGGGCATCCAGCTCTGAAACAGGCATATAAACATATGGGTCACTATATTGTTTCTATTATTCATAATAAAATATTGTACTGTAGTGCATGCACACCTCACAGACCTCTAAACTCTTTACATGTGGTATTCTTTATCTTAGAATAATTGCCAGTGTCATCGATTTTCAAGATTGACCAACTATTTACTAACAGTCAAGACATTGACTGGTCAGCAGGGAGCAGATGTTGACCTCTATATTGCAGAGTGTCATTACATTGTCTCTCAATCAATACACACCTCAGATGTAAACACCCAGCCTGACTAAAGGGCTCAAAGAGGTGAAGAGTGTGAGGGCATGAGTGGGGACAGTTCAGAATTAATACACTTTCTTTAAATCTAATGTAGTCTTACTATTGGCTCCCATTTACTTTCATATGTGAGCTGTCAAGCTGTGCAACCAGAACCACACCAACTGAAATAATATTTTAGCAGTTCTGTACAGTCACAGCAGTTCACGTGCTATGAATGTGAATGTAAAACATACAGATTAGTTTCACTCACATTAAACCGCTGTCATGACAAAACGACATTATATTATGTGAAAGTAGAATGATTGTATGTGAAATGCATGGTTTTATAACAATTTAAAATGCATGGGTGAAAATCTAAATTTAAGCATAAAGAAAACCTACAACAAAAAAATACTTTAATGCATTCATATTGACAGATATTTAATTGTCAAAATTAAGTACTGATAAACTACAGTGCATCATGGAATATGTTTTTTTCTATTATGCAAAAAAAGATAGAAAAACCAAAACAGGTATAAAATCCTTAATATCTCAAAATCTTTAATAATATGTTTAAAAAAGGGCAAAGATACACATTTTTTCTAAGTCAGCCAATACTCTAATGGAAAAGAAAACTAAAAGAGGCAGACAGTCAGACAGACAGTCAGTCAGACAAACAGTCAGTCAGGCAGACAGTCAGTCAGACAAACAGTCAGACAAACAGTCAGACAAACAGTCAGACAGACAGACAGACAGTCAGACAGACAGTCAGGCAGACAGGCAGATAGTCAGTCAGGCAGACAGTCAGTCAGACAAACAGTCAGACAGTCAGGCAGACAGACAGTCAGGCAGACAGACAGTCAGACAGACAGACAGTCAGTCAGACAAACAGTCAGTCAGGCAGACAGTCAGTCAGTCAGTCAGACAAACAGTCAGACAGGCAGACAGTCAGGCAGACAGACAGTCAGGCAGACAGACAGTCAGTCAGACAAACAGTCAGGCAGGCAGACAGTCAGTCAGTCAGTCAGGCAGACAGACATACAGACAGACAGACAGACAGACAGTCAGACAGTCAGGCAGACAAACAGTCAGTCAGGCAGACAGTCAGTCAGACAAACAGTCAGACAGGCAGACAGTCAGTCAGACAAACAGTCAGTCAGGCAGACAGTCAGTCAGACAAACAGTCAGACAGACAGACAGTCAGGCAGACAGTCAGTCAGGCAGACAGTCAGTCAGTCAGACAAACAGTCAGACAGGCAGACAGTCAGTCAGACAAACAGTCAGACAAACAGCCAGACAGTCAGGCAGTCAGTCAGACAAACAGTCAGACAGTCAGTCAGTCAGTCAGACAGTCAGGCAGGCAGGCAGGCAGACAGTCAGGCAGACAGACAGGCAGACAGACAGACAGTCAGGCAGACAGACAGACAGTCAGGCAGGCAGACAGTCAGGCAGACAGACATACAGACAGTCAGGCAGACAGACAGACAGTCAGGCAGGCAGACAGTCAGGCAGACAGTCAGGCAGGCAGACAGTCAGGCAGACAGTCAGTCAGGCAGACAGACAGACAGACAGACAGACAGACAGACAGTCAGACAGGCAGACAGTCAGTCAGACAAACAGACAGACAGTCAGGCAGTCAGTCAGTCAGTCAGTCAGACAAACAGTCAGACAGTCAGTCAGACAGTCAGGCAGGCAGACAGTCAGGCAGACTGTCAGTCAGGCAGACAGACAGACAGACAGTCAGTCAGTCAGTCAGTCAGTCAGACAAACAGTCAGACAGGCAGACAGTCAGTCAGACAAACAGACAGACAGTCAGGCAGGCAGACAGTCAGGCAGACAGACAGACAGACAGACAGACAGACAGACAGTCAGTCAGTCAGTCAGTCAGACAAACAGACAGACAGTCAGACAGGCAGGCAGGCAGACAGTCAGGCAGACTGTCAGTCAGGCAGACAGACAGACAGACAGACAGTCAGTCAGTCAGTCAGACAAACAGTCAGACAGGCAGACAGTCAGTCAGACAAACAGTCAGACAGTCAGTCAGTTAGGCAGACAGACAGACAGACAGACAGACAGTCAGTCAGACAGACAGACAGTCAGTCAGTCAGTCAGTCAGTCAGGCAGACAGGCAGACAGTCAGTCAGTCAGTCAGTCAGTCAGTCAGTCAGTCAGACAGTCAGACAGTCAGACAGACAGACAGTGGGTTCAGGTAGAGGGCGCAGGTGAGCATCTCCAGCGCAGCGCACTCTGATCATCAAACTGCTGCGGAGTCCGATGAGAGGCGCGTCACGCGCGAGTCCGATCACACGCGCGCGCACGGGCGACGGGCTCGGTCTGCACGGCCGGTCGGATCTGAAGCGGGACTTTGGATGTGATCAGGGATGGTGAGAGCAGGTTTGTTTTCTCCGCAGTGGGAAGGGTTGATCCTCCCCCCAATCTGATGATTTGAGAGGGAAGCAGCGCTGAGACTGTCCCCAGATCTGCTGTAGTCCACATTTCATCTGCAGATCTTCAGACCTGCTCGTGTAGTTTTTCTGATCTCATCCGAGATTTGGACTGACGCCATTTTTCGGCGATAAACCCGTTTGGTTGAGTTTGCGGGGTTGTGAAGCGCTTGTCATCTCGGATGGTTTTACTCTGGTAGACCTCTGCAGATCCTGAAATGGGTGAGTTTACGTGTGCGCCAAAAACTGAATTTTCATTCAATTGTATATATATTGTGATTAAATTACGATGAGGGCTAAAGACCTTGCACCCCTTGAACTGAAATGTTAACAAACGTGAGGTTTTGTTGGGTTATAAACTGCAGCTCAAGCCCTTTTGGTGAAGAATTCGTGCTGAGCTCCGTCTCTGCAAGAAAAACTATCGCTGGTCCACCTTTGCACGACACACACACACACATTCATATTTTTGCTCTTAATAAATAAAATCTACATACACTTTACGTTTAGGAATTACAATTGAAAATACAGAACCGAAGGTGAACGTTTATGTAACCCTACAAGACAGCAGCGCTTGATAAGAGCCCGCTGAGGGTATAATGTGTGATCTGATTAATATATGTTGTGTTATATTCAAATAATTCAGTGTAATTTACTGTAATTACAGCCGTGCATCAGTTTCCTGCTGCTAGAGAGGAGGTGTGTGTGTGTTCACTGTCAAGCGCCTATAGACATTTCACTATAAGTCACTGTGTAGGCTGTTTCCACTTGTGCTCTTACTCATTACAGAGTAATGACCGTGTCTCAAAACACAGTGAGCTGCCTAACTAGACAGCTCGTGCTCTTACTCGTTACAGAGTAATGACCGTGTCTCAAAACACAGTGAGCTGCCTAACTAGACAGCTCGTGCTCTTACTCATTACAGAGTAATGGCCGTGTCTCAAAACACAGTGAGCTGCCTAACTAGACAGCTCGTGCTCTTACTCATTACAGAGTAATGACCGTGTCTCAAAACACAGTGAGCTGCCTAACTAGACAGCTCGTGCTCTTACTCATTACAGAGTAATGACCGTGTCTCAAAACACAGTGAGCTGCCTAACTAGACAGCTCGTGCTCTTACTCATTACAGAGTAATGACCGTGTCTCAAAACACAGTGAGCTCCCTAACTAGACAGCTCGTGCTCTTACTCGTTACAGAGTAATGACCGTGTCTCAAAACACAGTGAGCTCCCTAACTAGACAGCTCGTGCTCTTACTCGTTACAGAGTAATGACCGTGTCTCAAAACACAGTGAGCTCCCTAACTAGACAGCTCGTGCTCTTACTCATTACAGAGTAATGACCGTGTCTCAAAACACAGTGAGCTGCCTAACTAGACAGCTCGTGCTCTTACTCGTTACAGAGTAATGGCCGTGTCTCAAAACACAGTGAGCTGCCTAACTAGACAGCTCGTGCTCTTACTCATTACAGAGTAATGGCCGTGTCTCAAAACACAGTGAGCTGCCTAACTAGACAGCTCGTGCTCTTACTCGTTACAGAGTAATGGCCGTGTCTCAAAACACAGTGAGCTGCCTAACTAGACAGCTCGTGCTCTTACTCGTTACAGAGTAATGGCCGTGTCTCAAAACACAGTGAGCTGCCTAACTAGACAGCTCGTGCTCTTACTCATTACAGAGTAATGGCCGTGTCTCAAAACACAGTGAGCTGCCTAACTAGACAGCTCGTGCTCTTACTCGTTACAGAGTAATGACCGTGTCTCAAAACACAGTGAGCTGCCTAACTAGACAGCTTGTGCTCTTACTCATTACAGAGTAATGGCCGTGTCTCAAAACACAGTGAGCTGCCTAACTAGACAGCTTGTGCTCTTACTCATTACAGAGTAATGGCCGTGTCTCAAAACACAGTGAGCTGCCTAACTAGACTGCTCGTGTTCTTACTCATTACAGAGTAATGACCGTGTCTCAAAACACAGTGAGCTGCCTAACTAGACAGCTCGTGTTCTTACTCATTACAGAGTAATGACCGTGTCTCAAAACACAGTGAGCTGCCTAACTAGACAGCTCGTGCTCTTACTCGTTACAGAGTAATGACCGTGTCTCAAAACACAGTGAGCTCCCTAACTAGACAGCTCGTGCTCTTACTCATTACAGAGTAATGACCGTGTCTCAAAACACAGTGAGCTCCCTAACTAGACAGCTCGTGCTCTTACTCGTTACAGAGTAATGACCGTGTCTCAAAACACAGTGAGCTCCCTAACTAGACAGCTCGTGCTCTTACTCGTTACAGAGTAATGACCGTGTCTCAAAACACAGTGAGCTCCCTAACTAGACAGCTCGTGTTCTTACTCGTTACAGAGTAATGGCCGTGTCTCAAAACACAGTGAGCTCCCTAACTAGACAGCTCGTGTTCTTACTCGTTACAGAGTAATGGCCGTGTCTCAAAACACAGTGAGCTCCCTAACTAGACAGCTCGTGCTCTTACTCGTTACAGAGTAATGGCCGTGTCTCAAAACACAGCGATCTGCCTAACTAGACAGCTCGTGCTCTTACTCGTTACAGAGTAATGACCGTGTCTCAAAACACAGCGAGCTGCCTAACTAGACAGCTCGTGCTCTTACTCGTTACAGAGTAATGACCGTGTCTCAAAACACAGCGAGCTGCCTAACTAGACAGCTCGTGCTCTTACTCGTTACAGAGTAATGACCGTGTCTCAAAACACAGTGAGCTCCCTAACTAGACAGCTCGTGTTCTTACTCGTTACAGAGTAATGACCGTGTCTCAAAACACAGTGAGCTCCCTAACTAGACAGCTCGTGCTCTTACTCGTTACAGAGTAATGGCCGTGTCTCAAAACACAGTGAGCTCCCTAACTAGACAGCTCGTGTTCTTACTCGTTACAGAGTAATGGCCGTGTCTCAAAACACAGCGAGCTGCCTAACTAGACAGCTCGTGTTCTTACTCGTTACAGAGTAATGACCGTGTCTCAAAACACAGCGAGCTGCCTAACTAGACAGCTCGTGTTCTTACTCGTTACAGAGTAATGGCCGTGTCTCAAAACACAGTGAGCTCCCTAACTAGACAGCTCGTGTTCTTACTCATTACAGAGTAATGACCGTGTCTCAAAACACAGTGAGCTCCCTAACTAGACAGCTCGTGCTCTTACTCATTACAGAGTAATGGCCGTGTCTCAAAACACAGTGAGCTCCCTAACTAGACAGCTCGTGCTCTTACTCATTACAGAGTAATGGCCGTGTCTCAAAACACAGTGAGCTCCCTAACTAGACAGCTCGTGCTCTTACTCATTACAGAGTAATGGCCGTGCCTCAAAACACAGCGAGCTGCCTAACTAGACAGCTTTTCTGGGTGTCTCAAAACACGAGCTGCCTAACTAGACAGCATTTCTGGGTGCCGCGGGCACGTTCCAATGTTCTGACGCGCGTTACGATGCCTGAAAATGCTGTCAAGTAGGCAGCACACTTAGTGTGGAGACGTGTCTTTCTCAGTAGGCCGGTTGGTCAGATTCACATTTACAGAGATCAGATAATATTCAGACATGTTTAAGAGGGATCCAGTAGTTAATAATGATCTCCATGTGAGATCTTATGAGATCTCAGATTAGTGCCCTGCACTTACTGTGATTGCTCAAAATCTTCTTCTAATTGCAGAAAAGGGAGGAGTTATGACAAGGTGATGTAATGGTTGTCTTAGCAAGTTCTATAGGCTAATATTTGGGGAACGTTTTAAAACAGAAACTTAACAATATAATAGTATTTTTAGTATTTATTAATAATAATACATAATGTAGTAAAATAACAGTTTTAAACATGCCCACAATATTTATGCCTCAATAGGCAAATAGGCATAAATAAAGTCAAGAAATTACAGAAAAGCGCAAAGCCCTGATTTAACATGTACCCTAACTGGGGGCTTATAAAATGGTGTAGTGTTACTAGAGTAATGAGTTTTGGGGCGTTGTGAGAAATGAGTCTGTCCGGGTGAGTAAGAACTGTTGTAGCGTTCAAGTATCAGAAATTGTATGATTTGTGCTGTGTGGTTCTGGCTCTGACTGTAGAGGTATTTTAAAATGGAGGCAGGAACTGTTTGTAGGTCTTCATCGTTTCACAGAAAGCCAGTGGAAAAACCCGGGTCAGATGAGGAGCCTGACTGCATTTATTAAGACGTAAACATGTCTAGCTTATGCAGCGCTTGCCCGCAAAAATGATTCCATGAAAGCTATTATGTCCATGTATAGAGGATACCATTACACAAAAGAACCACAGTATTTGGGAAAAAGATAAATCAATGTGAAGTTTATGTGTGTGAATAGATCCCCTCTGTTTCTGGCTATGGCTAGTTACACTGGAAGACGGCAAAGTACCGACAGGAGACAAAGAAAAGAAGGAGATATCCAAGGACACATCAGATTTTTGGCAGCCTTTCCAAACCAAATATCAGAACAAGAACACCTTTGGCAGTGAGCTAAAGGGGGAGGTGGGCAGCTTCATTTTTTGACTACAGCCATTTTGTTTTTGCTGTGGTTTAAATTCCTGTCTCTCTCCTCAGTGTAAAATGTACATTTTGGCAGTAATCCATTTGCTTTTGTCATAGAGGAAAACAAGACAGGGGCAGTTAGTCTTTGGTGAATTCGAGTGGCACTGACAGCACATTTGCAGGATTTGCTGGTAAAGGATGCCACAAGAGGCTTTTACTTTTTTTTTTGGACGGTCTAATTCAGATAACCGCAGTTTTCATCTGCAGTAGGTTATGTGTAAACTACAAAGTAACTTTTTGCACACTGTGTAGACCAATAGTTACCGTGTGTAGTAAATAAATCAAGAGCGCCACATCTTCACTTTGAAGTACACAGTGTGTGCAGGGTATAAATATTTATTGGAACAATATCAATCTTTCGCAGCCTTCATCTATCTGTTATTTGGAGTAATTGGATTGTAAAGATAGCTCATTTAACAAGGGAAACATGCTCCTCACGTCCCTTTAGCACCTAGTGTAATCAGTGCTGTCTGTTGGGGCGGTGTGGCCATGCGAGAAAGCATGCTTGGTCTTGACGTCACGCACATCACACGCAATCTTTCTGTTCACTGTTTGCGTGCAGCGGTGACATCATCAGAGGCACTAGAAAAGAAAGCATGGACTTTAGGCTTCAGACACATTTAGTTTAATTCAGGTAACCTGAGAAATTCATGCAACCAGTGAGTATGTATTTATGTCCCACCACTGATTTAGAATATACCCATGGGTGATTTGTCCCTGTCAGCTGGTCCTCAGTCAGTCACTAGTGCAGTTGTATTCAAATGATGTTCCAAGAGGTCCAGTTTCTGTGTTCTTTTCCAGCAGAGGTCTGGACAATGCTTTTTTGTAAATAAATAACTAAATATTTCATCAATTGAGCCCAGTTATGTGTGAGTGTGTGTGTGAGTGTGTGTGTGTGTGTGTGTGTGAGTGTGTGTGAGTGTGTGAGTGTGTGTGTGTGTGTGTGAGTGTGTGAGTGTTTGAGTGAGTGTTTGAGTGAGTGTTTGAGTGAGTGTGTGTGTGAGTGTGTGTGTGAGTGTGTGTGTGAGTGTGTGTGTGTGTGTGTGAGTGTGTGTGAGTGTGTGTGTGTGTGTGTGTGTGTGTGAGTGTGTGTGTGAGTGTGTGTGTGAGTGTGTGTGAGTGTGTGTGAGTGTGTGTGTGTGTGTGTGTGAGTGTGTGTGTGTGTGTGTGTGTGTGTGTGAGTGTGTGTGAGTGTGTTTTGTGAGTGTGTGTGTGTGAGTGTGTGTGTTGTGTGTGTGAGTGTTGTGTGTGTGTGTGTGTGTGTGTGTGTGTGTGTGTGTGTGAGTGAGTGAGTGAGTGTGAGTATATATATATGTGTGTGTGTGTGTGTGTGTATATATGTGTTTGTGTGTGTATGTGTTAAAAGATAAGACTTTCCCAGTTAGAACATTGTTCATTGGGAAATGCTCTTAACACGTTTAATAATAATGCAGATGTAGATCAAAACATTATGATTCCTAACCTGTCAAAAACCTGCATGGTGTACAGTAGATGAACGGTTTTCATATAGCAAACAGCACACTGACTGACAGATAAAGTGCTTTTATTTTGTTGCAATTTAGTTTACTATGACGTTACAGGGAAAGTGTCCATTTATGTACCTGTTTACTGTGTCTGCACTGCTGGTGTTAAAATAAGTGCAATCTCTTCAGCTCTTCATGTTGATTAACTTTATGCAGCATGTCTTTGGTGAGAGAGAAGCAGCGTGTGCGGTATGGAAGGGGTTAACATGAACAGTGTTTGGTGCTAGATAAAGATATTAGGATTTGTAGCGAAACCATAATGTCCCTGATCCTGAATGACGTATAGAGCTTGATTGTGTAGACATGCTGCTTAAATTGGAAATGGTCAAATGTTTTTGGTTTATTATAGGTCTCGTGGTCCAGATGGAATAAAGCCATCCGGTTTGTACCGTGGTCCGACAGTTGAGGATCACTGCACTAGTGTATGTGGAAACTGGACTATGCATAACGTCTGTGACTACTATGATTACACTTAATTTCGCTCTATTGTGTTACACTCACCTTTTAATTTTTTCTGATGTGTGACTGTGACTCTTCTTCTCCTCTATAAATTACTCAACTGTGAGTGATGTCACTGTGACGTCACTGGGAAGATGCAGGCATGCTGGGGAAGATTTGTGGTCTGCCACGGGAGAATGAAAGTAGCGCAAACGCTGGCTATGGCACATGTATCGCGTACTCCAGCTGTGTTATGACAGTTGCTGTCATACATGAACGAAATTAAAGCTGTGAGGGATAGTACAGTCTGTTTAGCATGATGTAGTGTTGAGACGTAGCCCGGTGAGCTGTGCACCTGCGTTGACTTGTTGCTTGGTGGCAATTGTGTGTGGATGACTAAGTTTGAGCTCGAGTCATAAACTGTCCTACCTTTAATAAATGCAAAACCCCAAAATAAGATGTTTTTGCAACATCCTGATGTTATTGGCTCATGATTTGAAACCAGCAAGTTTACGGATCTCTGAGCAGCCCATTTTTACAGACCCGAACACATGGACACGAACAGTTATACTGAAAATGTTTTTTGGGGTTGCAGAAAACAAGAAGTTAAATTAATTTATTGTCTTAAAGTTTAAATTCTAACTGCATCCTTATGGTATGTCATGTAAGGTTTCTCTGAAATATGATGATGGAACTTTCCTTTCCACCACAGTAACTCCACAAAGTGTGAACACATGGTGTTTCGGCAGGACTGCTCTCTGTTCACAGCCTTAAAAGAGAGGGAGGGACGAATCCTCTCACCACAGCACACACCCCTGACACCATCTATAGATTGTGTCACTTTATAAAAACATGTTGTCTTTAGCAAACAGGTTTTGAATAAAGAATAATACTAATATATTATATTGTGATATTAAAGCCTAATATCACCTGTTAAGAGTCCATATTTCAATAAAAAAAAAACCCATGTATTTAAATATTGCTGTGTTTTACCCCATAATGTCATTGCTTATATTCTCTCACCAGTAATCACTATTATATCTGAATGTGTCACATTAATATTTTTGGAAATAAAGACTGAACACCGTGCAGAGATGCCGAAACATACTGCAGTGTTAGGTTAACACATATATATATATATATATATATAATAGCTAAATCTATGCTTTTTTCAATATTATATTGTCATTACCATGTTGATCTGATTTTGTAAATTAACTTGTTCAGTTAATTGCCCCCCAGTGCTCTGATCATCTTAATTGAGACGCCTCAAAAAAGAGGGCAGATCACTGTGTAAAGCCCCCCAAGGACGTGTGTGTGTGTGTGTGTGAATGTACCTCCCACCCCCCAAATCTGCCACAGGCAATGCTTCTTCTGAATGCCACAAAGCAGTTCTGTGTGAGAACACTGCCCAGGGCGTATTAGTGATATTAATAAACCTGTTTATGAATGGACTGTTTTCTTACACAATTGGTGTGCAGTTAGCATGGCCATCATGTCAAACAGAGACTTTTCTGTTACATAAACTGGGTGTTGGGGCTTTAGTGTTGTGTAATAATAAGAGCATTATGTTTGTGGGTGTATGGATTAGACTTACACAATCAAGTCAAGAAATCTCCAGCCTTTTCTATAAATCTGTGAATGAGTCAGCTTGGGTTTTTGAAGAAAACATGGCAAATACTGGTGTGGGTAGTTGCTAGGGTTTTGCTATTTTGAATATTGTTGGTGCATTGTTATGCAGTTTCTAAGGTCCTTAGTGGGGGGGGGGGGTGCTTGTTGCCCAGTGGTCGTTTACTGTCTCAAAAGCCCACCGCATGCAAGTCTGTTTTATTAGGCACTTGGAAAAGTCATAGCACAAGCAACACCAGTAGTTTGCTCATAATGCTTTTGGTTTGGTTGCAGGAAGTTTAGGGGAATGTATTTACTTGCAGGATGTGTTTTTTTACTGCCCTAAATCTGACTGTGTGTGTACAGAAGAGGATCAAGCACTTCAAAGAGGAGCGACAACCATATTTAATCACCATTGTGATGTGACATTTTTAGTTCTGCAAGAACACCCAAGATGCATTTAGGAAACTACTTAGAGATATAGACGAACCAAAACATAAACATAGTCAGCGTCATTGAAGATTTATGAATGGCTGTGTTTCAGTCAGCGGGGACTGGAATGAGAGTCATGCCATTTTGACTGTCATAATATGATGGATAGATAGAGCTGTTTAGTCTAGCGTGGATCCAGGCTGCCGTGCGATAGCTACAGTTGTTTTCAGAAGCCTCTCATCTGTCATCTGTCTGGCAGTTAAAAGGGTAAATGACACTGAGCTTTGTCTGACAACAGGCCAGCAACAGATGAGGGACTCGAACCCTCAGTCAATATACATCAATACTGGCATCACGTGCCTGATGCTCGGGGAGTAAGATTTAGTGTTGAACACATATCCAGAATAGACAGGAGTTATTTCAGGGTTGAGCGTTAAAGATCACTGTAGACCTGGTTCTGGCTGCTGTCACCTTCGTTTTATTTGCTCCTGAGTGTCTCTGGCCATTGATATGTGCCTGTCTATGTCATCATATGTCATCTGTGTGTGACAGTCTGGCTAGCCAACTAGATATATATAATTATAAAAATAATAATATTAATAATTATAAAATAATATAAAATAATTAAAATTTTGAAATTGAAATATAAAATTATTATTGATATATATATATATATATATATATATATATATATATATATATATATATATATATATATATATATATATATATATATATATAGATATATATATATATATATATATATATATATATATTATAGATATATAATATAAATTATTATTTTTGAAGCAGGTGTGTAAGGGATGGATTGTGTCATTCCATTGTTAGTCATAGTTTGGGTTGGACTGAAAAAACTAATGTTGAAACCCACTAGCTCACGTTTGTCAGAACTGAGTGAAAGAATTAGCTGGATTTATTCAACACCCCCATTTAATGCACTACCTGATGCTGTCAGAGGTGTTGCATTCAACTCTAATTGGACTCTTCCAGGTCTGCAGGAGCCTAGGTTAGAGTTACTCAACTGACCGCTAAAGCAAATGAGCTGGTCAGCAGTGTAATTACAGCGTCAGGGTTTTCACCTGGATCCAGCGGTGTCATTGTTTCAGGTGAAAGCTGCACTCAGAGAGCTCTGTCCTGATTAATTGGTGGTTTATCAAAGACACTTATGTCTTGTTCAGTATTTTACATTGCAGACTTGGCTGAGAATTATGGCTACTGAGGAAAAGTATTTCATCACAGCAGGCTGGATTTAATCTGCTAAAGAAGTACACGCAGTATGCAGAAGAAACATCTTAGCATAATGCAATGTGATAGATTTCCAGCAACAAGTAATTTGTTTGTGAGATTTGGTTGACGTGTTTCATGAAATTTTAATGAAATTTAAAAATTCACTTGTTATATTTGACCTTCATTTGGCCCATAGTTTGTCTGGTAATGTGTGTGTTTGCTGAAGTTTTAGTTGACTAATAATTTATTTTTTTGATTCTACTTTTCAGTTTCACTTGGGAAAAACTCTACTGTAGCCAGATTTATAAGGTTCTGGAACCAGTAGAGCCAAAAGCCATTACATCCCTCTCTGATTAAACAAATCAAACAACCAGGCACCTTGTGTCCCTCTGTTTCCTCATTCTTGGACCAAGCTTCGAGAGTCAATGGAGCAAAGAGAGCTTAATCAGATGTCTCGGCCCAAAGGCAATGAGGAGTTTTTCTCCGCTGTGACCACCATCAACAGAGCGGACCTCAGTGAGGTTGGTCTTCTCGCCAGTCCAATAAAGAGCCTCCCTTTACCCGGGGAGCCACAGGACCACAATGTGGATGCGGACCTTGGTCTGGGGAAGGATATGGATGCCACTTCCAATGAGGATACCGAGAGATGGGGGCAGGCGGATGGACTGGATGAGCAAGAATTCTCAATCAAGGAGGCCAGTTTCTCAGAAGGTAGCCTGAAGTTGAAGATCCAAACAACCAAGCGGGCCAAGAAACCTCCCAAGAACCTGGAGAACTACATTTGTCCTCCTGAGATCCGAATCACCATCAAGCAGCCTGGGGAGCAGAAGACCACCAAACATGGCAAGAGCAGCAGGGGAGAGAAGGAGGAAGATAAAGGACCCGCAAGAAAGAGGGTCAGTGTTCAGAAATGCTGCTGTTTTCTCATCTTGTGAGTCTTGTTGTGTTGATGTTGTATGGTGTGTGCTGTAGCCAGTATTGACTGTAGTCAAACTTTATTCTGTATTCAGTTTCATGTTAATGAAAACAAGACTGATGGACAGAAGTGCAGTCTGTTCGGTATGCTATATCTGTAAGTCAAGATAATAAAATACTGACACTTGGTCTTAAGAATGTACAACATACTGACCTGTAAGTTTTTTGCACATAAGTTGCAAAATTTAGGGAGCAACAATTTCATAAGTGCTTTACATAGAATCTCTGCTCAGATAAACCTTGGGACCTTGTTTCTTAACAATACAGATACATTAAATACATACTTTACATACAGAGATACATTTTAATAACACTAATTCTGTTTTTAGTTGCATTCTCTCATTTGATACACCTTGTTTCTGATTTCTTGTTTCTCATCTTTTTTCTGATCCTTTTTATTGATATTCCACCCAGTGTCTGTGTTGTGTCACATTTATGCTGGGCCTTGATGACACAGTAGTGTTTTTTGGGGCTGTTAGTCAGATGAAGTATATGCTGTTGAGCAGCTAGCTAGTGATCAAGCTTTTGTGTTGTTTAGAATCAGTGAGTTCATTGACTGACTGATGTGGGCCAAATATCTGAGTGTAGAGAGTCTTTTCTGAACATTTCAGATAACCTGACACACTCTTTTAGATTTGGTGTAGCAAAATTATGTTTACACATGTATGTATATTTTATTAAGCCGGGTGCACACTGCATGCTTTGGACATCTAGAACAAATAAGAATCCTAAAAACGTAATTCAAGACCAAAATATTTAATGACTAGTTTGTCCGCCAACAGCCGTTAAACATGACGAAACATGCGATCATGATCCATTTCCATCGAGATTCTGAGTCATTGTTGTGGAATCAGCGTGCCGCCATGTTCTTTGTAGTCTTTCATATAGATAGGTTTACATTCAAACACGCCAAATCATTTGCTAAATACGCTTAGTAGTAAGTTTTCTTTAACAAATGTATCGTTTTACAACAGAAGGCATTTGTTAATTTTCTGGAGTCATATGGATTACTTTTATGATGGATGGATGTGCTTTCTGGAGTTTTGAAATACTGGGTTCTATTTTTGCACGTTCTGTGAAGTGCAAAAATATTATTTAATGTAAGTCCAATTCTGATTGGCTGAAAGAAGAAAGTCATGCACTTCTAGGATGCCCTGAGGGTGAGTAATGTATGAGCAAAATATCAGTTTTGGATCGACTATTCCTTTAAAAAAATGCAGTGTGCACCCTGGTTTTAGACAGCTTCATAATGTTGGCATTTCTGCAGACATGGTAATGGCATAGGTTCTTGGACACATACTGTAATAGTATGACAGTATTAGAAGTCCCCTGGAGTACAGTATAAATACCACAGTACTGCATGATTGACATATTTGTGTACTATGATATTTATCAAAGTACCGCAATATTGCCATCTGCTACCATCATTATATCATATTGCTATGCAGTACAGGAGTTACAGAGGTTTAGGCCAAATTAGTCAGTGTCAATAACTCTTAGCACACCACGTCATGATGCTTTTTCAGTTTTTCTAAACAGGCATGTCACTTTTTCATCCTCTTGCAGAAGATAAAGGGTTGTGGGGAAGAATGAAGCTGGTGATACCACAGTGCAAGTCTGTCATTTGACCATAATTAGGGAGAAAATCTGAGCTTACTGCATCAAAGAGGATCCACCAGCGTCAGCATCTTTCAGTAAATGCACCACAGGCTCAGATTGATCTGTTTCTGAGGAAACTCTGGCGCTGAAATGTCTTTTAATCTATACGGTAGTCTCTCAGGGTATGAATTATTTGTACTGTGACGGGAGACTAACTCCTGCTGTTTTGTGTGTTGTGTGTTTAAAAGCCCGTCCACATCTGCCAAAAGCATTTCACTTGATCCCAACAATTGATGGTTTGATTATCAGCCTTGAATCTTGTATGTGGCTGCGTGTTATCTGATTTCCCCAGGGATTTCTCTTAGCTCCGAGAGGAAGGACACTGTTGCCATGTGGCTGCGGCCAAGCTTCTAGAATTTCTCTTAGTTTTGGGTTGGGAAATGAAACTCTTGCGAGTCCAGGCAGTAGAAACACAGAAGAAAGGGTGATGGAGAAATCAGAGGGAAGTAGAAGATGGCTAAAAGGCCAACGGGGGACCAGGGCGGGAATCCTGAAGTGCAGCTGTCTCTTTCTGGCACCTCCACATTGACCACAGACACAGTGTCAAAAGGGGCAGAGAGGAGAACAGAAGAGGTGGCCTTATGCCACTTTCTAAAGTGTAGCCATGTCTATAGAAAACAGCTCCAAAGAGGCAAAGAAAAGCCATGCCCCATCCCCCATCCCCTCACGCACTCCACAGATGGATACTTTGAGAAGGGATAGTGCCACAAACTCTTCATTTAAAGGCACCAAATCCTATTCTTTCCTCACTATTTGGAGCTCAGGCGTCAAGCCCACCACCTCTTGTTATCTCTCGGTTACAAGTGGCGTGGGGTCAGGGGTTCGTGTGTAATTGAAACCAGCCTGGACTCGCTGAGAATAGGGGCTTACATCAACCTACTCGGACTGCGACAGCTGCTCACTGCATCATCCTTTCATGGCAACAACCTTCTTTCCCCGCTAATGTAATCAGAATGCCGGGCCACTGCAGTTTACGCATACCAGGCACTCTGATGAATTAACTCGATCTCCTGCTGTGGATTAGACGTTCAGCCAATGATCTGTTTTGCACTCTGAGTCAGGCTAAGTGTTGTCGTGGGTTGCGGTGTTGGAAAATTAGGTTCATGCAGTAAGTTTTCTTCACCCACACAATGGTGAGAGCATGCAGCCAGGAATAGATCGTAGGCTTCTTGCTGGCATTGTAAAAGAACGAAGTCTGTATGTGCAGTCTGGATGGAACGAATATGCAGAGGTCGTGACTCGTCGCATTTGCCGTTTCCATTAGGACTTAACCAAAAGGCTTTGCAAAAGGCATCTATTATTTGTTCTTTATTGAGCGCTGGAGAAAAACATTAAGCGTGACGTCGCATTTTGCAGAAATGCTCAGAAAATTGCTTGAAACCAACTTAAAAAGCTAGAGGAAATGTTTTCTGAATGACAGCTGTTAAAAATAGTTTACCTCAGAGTTCTGTCATTATTTATTCACTGTCATGTCATCCCATGTCATCTGACTCCAGACACTTTGGTGTACTGATCGCTGTTTTCATGCAGTTACAGTAAATGGAAACTGGGCATGTTAAAACAGACACAAAAGCACCAAAATTGTTAGAGAAGAGTGACAGAATTTTAATTTTTGGATGATAATTATGATTATTATAATTTTTTTAATAATTAAATGAAACACTTTGCGTTACTCTTACAGCAGGTCATATAGTGGCAATATCTACTGAAGACCATTTGACTTTAACCCTGTAATGTATTTGTATCTAGTATCACTCCTGTGGTTTAACCCAGCAGTGACTTCATTGTGGTGACGTTGTGTGACTTAAGCCTCGACTCGACAAAAGGCCCGACCGTTTCGTTTTTCAGGTCAGGATGATCTGGTAGGCCTGAATTCGACATCTTTCCTAAAAATTTTCATTTTTGGTATATCAGCTGAAGAAAATGACTTTGCAATCAACTTGAGCGATGACTTCCTCTTTGAGCAAAGATAGCAGGAGGATAAGAGGTTTAAAAACGCTGGCTTGTGTAGCGGGTAAATGCAGCTTTTTGTGTAGTAATGATCGGGGAGTCTGGCAGGGAGCAGATGGGCTAGCTCTCTGTCTCATTGTGTATTGCTCTTTCTTTTTTCATTTTGGCTGAACTAATATGCCAGATGGTGGCAAAGAGGAAAGGCCAACAAGTGAGCCGGGGCATATGGGGAGCCTGGTTAAAATGGGACCCTACTGTGTGGGGGGATGTGCGGAAGATGTGTGATACAATAGTAGGTAATTAAGGGAAGGACTTGACTTCACTGCTAAGCCTTTGTACACGCTAAAATATTTTTCAGAAGACATACCGTCAGCATCACACCACACTGCTGTACTGAAGATCTTTCCTCTGGTTTTGCTCAATCAGGCGTGATTGTTTTTTCAGCGTTCACGTCTATGTTTTGGTCTTCATTAGGTGGTCTGGTCTTCTTCTTGCATTTTTTCTCTTTAGTGTATTTTGATTCAGAATTGTAAAATTGATTTATAGACTTAGTCATTCTTTTTCATTTGAATTGGACTAAACATCTGCGTTAATCTAATCATGTTACCATGTAATCATGTAAAATTTAATAAAAATGTAACAAACATGTTGATTCTTGACATAAGGATAGAAATACAGTACAGTAAATATAGTATTGTAAGGAAAAATATTTCAATACGTTACAAGTAATACAGATGATATATTAATAAATTTGTGGATAACTATGGTGAGGTGATTGGTAGTAATAGCTGTGTTAACAGTGTGTGTGTGTTTTGTAGGCCTATATTAAATTGAGGGTTAAACCTCCTGTGACAACTTCTCACTCTGCTCAATATGTATCACTTCAACACCTCAACACACACACACACACACACACACACATCAGCCTCATCACTCAGGTTTACAGCCCATCAGCTCTGTCTCTGTGTACACAAGGTAGTGCTCGTTCACCTGCCAAAAGTCTGGCCTTCAGTCTCAGATGCACAGCTCTCTCCAGTGATGTACTGCCATGCACCGGTCCAGATGACATATGTATCATATTTTCTTTTGACCTGTGTGTCCAACCCATAGTGGCCCGTGACAGAGTCAACAATAATCACATCAGAAGATAGAATATCCTGCCCTGTCATAAAGAGGCAGGTCATGTCTTACGTTTGTTTGTTCGCTGCCATTATCACCTTCTGCTCTTGTTTCACCTAGTTCATCTATCACGCCATCTGACAAATTTTGGGTTTAAATCCATTTAAGTATCTGTGAGGTGTGATAAGGAGCCCCTTTCAAGTGGCTCCAAAGCTCAGCCCTCCCGTTGGGGCTGATTTTTATGTAGTAATGTCATTGGCTGCTCTCTTATCTGACTGTCACACAACCCCTGCTCCTGAAGCTTCATTACCCAGCACCCGTTGAGTCCATACAGCACTGTAATCATAAGGAGCTGGTCCAGCGTGTTCACCAGAAAATTCATTCAACATTCAACACAAGTCAATAGGTCTCTTGATGTGAGCTATTTATAACATACTATTTGTCATTGGGGGAGTGTTGCTGGTGATTGGGGAGGAAACTGTGGGCAGTTGAGCAGTCAAATAAAAGTGACCTGTGTGTATGTAGGAGATCGTCAGGGGTCAGAAAGTCTCTGAATGTAGTTTTACTTCCTTTTATTTAGCTACTGATTGTTTCAGAGACAATTGAATCAATGTTGTGTCTGGTGTAAAGTGTTTCTCTCAATGGGTTTTTTGATGTTTTTATTTACATTTATAAGAGCATTGCTTTTAATATGAAGCTGTTCAGTTTGTAGTCAGAAAAGCCACAGAAGACATGAGCTGTGGGTTCCTTCAGGTGTTTTCAGAATAGTGGATTTTGATTTATAAGTAAAATCAGGGCTGTGGTTAATATTACTTCATATTACTTTCATGTTTTGTCCAACAGCATAAATTACAGTCTTACCACAAATAGTAATTTTGAAACCTTTGTGCTTTAAGAGATTGTAGCAGTAAGCTGCTACAAAAGCGCCACCACAACTACACCAGCAATGAGTTTATATGCTTGACAGCCAGTGTAGTTTTTCTTAATATTATACACTAGGGCCTGAAATACAGCGCGGGATTGCTGGTATTGCACACATTGTTTTGAATCTTCAGTGTCTTGGCATGATGACGGACCCGAGCACGACCGCGCCATCACCAGAAGGAGCATCTCTGAAAACCACACACGGTGGGCACTTGCATTTAACTGTAAAAACAGTGGCGTATTTGAAGTCCATTTTGAATGGCACTTCCTGCTGCCAGCTGGTGGCGCTACACCTGTCAGTCACAATAGTCGTATGAATGTCATTAGCTCACAAGACCAAACATATTTCCCAAGTTTAATGCAAATCTCTCAATACATGCAGAAGATCACACTTCACGCTTTCAGTGCTTGGCCCTAAATATAAATCAACTTGTAATTGTAGCTCACTGTGCTGGGAAACAAGTGTGTATAGTATAACAATGTATAGTATGACGTAGGCCTATGGTTGGTTTACTGGAGGGTTTGTAAGGCACTGTTCTTTGTTAAACTGCTTTGATATAATATGTATTCCAAAAGAACACTCAAGAATTGAGTGAAGTAGCTAAAATGCAGGGATAGTTTTTAATGGCTTCTACCACGACTCCTACCCCAAAATTCAGAAATCCTCCTCATTCTTCTGAGGGGGGAACTCTGCCTGCACTCTAAAGTTACTGTTTTACAAGAATTATTATTATAATTAATTAAATTGAATTATTATAATTAAATTGAATCTAGTGTTTTTTTACCATTGCTGGTACCATGCCATGAACGCTGCCCCCACAGCAGACAGAACCGAACCGTGGCTCCAAAGCTGTAATACGCATTTAATCATGGCACTGGTATATTGTTACACCCCTACTAGCAACCACCACAAACACTAACAATTGCATAGCAACTACCATACATCCTCCATACGCTCCATACATCTTAGCAGCCACATAGCAACACCCTGACACCCAACCACAACACCCTAACATAAGCACCACTTGTGTTGTCTTTGAACAATTTGCCTACAGACTAATTTTAACTACAGCTCTGCTCAGCACATCATATAATAACACATCATATAATAACACATTAATAACAGAGTGAGGTTTTCAAACGGGACTTCTCATTGTGGTAGTTACCAGGTGAAACTCTTTGAAATGACTCTTCTCACCAGCTGCTTGCTAGTGGTCCCTGTCTTTGTTTTTTGGACCACTGGGCTGGAAGGGCTGTTTTCTGGGAGGTATGGGGGTTGGGTTTGGGCTGAGTCCTTATGATTTACTACAGCTGAAAGACCAGCTGCCCCTCTCTGTTCAGGCTAACCCTCCTCCTCTGCACTCTGCCAGTGCATGTGTTTATTCTAAACCCAAAGGCAGAGGACATCCCTACCAGTGTCAAATAACGATATCACCATCAGGACTGGTGCTAAGACTGATGAGATTCACATGTCAGCAGAGAGGCTTAGTGTCTAAGAAGACAAATTTAGATTTGGCCATATTTTACCCTGGACTGAACTGTTGGATCGGCAGGGCACTGGGGGATGGGCTAAGCATATGTGAGTTGGGGAGAAAAAGACCAATTTCAGACTGGTGCAAATTATTCGACTGTGTGAATCAGCCAATAGCCTTGTGTGGAAGTGAAATTGGGAGACCATTTAGCTGACAAAGGTACACCAATTAGGACAAGCACCTGAACCGTGTAGAATTATTCTGAAACATATTAAACCACTAAAGAAAAGTCTGAATAATGCAAGCAGAGACAGATGTCCAACGATGATAATGTGTAGAAGTTGTTTCATGAAGATGTAGTGAAACCAAACACGATTGCTAATATAATGGTGTTCCTGAACACTCCCCTCATCTTCTACCAATGGCTTTAACTGCACCATCTAGGAAAAACGACACAAATTGTCAAAAATTCATCATATTATATTTGGTGTTTTGGCAGTAACCAAGTGTTTGTTTTCGTAGGGTTGATTGGGTGATTAGTCACATGTCATTTACGGCTCAGGTGATTGGCTCAAAACCTTCAAGAGCAGATCACCTACAAGCACAGATAGCCGATGCGTACTTCCAGGGGTTCCACCCTCATTGAGGTGAATAGACACAATAAGAAAAGTTTTGTCTAGGTAGTACAGAACTATAGTATTGTAGAACTCTGTGAAAAGCCTGTATTGAATAAGTTTTCAGTGTCCTCTTCCTCATTGTGTAAAACGTCAAGTGCAGAAATTTACAGGGTTTTCTGCCGTATTATTCTTTGTATAGTAAGACTTCATCCACCTGTATTATGTAAGTACTTGCTTTGTCAATCCTGAAACCCTTTACAGTCAGAATCAAAACTGTGTTGACTGAGAGGCATACGCAGGTCTGAGTTTAGACAACTGGAATCTTACCCTTTACATTTTGGTTGGTGGTTTCTATAAACAGACTGTTGCTAGCCACATCTAATCTGTGAATATTTATGTTACCAGTGCTGTACCTCACATACACACACAGAATATCATTTCCTCAGTGAACACAGGATGTGTTGAGGGCCTCTCGTAGCATGCTCTCAAACACGCTGCAGTGGGTAAACTGTACACACCCGTTCTTCTTCAAACAAAACCTGCTTAAACCACTTTCACTTGACACCACACCATCACACTGGAATATTATCCAAATGCATGTCACGTTTCCAAAGGGTTGTTTTAGACCATCGATTTTTTTGATGATAAAACATACTAATAACAAGCTAAGCATACAATTGTGCAAATGTAAGAAAATTTAGATATATCATTGTTATATCAACTACAGCAGATAATTCAGAGTTGCTTTGTAAGGTTGTAATAGTTTCTGAGTCATGTTTCAGATGTCTACAGAACTCCTGTGTTCTTTAGTTTGGCTTCTGGTCTTGTTTGAAAATGGAGATACCGTATGGCTGTTACCAACAGGAGAGTGTGGACACACACAGTCTCACTAAGGAGTATACAAGTCAGCACCTGACAAGTTAACCGAATGTTTGGCAGATGTTCAGAGACTGATGTTTGTCAGTTAATGTGTTGGTTGTAGAGCTGGACTTTCCTCTTGTTACTGTATTCCCTAGTGGCTACAGAGACAGATGATTCTGTTTTTGTTGGCAACAGGATTTTTACATTTATGAACTAGTTAAAGCAATTGTTTAGTCAAAAACTAAAACGCTGTCATTGACTTTTCTATGTTGCAGATGTATGACCATCTTTTGCATGAAACCCAGATTTAAGACAGAAAATGTAAACTGAAACTGTTTTGCATGCAGTTCTCTTGTTTTTTTAACACCCAGTTTTTAAACTCTATTGATGGAGTTCCCACGCAGGTTCCCAGACAAGTTCATTCATCGTAAAGAATCTGGAAACTCGTTGGCCTAACAATGTTAATTTTGCTTTGATAAACAAACAAGTCACCAAGTGATTTGTTTGTTTAAGGCACTTAAGAAGACACTTAAGATTTGCGAGTTCTTTCAACAGCCCATTTAGATTTTCAATTTTATCAACATAAAATGTAAAATTCCTTATTTAGCCAATACATTATTGTCATATTAACAAAAAAATTCCTGTTGTAGGAATGAATAATTAGCAATGAGAAGTTTCATTTACTACTTGCAGCGCAAAGATAACACAAGGCAAATAATACAACTTCACTTATCACACATAGACCACAACATTTATCACAAACCTCAATAATGGTGACAGTAAACAAGCCTTAAAAAGTGACAAGATGAGCTCATAACTTTACTGACAGTAGTATAAATAAAGACAGCAAACAGAAGAACAACCACCCTATACAATATAACAGTACGAGCATAATTCATGCATGCTGCAGTGCATGTTGGTAGTTTATAAACCCTTAACAAATCTGCTGCATTCATCAATATGAAACTTTTTGTTTAGTTCACTCTAAAGTTTCTTGGTTATGTAGTAACTTAAAATATAGAAACGTGCACTCAATAACCTGTTTTTCTTAAGTGAAATGTATTTGTATTTTTAAAGTTTGAGTGAACAAAACCTTAAAACTTTTTTTTATCATAAATGTTTACCCCCCCCAAAAGTTCAATTCGCTGCACACTGTTTAATTTGATGGAAGAAAATGTTGATAGAATAGCTGCAGTGGTAACGTATCCTCATGACAGATCCGTGCTCAGTTTTCAAACACGTTAGTCAGACTAAAATAATCTAAGATAAATTGATTCAACTTGAATTTTCTGGTGGAATGACAAAAATCTGGCAAATCATACTTAATTTATTTAGATTAAAACAACATAAGGGTTAACAGTACTTCTGTTATTGGCTCTTACTGGCTGCTTTTTCTTTATTATTTAGTCGAAGTCAAGCATTTATTAAAAGAAATTGTAATAAAAGAAATTACTTTTTTGACACGATTATATTTTTATCTACAAAACTAATTTCAAACATTTCCGAAATTTACCTTCAGGTAAAAAGGTTTTGAAGACCATGGGAAACATATCAGTCATGTGACTGTAAACTTTTGAGCGGTAGTATGTGGTGACCAACAGCTGTCAGATTAATTTTGGTGAATAATGTCCGTCACTCTGCACTGTCACAGCATGAAGCACAGCATCAACATTCTTCAAAGTTTTGAACAAAAGTCTTTAGAAGAACATGGCTGCTGTATAAATGAAGAACTCAATTGAGAGTTCATTTTTTGTCTTGTCTGTTCATTTAAAGAAATAAACAATAAAGGACATGAAAGCAAATTCTGGAACATCTCTCATAATCACCTGTATTAAATTCTTTATAATGTAACTGCTAACTAACAGACGGTGAGGGTTAAAAGTCGCCCGCACTACTTCAGCACTGTTATTATCATGGAACAAAAACGTGTGTTTAGCCACAGTTTCCGTTAATATTGCCCAGATGTTAAATTACAGTTTTGGGAGCAGAGAAATGCTTGAGGAATGTGGGCGGGCCCAGACTCACAGACTGTGATGTGATTGGTGGTCTCAGGAGGAGTGGATTTATTTCACACAGAAACGCACTTTTCACACCACCTCAATGGGGATTGTGTTCGGTATGTGGGGCAACAGTGGATATGGCCTCCAGATTTTATATTCACAAATGAAACTAGCTGTGTATCCTATTGTATAAAGGGAAATTAACCCACCAATGTGCCAGTCTAACCCCTCAGAAAACTGTGGCGTGCACATGTGATCGTGAATCTAGACTATACAAAGATCCACATCAACCAGTTTATATAGTCATGTATGAGTACAGCCTTCCTGCTCCTGAGTTTAAACTGGTGATTAAAAACACTGTGTAAGCGTCCGCTCCATTCTCCTAAAGCATTACACTCAAGTGCTCTACACACACTTTTGTGTCACTTGCGACTAAGTCCCTCTTCATTGATCCTGATCCTGTTTTGAACCCTGTAATCTCCTGATGTCAGACAGCTTATAAGGCTTCCCACGTTGAACTAAGAGGTTATGAGGTAAAATATTATCCCATGTCAAAACGTTTTCATCTGGATAATGAAATATTAGCAAAATATTTTGCAGACTCTGGAAGGGGAGCGTCATGCCGGCAGTCATTTCTATGCTGGAAGATGCCATGTCGTATAATTGGTTGCTAGTGGATGTTTCTGTTAGTAATGGGAATTAGCAAAGATATTTTGTTACAATATTATATCAGTATATGAGTCTTAGTACAATGTTTCTCAATACAGCGTTTTTCAAAACAGATATATTGCGATCACTTTTCTCTCCTACGCAGGATAAAACTTTTCCCGATTACAATAATAGCCAGCAAGAGCCTAACAAGGATATCTAAGAAGAATGTCTTTGTATAAATAATGTAAAAGGGCTTAATGCCTTACTGATGACTATATAAAGCTCTAATGAAGATAATGTTAAAACATCCCACGACTAAAAGGGAACAGTAAAAATTATTTTATGAGTTTATGAGCTGGCCACTTACAGAAGGTATTAACTACACCCTATATAATAAATCCAGTGATGATGTTCTCTGGGGATGTCTCTCTGGTCTGGCTATGCGTGATGTAAATAAGAGTAGAAATTATAGCACATTGTGCTGGGAAACATCATCCACCAGCTCTCTTTGATCATACACAGAACACTTTGAATCATAAACAGGGTCCTCTGTTTTCTGTTATCAGCTTTCTCTTATTTCAGGTCATTTATTGCATTATGTGCAGATTATTTTGTCACTATTCATGGGACACATACTGTGCATGAGTAGTTCTCCTGCTTTCTTTAGATAGTTCTGTGAATGTGACCCTTGATTGTGTTGCTGCCTTAAGGGTTGTCTCATGCAGGCAGACATTTGACTTGGCTTAAGTCTGGTGCTCTTTGTAGCATATTCAGGCCAAGAACCACCTGTTCATTTTGTAGAAATAATAATTGCTAGAAAAACAGCTAAAAATGGATTTTGGATTTGTGTTTCTGTCTGTCCAAGTGCCAAATATTAATTATTGTACTGACATAACTTGTCAGAGAAAGATGCAGTTTTGCTTTATTTCAGTGTAATTTTAAAAATAATAATTTCAAATCGGATCTAGTCAACTTTCTAGAAATCTTTATAAAAAGTGTTTATTGTATCAATCTGGTACCATCTTAACATGTTTTTCATTCCAAGCAGACACATTAAAAATAACCTATGGGTCCTTATTCATGGAAAATGTGTATAGCCAGCCAATAAGTTTGAGTGAGTAAAGGTAAAGGGACTGTGGTTGTGCCATCTGCGGGTGAGACTAGTACATAGTTAATCATTCCCAGCTTAATCTCAACTGGTTTAGGGCTCAAGTGTTCGTTGGTATTACCATACAGGTTGATTTATTTACATGCATGTTTACGTTTTAATTTAATTTCATTGATTATTACATTACATCTGTATGTACATACCCTGAGAATTAAACCTGGCTGCTGCTGATCTCACACTATACTGTCTGAGCTACAGGAATCCATTATGTTTAATTAAGAGTTATTAATATTCATTACAGGGACTGATTTAGTTATTTTGCTTGTCTTGAGCAGGTCATTTGCACAGACACATTCATCAGGTTGATATCATTAACCACTGTATAATGCATAATTATATTAATGCATTTTTCTATTTTATACATTTTACAATTACATTTTACATTTAAACCTGTAGTTTAAATGTGTCTAGTTAGTAGTAGTTACTAACATTACTTTTAAATTACCGGGACATTTGCATTACATTCTCAATGCTATACCTGCAGAACTGGTCAAAGTTTACTGTATATGTGAGAAACAGCTTGAACAGTTGAGTTTCCCGTTTCTGCTCATTGGTTAGGAGTCCGAATAATTTTTTTAGCACATTGTCAGTGATACAGTCTCTGTTGTCATGCTGTTAGTTTCAGGTTATTGTAATGTGATTCTCGTGCTTGTTGCCTTTAAAAAATGTTTTTTGATCAGTTGTCTCATCCCACCTTAAAACCACTAGCCCTGTAAATTAGCCCTGTGATACACTGTCAAAAAGGTGTTTTGCCTGCGAACCCAAACCTCAGCATGGCGATACAGATGGAAATAAACAGAATAAATGAGTGATATTGAGTCCTGGCGGCTCACAGTACAGCCACGGGGGCCATGTGGCATATTGACTTTTATTAGATCTCACCTGACACCCAACTGAGTTTGTCAGTGAAATGAGAGCGGACCCATCAGCTTTCTGCTGCAGATCGCCCCTGCTACCGAGATGTTGGCGGACACAGAAAAAAGCATCTTATCCAGTTTCTGACTCATCAGACCTTTGAAATCTTGTAATTAATTGTGGCAGACTATGTCATCTCAGGCCGGGATATGCAGACGTTCTGTTAAAATTAAAGATGGTTTATGAAATTAATTGGAACTATGAAAGCATTACAAGGCAGTGCTGTGATACAAGTGTGGTGTCAGGTGGTCACATGGTGGTACTTTAATAACATGATGTAATCATTCTAACACATACAGTCTAATATTGTATATATACCCTTCAAATATACTAACTAATATTGTGTCTGGTGACAGCAATGTCACTAAAATATGAGGCATTTTGAAGCTGGATGGAGAGCCATTCTTTGCTCAGAGAAAAATGAATGCCGTCATTGAAATACTTAAAATGCAGAAGTTGTCCTCAAAGATGAACAGTTACTCTGGAGGCCTGTGAAGGGACAAAGGCATGGTGAACTAATGAAGAGAATAGTGTTTGTTTTGGGTATTTTGTTAGTGTGACACCAGGAGTGACCCTTCTGAGTATTCAGTGTCAGTCTAATTGTGAGGACAAAACAGGGAGAGCAAACCAATGCAGTGGCCCTCTCAACCAGCCCAGAGCCATGAAAGAGCCCCTTTATTCTGAGGGCCGTGCTCTGCTCATGAGAAACTACAGCCGAGCCTGTGAAATTGGACTCCTGCTGCTGAGCCTTGCTGTGGTTTTCAAATGAAATGATGCTGGTAAATGATGGACTGTTAAAAAAGGTTTAGAATAAAGACAGGCCAGGATCCGTTTAATTTACACTACCGGTCAAAAGTTTAGAAACAAGGTACTAAAATATTTCATATTTTAAAAATGTTGTATTCTGAAACATTATTGCTTAAATGTTTACAATTATTTTGTAGACAAAAATATATTTCTATCAATAATTATAAAATATATTTATATTATTATATGTGTTCAAAATTTTATTTCGGCATTAACAAGACTAATGAAGCTAGCGCAGTGTTAAAAACAAGCAAACAAAAAATGGACTTTTACCAGTTGCGTTACATGTTACCAGTGTAAAGGTGTGTGGAGATGATATGAGCCAGCTGACAGTAATATCTGACCACACGTGCTCTGCGGCTGCTGAAGGTGAGCAGGTATCTTTTCACTGGGGATGGTTTGGGTGTCCTTGCAAATCCTTCAGTCCCATGTGGGATTAGACACTAAACCCTATTACCCCCTTTCTTCTTTTCACAGGTCTGTGTCTCACTCTATGTGGAATGTTACTTTACCATGATCTTTACCCCACGCACATAATGCAGTGGTGGGGAAGCGTGTAAGTGTGGATGTATGTGTAATAAATGTTACACACACGCAAGTGTGTTCAGGTTAAAGTACAGGTAAAGCAGTGACATGTTCTGTAGCTGATCTTTTGAGTATCTGTGAAATTTGCGTGCTATTGCATTCACTTGCATTGGTTAATACTCTTACAGTATTCTTTAAACACCTTTGTGTGTAATTAGATTAACATGTAATTTATTAATGTAATTTGTTTTTTAAACATACAATCTAATCTGAGATTAAAAGCAACACTGTTTATAGTTTTACTTACAAACAAACAAATGAAGATGCTGCGTACTAAACTAATGTTAAGATCAAAATAGTCTCAGCCTCAGAAAACATGCCCACAGACGATTGTCTGATGTGTATTACATATCACTTTCACGAGCTGCTGAAGTCACCAGTTCCAATCAGACTGACTGGCTTTACACAGCTTCTATCAGCTACTTGGAACAAATAAGTCTAAAGAAGGAATTAGGATGTACTCACACTAGGCACGGTTGCCTTGTATCGTGCCCGAGTGCAAAAGGACAGTGAAAAATGTTCTATTTAAGTAATAATAGAATGTGTTTGTTGTCATAATGATGAGTAGCTGTTCTGTGCTGTGGTACAGTTAGTGATCACACTACATGCAAACCGGTGTTCGGAGTGATCACACTGGTCGACCGAACTGGAATTTGGGGCTCAGACACGGTTCGCGGTTCTCAGGCATGGTTCAGAGTGTCTAGTGTGAGTACACCCTTAGTCACTGTATTCACCAAAATTTGCCACATTTGAGATATTTGCGAGGTTAAAAGATATTGTTTTGGGGTTTTGGTTGATGCACTTAGTAGCCCTTAATCAAGATTGTATTTTATGTTTGTAAAATTATTACACATTTTTTGGTGATTCTGTAAGTCTGGCTATTTGTTTTTGATCCTGGTCTATTATTCTGAAGTCAAGTATTTAAGAAAACTCCACTTCTAAACAACAACAACTAACCAAATTGCAGTTGTTCATGTAGGTCAGACAGACCCTTCCTGTGTATGTGGGCAGCTTTTGGCCTGTATAAGCTCACCAGTGGCCAGAGTGGACTTTATGCTGATGGTCAGAGTCTGAGTGGGCCAGAATTGTATGACCTTTTAAAGTCTCACAGTGTCATATGGCATTACTGCTTTTCAAGGTTATTTCCACTGTACATGTCAACTAGCACTCTGTGTTCATTCTCTGAAACGTGATTGTGAAATATGACGAGGCTTTTGGGTCATCATTTGGAGTCACTTAAACTTTGAGTGTGCAGTTTAGCATCGATCTGCTTGTACGTTAATGTGCTGAGTTTCTGTTAAGAAGGTCATTGATTTTATCACAAAGTGACACTTTAACATCTGACACTTTCAGAACGTTTGTCCTTGTGTAGAAACCACTGGATCAGGTTTTGTGCATACAGATTCCAGCAGTAGCACAAGTAACACAAAGCAGCCATTGTTCAGTAACTCAACGACTGAAACTAAGCAATCCTTTTAATTGGTTTAAACTATTGTACCCTAATTTTTCTTTATTCTTCCTGTTATGGAGGACTGCTGCCAAGTGTTTTTCACAGCAAGTGTTGAGAGCATTACTATAAGTGTTGTATCTGTCTGGATTTGTCATCGAACCCTAATGAAATGTCACTGAATGAAGTCTTGGGAGTGTTGGAAATCCAGTGCCACGTCTCTGCCCAGATACTCTAGTAGAGTATTTCTAAATTAGGACCAGTTGGATTCACCTATTTTCTGCCCTACCAAAAATACAAGTCATGCTATCTTTACCAAAGCCACGTGCCAAAAATAAACCCTTCACTGACAAGAAGCAGGTGTAGATTCCGTAAACATTTACAGAATGTTCCCTTTTATGTACTGAAAGCATTTAGGAACATTATAACATTAGATAAAGTCATTTTATGCATTGTCTGGTAACTAACATGCTGCTGGTAGGTTGATGTCCCTATCTGACCTTTTAACTTATCCAGCAGACCGCTCTTCATCAGGTCATGTTGGTTGACCATTTGCATGTGGAACATGTAACTGTGCTGATCTACACCCCAGAAAGACCCAGGATTGTCCAGCATGCATGTTGTTACACTGGAACACAATGCAAAGAATAAAAAACAAATCATTCATTCAGGATTTAAATGCATTCTCTGTATTTATCTACCTACTGTGTAGTAAAGAGACAACCCAGTCTGATAGACTATCAAGAGAGTTATTCAGCTTAGATTCTCAAAAAAAACATTTTTGATTGAAAAAGAATCTCACTTCCACAAACTGATGTTCTCATTGCTCAGAGTAAAATCATCCCACAGGAGCAATACTGGAACGGAGACTTCAGCTTTAAATGGCTCCCTATGATACGTCTGCAATCACGTTGTGTTAATTACACTGTTTGGTTTGTGGGGAGGAACACATTCCATCAGGTCTGCGTCTGTGTGTGTTTCTTCTTCTGACATTTTGGTGCCTGAAGCATTTCCACAAACTGAAATAACTCAGAATCTCACAGACCTGGGATCATTTCCTTTTCTTAAAATGGCTGCCTGGCCATTTCACATTCCAGGACTTTATGGGTTGTGGTCAAATGACTTTTTGAAAATGCAGATCCTATAGCTTTTGTTTGTGTGAGAGGATACAATCTGCATAGTTCTTAAAAAAGCACAATATTTTGGAAACTGACATTTTTTTCTTCAGTCCATTTAAAATCTGTCGTTTTTTTATTGTTTGAAATTACCTGCCCAAAAAATGAAGATTTGGTTACTGTAGCGGGACTATGGCAGTGAATGATTAGCATATTCATGTTCCATGATACTGTTTCTAGCTTTAGCTTGAGGCAAGGAGCCTCAGTTTTTGTTTAGTCAGCATCAAGTGATATTATCAGGGACCGTGATTTAGTTTTTAATTTTCTTTTATACAAAACTCAATGATTTCATTGAGCCCGGTTGTCTGTCACAGTCTTTGTTGATAATTTGTCTCAGAACATCTGCTTGGGTCATTGATATGCAAAACCATTAGGACCCAGGTGAAATAAGCCAGTGACAGCTGAGCAGATTATTGCCTGCGTTATTGCTGGAAATGGAGGTAATTTCACACACAAAAGAAATGTAACGTTTCATTATATGCAGTTCTTCCACCAATCATCTGCCATTTCGAGCAAGTTCCTTACAGTATGTGTAGTGCTGAATTGTGGGAAATACAATTAAGTTGTTTGTTTTATTAAAAACAGATGTTTTATGTTATATTTTGTAAATGTTTGTATTTTTAAGTTACTACTAGTGACTAGAATTTTGTTCCTATCAGCATTTTGATGCTAGTTTGCTTGACGTCGAAGTCTAACTTTGTTTTCGTTTTGTTTTCATTTCACCTGAAGCTTCAGAAGACAAGCTTCAAATTAAACCCACCACCCAGCTCGACCCCTCAGCTGTGTAATATCTTTCTCTTGTTCCCAGTCCCTGAATGAAAGCACTCCACTCGTGAGGTCATGAATGGGGAAGCGGTGAATGTCTGCTGGTGTAGTCTGGAGGAACAGACTTACTGGCCTGCTATTGGCCCACTGCTGTCCTCCACTGACATGTATCGGGCCAGACACACCGTAAGACACCGTGGCCCACAGGCCTGCTAAATGGAGCTCTTTATTCTCTGCAGAGGAAGGGGGCAGTGGGTGTGTGGGGCTATTTTTGTCTATGTAGTATCTGGGGTCCAGAGTTTCTTATTTCCCCCAGCTTTTGTCACCACTCCCAGGGCTGCACTTACCACCATACCCCCCCCCCCCCCCCAATCTTTAAGTGCCTCTGGTTGGGAAGCGAACACAAAGGGGTGTTAGTATTCATTTTGTTTGTTTGCTCTGGACCTGTCAGACTGTCACACAAAGCAGGGCACATCAGAGAAGGCTGCCCGGCTCTCAATGGAACCCGGGGGGGTGGGGTCTGCCGAGGAGAAGGAGGGGGATGCCTTTGACCGCGCGCTGTTCCCACAGGGTAGGGTGGTCCACTGCAGGGGGGGTTGTTGAGGGGGTGCAAGGGCAGGGCCACAGTAAACTGGTGCAGAAAGTGGGTGTAGGGTTGTTTCAAAGCCAAGGGGGCTCATATCAATCACTGCAGTTTTTGGAGGGAATAGTTATGAAAGAAAAGGGGAGTTTGGGGGGTCTTCTCTCTGTCATTTCCCCCTGAGTATGTCTCTCTCTCTTTCCTTCTCTCTCTCTCTCTCTCTCTCTCTCTCACCCTCTTTGTGCCGGACCCTTTCTGGACATCTGCCCAGACCTATACACAGGAAAAAATGAAACACTGAAGCCACCAGGCATCTTGCCAAATAAAAGGCTGCAGAGAACTATTTGAAGGGTAGTGTGTGTGTCTGTCTGTGTCTCTGTGTGTGTGTCTGTGTCTCTGTGTGTGTGTGTCTCTGTCTGTGTGTCTGTCTGTGTGTGTGTCTGTGTGTGTGTCTGTGTGTGTGTGTCTCTGTGTGTGTGTCTCTGTGTGTGTGTCTGTCTGTGTGTGTGTGTGTGTCTGTGTGTGTCTCTGTGTGTGTGTCTGTCTGTGTGTGTGTGTGTGTGTGTCTGTGTGTGTCTCTGTGTGTGTCTCTGTGTGTGTGTCTTGTGTGTTCTGTGTGTGTGTCTGTGTGTGTGTGTGTGTGTGTGTGTGTCTCTGTGTGTGTGTCTGTCTGTGTGTGTGTGTCTGTGTGTGTGTGTGTGTGTGTGTGTGTGTCTGTGTGTGTCTCTGTGTGTGTGTCTCTGTGTGTGTGTCTCTGTGTGTGTGTCTCTGTGTGTGTGTGTGTGTGTCTCTGTGTGTGTGTCTGTGTGTGTGTCTCTGTGTGTGTGTGTGTCTGTGTGTGTGTCTCTGTGTGTCTCTGTGTGTGTCTGTGTGTGTGTCTCTGTGTGTCTCTGTGTGTGTCTGTGTGTGTGTCTCTGTGTGTCTCTGTGTGTGTGTGTGTGTGTGTCTGTGTGTGTCTGTGTGTGTGTGTCTCTGTGTCTCTGTGTGTGTGTCTCTGTGTGTGTGTGTGTCTGTGTGTGTGTCTCTGTGTGTCTCTGTGTGTGTCTGTGTGTGTGTCTCTGTGTGTCTCTGTGTGTGTGTGTGTGTCTCTGTGTGTCTGTGTGTGTGTGTCTCTGTGTCTCTGTGTGTGTGTCTGTGTGTGTGTGTGTGTGTGTGTGTGTGTGTGTGTGTGTGTTTATGAGAGACAGAGAGATGTGAGGGGTGCTTTTATTCTGTAGATTTGGCAGTTTATTTTTCTCTTTTTTTGGAGAAGCGTCGTTTCGTTCTTTCCAGATTTTGGAGGCCAGTTCATACACCCAACGTTCAGCTTCCTAAATCACTAAAGAGGTCAGCCAGAAATCAGACGTGTGTAATGTGCTCCGTCATCAAAGATTTCATTCAGCAACAATTTCTCATGTATAAAAGAGTGAATACGTTTTCAGTGGGAACACTTGTCATGCTTTGTTGTCATCGGTGGAATGTTATCCAACACATAACCACCTAGCATCCACCAAGAACACCCTAACAGTGCAGGTAAATGCAGAGCACAGACACAAATCATAACATTATGTTTGAAATGAATTCAGGCTCTTCTGTCTTCACAGACTTATAAGTATCAAAGCTTTATAGGTATAATTCATTTGCTTTCATTTAGTTACGATCTTTCTTTAACCGAAGCACTAAACAATCATCGTCATTGTCAGAAATGGAAATGAGATAGCTGTTGAAGAGGAGCGTTGCAGCGGGAGCACAGCTGTGAAGAGATATCAGTCACATAGCTGAATGGCTTCAGTGCATGACCCCTGCAGACTGCAGCTATTAGTGCAGGTGAAGCATACTTCATTTTACTGATGGCGGCTTGACATGTTGTCTCATTTTTTAGGAAGGGACTGCAAACCCCTTCCTCTCTGTAAATATTTACATTGCAATTAGCAGTGCAGCATGTCTGTGTAGCATTCAAGCAGGAGCAATGAATCTAACGGTTTTAGAAAAGCAAGCAGGTTCCTGGCAGCCAATAGTAGATGTCAAACAATATCCTGCTGAAAGGAATGCTGGACCCGGTCTCAGATGGTTTAAGCCCGTCTCCCAGCCTGGATAACCTGATATAGTTGGTTTTAGAAAAGTTGCTTTAAGTCTGTCTTTTTTAGCAGGGGCTAGACTAGTACTTAAAAGGATAGCTCAAACCAAAAAATGAAAATTGTTCCATCATTTACTCACCCTCATGTCATTCCAGACCTTTACTTTTTTTACTTCAGCAGAACACAAAAGATTTTGAGAAATGTCTCAGTGGTGACATACAATGGTTTGTGAGAAGTGGTTTGTGTCCATACAATGTAATTCAATGGGTGTTAGTGTTGTTTGGTTACCAGCATAGTTAAAAATGTCGTCTTTAGTGTTCAGCAGCATAAATAAACGTATGAGTTTAAATGATGAAAGAATTTTCATTTTTGGGTGAACTATCCCTTTAATAAATGGTTTGCTTCTCCACACATTGGCCATAAGGTAGTGACGCACTGCTCAATGGATGTATTTTCTCTTCAGCTGCTGTTCTGAGTGAATTGCACTGAAGAGCAAACAGATGTTTCTAGAATCTTAGCATTTTGGTTTGTTGGCGTCTAGCACACGGCAGGATGGCACAGAACTCTGATGCGTTCTAATATCCTATTTAGCAGAACTGCTGCAAACGTTTTATTAGTCAATCACATGTTCTCTCAGCACCTTTAGTACAAACTGGGTATGCTATTTTGGTATTGCAAGATGCATTGTTGGAGCTGTGGCTTAACGTATTCACTGGCATTTTTTTAATGGGACTCAGAACCACGTTTGTGAACAGCCATCATCCACATGGGCCTTCATTCAGAATGAAGGAAGTTGCACAAATTGTGATGAGTGACAAATATCATGTAGCTGGTATTGTGTCAACTGCACACACACCCTCGGGGAGGGTGCTCAGAATGCTTTTCAGAATCGTTCATTATCTGGCAGTCAACAGTGCGGTTTATCCTTAATGCGTTAACGGTAGATAGTGCCGTTGCTGCTGCCTGTGGTCTGTTAATCAGTCAGTTCAAGCGGGACTGCTCATAATGAATTATTCGCCACGCTAACAAACACACAGTGTGACTGGAATTTTAAAGCCAATTACAGTGATTACGAGGGCTAATAGTATTAAAAGGCAAATTAAGAGATGAGAGAGTACGGCAGCGTAACCAATGAGAGAAGGGCTTTTTTGCGATTGACCCTCTCCTCCAATCAAATTCATCATTAAACGCATTAGAGTGAGAGGGTGCAAAATTGAAATGGCTGCTAATTGTTTCCGTTGTGAACTAGTTATTTTTATGCTAATTTTAATGTGTTAGGGAAGAGTGAGAGTGACTGAGAATTAAGTTAAAGTTAAACGTAAACCATTTATCACCCGCTAACGGGATGTCACAGTTACTAAATCAATTCACAGCATTTATGGCACAATATCTTTACTAAGAAAATAATCTTAAAATAGAAATCATCTCCTATGTTCCTAATTCTTTCTCAGAATTGTGTATTATTTGAGCTGTAACACAGGTTCAGTTATTTTTACTCTAGGATTATTGTTTTGATGGATGAACTCTTTCTTTAATATCTGTGCAGACAGAGTTAGCGATTCTACTAAACTGGTGTCAAGTGAAAATGTGTGATGTCTAGTTTACTGTGAAACAGTACAGTTTAAGCACAGTTTTTGGAGGTTATGGATAGTAAAAAGCGTGCAGTGTTACTCAGACCATATTAATTTGACATTTTATTGGCCTAAGCACTGATAAGACATTTAGAATGTCAGTGTTATCTTTAATACACTTAAACCTAATAAAAAACTAATGGTTGTTTGAATTAACTGCATTATGTGTCCATATGGAGACGATGAGGGAAAATCCTTTGTAAATTGATACTGGCTGCCTGTGTATCTAACATGTCAAGTGGTTTGGAAAATATCTGATGATTTTTGTGGGCTTGATTGAAAGTTGGAAGGCAATAATTGAGCATCCTTGGTGACATCATAGAAGCTTTATGTTTTTATGTTTCAAATGCATGACATTAAATCTTTTCATTAATATTTAGGGGCAAGAGACGTTTCCACATAGATTTACTGTATACAAGACTAAAAAAGCCCCTTTTCTCCTTGTTCATCCACTGTGTCAAATTAGTGGCCATTTAGTATGTGCTAGGAAGATTTAAAGATGCTTCAAGCTCTGTAACCAGATCTAGATTTTTCAGATCAGGTAAAAAACACAGGGTGTGTGTGTGTGTCTTCAGTCCGGTTTCAGATTTCCAAGGCCACAACAGCATAAGGGTTGTCTAACAGGTCAGTACTGGCTTTCACTAACCAATTCTGAAAGTGTTACTGAGACCATTCTACAAAGGCTGCAATTTGGCCAATTAGCCTGTGGCTAGAACTCTGCCATTCGCTTAGAAAACAAAGTGGACCTGCCATCTTGTTAATCGATCTATAAAAGCTTGAGATGACATCAAAAACGACCAGAAACGACCTTCACATTTGCAGTGCGCTGGTTGCATTTTGCATAACTTTGCTTCTTCAAGCTGTTTGAATGTTATCCCATCATTTGTCACTGTCCAAATTTCAGCGTCATGCCACGCTGTGTTGATTTGGCATCAGACTGTTGGACTGCTCATCTGTCAATCTAAGAGGCAAACACTGAGCTCCTGCATGACGGGCAGAATTTAGTGGCGGGTAAAGTGAGTTTGGCTGGGTATCAGTCAGACAAAGTTGTATATTTGGCTCATTGTGTTTCTGTCTATATTTGGTGGCTCTGACTCAAAGTATCCCATGGTTACCAAACACACAAGAGGCCAATAAGTCTTTGGCTGGTGAATTACCATGACGTGATGGAGGCGGAAAAAATGAAGAGAACAACAAGAGCTAGCAAGAAATGCGAGGGGTCAAAATGGGGTATGCAGGGCTCCATCAGGTTGCCAAACTTAGCTTATTATAATGCATAGGACTCTCGGCTGTCTGTTTATCTGGTCTGAGACTGACTCATCTCCTGCAGTTTTTGGCTTTGAGTGAAATGGTGTCCGCCAGGATTTGGTGCCTACAGCGCCAGACTGCCCAGTGACCCTGCCAGAACCGCTTCTCTGTTTACAGCAGATAAGAAGTGCTCATTAGAGGACATTTATAACTGCAGAGATTTTTATTATCTGGTGAGGGACTCTCTGTCACCACAATAATGCAGTATGTTGTGGTGTATTTACACAAAGCAATGCCGTATTTGTAACATAGGACATGCTGCTCCCTCTCAGCCTCATTAAAACATCAAAATGTGAACTGAAAAAATTTCTCTCAACAAAAACCCTGAACAGCATACGATTTTATCTGTTAATGTTCTCATTCCTCTTTTTCCATGGAAGTACATGGCAGCCCATAGAACAAAACAGTAAAAAGTTGTGAAATTTGGCACAAAGAAAGAGGACAATCTGACGTGTTTTCATAACAAATTTGGAGTCTCTACCTCAAAACCTCTAGCATCACCAACTGTTCAAAATTTCACTCATGGTTATGGTCATAGCTTTTGACTTGTAAGTCATAGAAACACAATTCTTTATTTCTTCTGATTCCTTAGCTCATTCTGATTCCAATTCCCCCTTATGACATCATTTTCTATCATGAACAATTTCTTGCCATTTTAAATGTTCCAAAAAGCCTACTTTATCTAACTCCACCAACAGCCTTTGTCAGATTTGCACAAAATTTTGGCACATAGCATCTAGAGACACTGATGACATAAAGTTATGTTGATACCCCTTACAGTTCTCGTATATCATGTCTACAAATTTTTCGGAGAAAAATATCTAAAATAGATAAGGCTGTATCTTGGCAATACTGTGGTGTATTAACATGAAACTTGGTATATGTCATCACAGGCATGAACTAAGGTTATATGCACAGTTTCGTCACAGCCCCACCCATTGGTCCAGAGATACGAAAAATTGTTTTTTGCTCATGACTATTTAAAACTTTGGTCTAAAATCATGAGAGTGGCCTCTTTAGATTCCTTGAGACATACCGAGTCAAAGGATATCCAATTTATTATAGTTCATTTATTTATTATTATCATCTATTATGGTTCATCATCACGATAGTCTGGGGTAGCCTGCAAAGCTTAGGGCTGGCACCACCTAGTGGTCAAATAATTTACCAAAATGTACAAAAATGCTTATAATGTGATTAAAATAACACACATCAAGCTTCTTTCTTTAGATTCTTTGGCTCATGCCGAGTACCATAATATCAAATTTGTCCTGCACTACTTACTATCTGCCATTTTGAATTATATTGAAAACCTTCTTTTTCAAACTCCTCCCACAGTGTTTGTCAAATTTGAAACTTGGTATGTAGCATCTAGAGACAACAAATTTGATGGCAAGCATATAAATGGACTTTGTGTATCGACTTGAATGTCATTGTCATAAAATCCTGACTGACTCAAAAACCTTTATTTATATATATATATAGCTAAACTGTATAAACAAGAGGAAATTGGAATGTTTTTTTATATCTGGTGAAAGGAAAAAAATGACAGAAGCAGAACAATTAAATGAAAGCAGTTGGCTGTCATTTTCCTAGACAGAAATTGAGTGTCATCATGAGTTTGCAGAATGATGTTGACATCCTCAGTGCTGAGGTTATGCCATTTCCCTCAGATGTTGTTTTGGAGATGGGAGGGGGAATATAACGCCATTTTAAATGGCGTTATATTTAAATGGCAAATTAAATGGTGTCCGGGAGACTTGGCATTCAGCACCAGAGACTGTATCCTGTGGGCCGGGAAGATCGCAAATTCCTCATAGGATTACAGAATTGGGAATCTGAAAGGTGATGCAGTTTCTCACAGTTGAGGGAAATAAAAAGGACAAGCTTGGCACAGGAGTGATCCCTCATTAATGTCTGCTTCCCTTTAATTAAAAACTACTGATTGAATGATATTGGAGAGGATTAAGCTGAGGGATGACTTCTGAACACACACATGTATGCAATGCTGGGGTATCTTAGGTGAGGGCTGTACATAGCAGATAAAAGTCCTGCCTGCCTGGGTTCCTTTGAGGAGGTGCTGTGGAGTTAACTGAGGCATTGCTCTGAGCTGATTAGAGGAAGAACAAAAAGGCGATTCCAAACCGTGTGAGAGGTAGGCAGGTCACCGTTATAAGGTATATCAGTGGACTGCGTAATTGTCTGCAGTCATTTAACCTGTCAAAGGTAGCTCCTGTGGTTTTCGAATTGGTTTTAAGAATTCTCAATTAAATAGACAACATTGCAGTTATCCTTTCAAATAACAATTTACTTTTGTCATAGAACATTAGAGAGAGCAAAAATAATGGGGCACAGGGAAATGTTGCAACCAGGTTTGAGCTCCCATTGCCTGCCTGCAGAAGAACCAGGCTCAGTGTGTTAAAGCATCTGCAAGACCATGGCTCCTACTAAAGACCTGGTGTAAACATCTAGGTAGTTTTGCTCACCCTAAGAAATGTTGCTTTTTCTAAAAGTATTAGTTGGTCAGATCTAAGTGAAAGGGCACTTACATAAACTCATTAAATTTTGTTTCATTTCATATTTGTTTTACTACGCAGCACTTTGGTTTATGTCGGAAATTCTTTTATTTGCTAGGCTCTGACCCAAACAAATCAGACTCCAGGAGATCAAATTATCTTCAGCTGATGTAATCAGTTGTGTCAATGTCAAAGAAACTTATTCCTACCTCTTTATTTAAAGCACTTTAAAAGCCTAAAGACTCTTTGTATGATTCTCTAATTTATTTATTTTATTACTATGTTTCAGAAATATACTAGCAAGTTGCCTCTTCTGAAGGTACATTGTGTATTTGGTCTTTTGAAGGTCAGACGTGATCCTGTTGAAAACACTGGGACCCCAGATGTAAACTAATATGAAACCACAGCATAGATTGCCTTAGCCTCAGCTTCAAAGCTTTGAAATGGAAGTTGACCTGCTGAAAAACAAATCGGTGGTTAAACTTCATTACTGCCTGTAGCTGTTGGCTTTGAAAACAGGATGGCTTTACAGAACATATCCTAGTATCTAGTGCTGATCTTGCAATATGTTTTTTCTAACAGCCCAAACCACAAGTCTTAAAGGCTTGTGCAATGGTACACAATAATATATGCTGTTCTCTGGGTGTGGTCCACTAGCTGAGAATTTGGCAGCACAACAGAATTGTCAGTAAGAGCATGTAGGTTCCTAGTTAGTTAGTTCGTAGTTTTTCGATGGGGTGTGAATGTTTTTCTGTCAGGCTGCCTTGTGTAAAAGGATGTGTAGGTTTCTCTCCCCTTGAGCTTTTTTCAGGTATGACCTGGGCATTGCATAATGTTGGTTCCCTTTCTAACTGGTTTCTTTTCTCTTTTATTTTCAGACTTACGAGAGGCCTTATAAACTTGCGGATAAAATTGACAGTGTGATGATTGGTGTCCTTGGGGAGAGTGCAAAACCAAAGCATGAGACTAAAAGCAACAACATTCACCACCTTGACTGGACAAAGCCATTGGATACTTTTGGAGAAGTGTCATCCCAGAAACAACATTCAACAGAACTGGAATCAAAAAGAGAATCAGCATGCAATAACACCCCTTTGTCAGAGCCCAGCACCCCATTTACAAAAATGCAACTTAAAAAGGGCACAGAGGGTTCTTCAGGAGGTCTCTTTGCCCCCACCTTATCTCCCCTCAGCGTTGACTCGCTAGCATCTCCTCCAGCTGATGTAACAATGAGTCCACCGACAGACTTGAGTCTGTTGATGCAGTCTTCCTTCAGCAAAGAAAGAGGTTTGCAGAAGGTCACTGAGCAAGTGTTTGGGAACATCAAACGGAAATATGGAAGGAGAGAACCAACAAGGGCCTTGGCCACCCATAATTTAGACCTTCTGTGGGCCAAAAAGATGGACATGGATGAAAGTCAAGATGGTACTAAGGAGAAACAATCATACAACACTGATAAAAGTGAATTTCAGATAGAGGAGCCTGAGAGGTTAAGCAATAGGACAGATGATGAGTGTAAGACAATATTAGTTGGTGGAACCAATCAAACCGATAAATCTAAGAGTAGAAAGAGAAAAATTAAAAGAGTAGCTGAAGATAACAACTTGTTAGGTGATGCGCAAACCACACAGCAAGTTGAAATGACTAATAAAGCTGACCAAGGTAGCACAAGACCTAAAATGACAAAGAAAATAGAATTCAGTGCACCAAAACAATTCGGTTTAAATTTACGGGAGACAAAAGACAGTGCTGGGACAATAACTAATGTTGTAGAGATGTTTCAGAATAGGCAGAAGAAAAACTCAGCTGGGAGACCAAAACTGATGATTGATGCTGACAAGCAAACAGAGAGTAGGCAATCAAAGGTCAAGGACAGGTGGTCTTATTTAAAGTCCCAGAACTCTGCTCTTCTCGCAGAGGTGAAACAACCTCTGTCCATTGAAGAGCCGCCCTCTGCCTTTCCTATTACCCCATCCAGCCCACTCTACACAAACACAAACAGTTTGACAGTCATTACTCCAGTAAAGAAGAAACGTGGCCGGCCCAAAAAGCAGCCTTTGCTCACTGTGGAGACAATTCATGAAGGCACCGCAACAAGCCCCGTTAGCCCTGTCACCCAAGATTCATCAAGCACTTTGAAGAGACGGAAGACACATAATATTTCAAAATTCGTGCAGTTGGCCTTAAACAAATCCCCTCCAGCACAGCATGTGAAACTCAAGAAATCAGGTCAAGAAGGTGTCCTTAAAAAGAGGGCAGCTAAAAGAATGAAACTGGTAAAGATGCAGAGCATTTTGAATGAACTTTTGTCTACTTCAAGCACTGCCAATCTTGCTTTGAAGTCCAATGTTCCGGTTTCCAATGCCATGTCAACTGTGGCATCGACAATCGAGGCCCGTTTTGGCAAGCAAATCAATGTAAGCAAGCGTGGGACTATTTATATAGGCAAAAAGCGGGGAAGGAAACCCAGAGTTGATCTGCAAGCCCAGCAAAATGAGCACAAAGCCAGTGATAAGCACTTGTTGCCTATTTCTAGTCCATTTGAGAACCCTCTTGTGCCTTTTAATACATTGTCCACAACCAGAATGCCTTCTCCCAGGGTCCTGCATCTCTCTGCTCACTCTGTAGTAGGCGGGATGGCTCACCCCGCCACCACAAATACCAGCCAGTATGACCTAAAGACAATGCCAAATCTACAGCCTATCAGTGCATTGCCCACAAAAACCCATAAGGGCTTGCTCAGTGGTAACTGGAAGCTGTCTCCCCCAAGACTAATGGCCAACTCACCATCTCATCTGTCTGAAGTGGCTTCTGTCAAAGAGGTCACCCTGTCTCCAGTTAGTGAGTCCCACAGTGAAGAGACAATCCCCAGTGATAGTGGAATTGGCACTGACAACAACAGCACATCAGACCAGGCTGAGAAAGGCCCAACATCACGCAGGAGATACTCATTTGATTTTTGCAGTTTTGATACCACAGAGGCTGCTGTTGCAGATGCTAAGAGCAAAGCAGCAAGGGGACAATACCAAAAGTGTGCCACTGTGGTAGCTGTGGAAAATTTCTTTGCTCAAGAGAGCCTAAAGAAGCAGAAGCATCGGAGAAAGCGTAAGGCCCTCCAGAGCCGGGATGACCTGCAATTTATAGCTGACCTTGAGGAACTGGTTAGCAAATTCCAGGTCTTCAGGATTTCCCACCGCAGTTACAAGTTCTACCATGAAAATTCATATCCCAGCATCTTCCGTCTCAACTTTAACCACTACTATCCCATGCCATACTATTCCTGTGACCCTGTGCACTATCTTCGCAAGAGCTCTGAAAAGTCAAAGAGGAGGCGTGGTAGGCCGGCCAAATCAAATGAGCCAATAACTAAGATGCCTTTTATTCAAGGATTTGGCTGTCCTCTGCCTGGTGCCAATTACTATGCACCCTACACAATGCCTTACACATCCATGCCTCTCACCACAAGTATGATAAACATGGGCTATTATGGTCAGTACCCTTCACCCTTGTACTTATCTCATGCACTTGGACCTTCAGGCTCTCCTCTCATGAGGCCACCAGTCCCTCCACCGAAGTTTCACCCTGGCACGTCTGTTGTTACTAGCAGGCATAGGGCAAAGAGTATGCCACATGAGATGCCTTCATCTAGGATGGGCGACTCCCATTACTCTTCGAGCAGCTGCTTGGCAAGTGTTTGTCTCCACAAACGCAAACACAAGTACAAGCAAAAACATAAAGAAGATCAGTACATTCCACAAAGGGAAAACCTTGGTGGACTCTTCAGTGGAACTCAGAGTCCTGCCTTCCTCAGCCTATTAAACGAGAGACTGGAGAAAAACTCTCTGTCCAAATTGAAGGACAAGCAAAGAGGCAAGCAAAGCACAGACGCTTCGTTGAAAGCTTCCAGGAACTATTTTGAAGTAGACACTCTCTCATCATTATCCTTATCTGACTCTCAGCATTGCAAACGCACTAGACGAGAGACACTCAGCAACTTCCTGAACATCTGCACTAGACAGGCACCTGAGCGCCTGCAAGCCAGCCAGGACCAGGCACTGGACTCGTTTAAGGGGCGGCACTTAGGGGACAATGATTCCAGCATTCACAGCAGGAGACATAGGTTGGAGGACTTTGTAACATACAGAGAGGCAAGCGTGGCATCCTTCCAAGGAAGTCGAGAGGAGCGGGCAGAGCAGATATACCCGTGTTCAGACCCAGCTGTAGCAGGTACAAAATACATCCGGCATCGTGTGAGGCATTACAAAATGTAAAATCCCTACAAAATATTTTCTCAGTTATTTTTTGTTATAAAAATCACAATAGCCTCAGAATTAAAAATTAAATGATTTTTTTGGTTTACAAGACAGATCACCAAGCTGTGATTAGTAGAACAGGAAAAAGATCTTTCTGCTTCTTATGTCAGAACAAATGTGCATTTCTAAACACTTTATATTCCATTCTCAGTGCATCTGGCAGGAACAATGTAATGCATGGGTGAAGACAACTATAATTCACAATTTTCTCTCTCCCAATTCGGCCCTGCTTGCCAGTGGTTTTTTTAGAGATATATTATTCACACATTTTGATTTATATTCTACAGACATGCAATAAAAAACCTTGCCTCATGTTAAAAGAGCTGGAGAGAAGCCAGAGGTTTAATGAATCCAGTCTACTCTACCGAAGGGGAATTGTGAGCCCTAGGCACAGTTAGATTACATTTTCACTCCCCTAGGGGAACTATGAGAGTGACTCATGTTCTGCCTGCTGCCACCCACCTCCATGAATGAACTAAATGCTTCAAAGGGCAAGTTTGTTGTACTTAAACAGAGAAATATGACATACATCCCACCTAAGTGTACATCTGTGTTGATTTCAAAGCCCGATTTTGGATAAGCATGTTTTGACAGAAGTGCATTTTTATGGCAGCCACATGTTTAACCAGGGGCAATATGGCTCTTGTGCAATAAATTGCAACAAAGTGAGGCCCAATTATCCATTTAAGGTCACATCTCATTTACAATTAATTCTATTGCAATTCACAATTATGATCTATTTGCTGCAGATTCATGGCTTGACAGCTGCACAATTTATAATATGGCTATTAGTTATTATGGAGGGATGTCTAACTTTTTAAAAACGTTCTACATGGATATTTGTGCTTTTAAATATTCACTTATAACATTACAGGTTAATTTAAATTAACTAGTTATAACAAAAAATGGAAAAATTGACTTGGATTGGACTGACGGTACACTCGGTGTACAGGTCTTTCAGCTCCTCTAAGCCCTGATCAAGTAAGCCTGGCTTTAACTTAAAGCTTAATGCCACCTATTAGTTAGCACAGAAATTCCCTTAAGTTTGCTGGTATACAGTTACATTTTCAAATACACGGCATACAAGTTCAGCACACAAGGAAATCCCTATTAAAACCATTGCTAATGCTTGCTGTGTATGACTTTTAAATAAAAAAGTCTACACAACATATTGTGTATTAAATTAGTAGCTTGCCTTGACAGTCTCCCAGAGAATATGCAGGGCCGAAACGATCTGCTCCTCTGACGCGATTTTCTTTTGTAAATCGTTTACCTTTGAACTGTGGAATTTGGTTGCTATGACAACAGGAAGTAGGCCTCCACTACTGTGCGGAGCGAAGCGGCGACAGCAGTGAGGCAGGTCCATAAATTGCTGCCTCTAATGAAAACATTGTGTGCAGAATGTAGGTAGAGTTTTTAGGGAATAAATGACTTGTGACGCTTCCTTTGAAAACGAATGTCTCTGTCCAATGATTTGTTGGCACTTGGGAGAAATCGTGAGTTTTCCACTGATAAACTGAAGCCGGAGAGGGAAGGGCCCATGTTTAGTCAAGCACACATATCACTTTATTGAAACCATATTCATTTATTGAAATAAGGCATCTGATAACTGAGGAAATACCTTGTTTGGAAAGTGTGATTTCTTTTCGATTTAAATATGCAGCAGTAGTCAATGAGGCAGTTGCTTTGGGCTCTTAGCCTGCGTGCAACATTTTGCCACAGTTTTACTGATGTTATTGCAAATGTGCACAATGTCTGATAATGGGGGTTGCAGGGATTAATTGAGGAGTATTTGGCTGGTAATATGATCTTGTGCTTGGGCCCCCATTGAGGTGACCTTTTTATTTGGCTCTTAATAGGCTACTGATGTGATTGTATATGATTTATACATGTTTATTTGTAAATATAAAATCATACACTTTTAATTTCTTTGTACATTAACAATTAGACAAAAATTTCTATGTTTTGACTTTAATGTCATAATGAGTAGTTTAGGCAGATGTGAGGATGGATTAAGAATTAATTTAAGGCTCTCAATCACGGAGCATATCCTGTTTTCGAGTTTGCACACCTGCACTGTCTGCCATGTTTTAGGAGAAACCTAGAAATGTGTAGAGTGCTCCTGATCTCAGTCCAGCTCAAAACATCTTCCACAATTACAGCTCTTGTTTGTTTTTATGGAAATCTACCAGATGGAGTGGCAATCAACGAGAAAAGAGAGAAAAAGAGACCTCTAGAGATACAAAGCCGGTGCAGGAAAGATCTTAGATGTGGAACACATTTTATACAGCTTAAGGCTGTCTGAACTTATTTCAAACAAGTCTGCCAGAAACCCAGCATTTCCTCTCGCCTGGGCTTCCTTCCAAAGCTCCAGCGTGAAGTGTAGAAGCAATAAATGAATCACAAATGTATCTGAGGCCTCTTAGTTTACTGCCTGTATTTACAGACACGTCTATTCACTGTGGATGTGAACACAGGCTGTATTCACTGATAGCCTGAGAAGTGGGAGGTGTCTTGATTGTCTAATGATGTTCCCAATGTTTCCTGGTTCTGTGCATGTATATCAGTATATCAGTTATCAGCATGTCAAGTGTTAACCGGGGTTGTTGCTTCAGAATCCTCTATGTATGTTTCATGTTAGTTTATCAACAGTGTATTCTGTTAGAGTAACAGCTCAACAGTCTGTCCTGTATCAGTTTCTATCAGACTGCTGTAGCAGAATTATTTACAGAGCTAATGCAAATTATAGCTTTGACACATTGTATTGTCACGCAATTAATTTATTACTTTATAAAAATCACTGCATTAACATTGTTTTCCTTTCATCCCCAGATTCTAGTTTCTACCAGAGGACGCGCAAACACGCAGAAGTGCAGGAGAGCCAGTGCGACGTGCGGAAAATGTGTACCTACTCCAAGATTCTCACCACCAAGAAGAACCTGGATTACGTCAGCAAGATTCTGAAAGTCAAAAGGCTTCAGCGGCAAGCCAAGACGGGGAATAACATTGTGAAGAGACGCAGAGGGAGACCGAGGAAGCAGCCGCTTTCTCTCGAGGACGGATTGATGGGCCAGATGCCAGTTCTAGAAAAGTGTGTGGACCTTCCCGGCAAGAGGAATCTTCACACTGGTCTGGTGCCTGCTCAGCTTGAGTTCTCCAATCACGATTCCATTACAGATGCCATTGAGTCAGTGGTACACATGGCCAGATCCCAGCCCAACCCACAATCCACACAGGGAAGCAAGTACTGGCACAAAGTTCAACCAGAGCTCCAAACGGAGCATCCCAACCGCAGAGGCAGAGGGAACCGACGAGATGAGTCTCCTCTTTCCTCTCATTAGCGAGGTTATAACAGTGCACTGTGAGTTAGCCTTGTGAATGGGTCTTCATATCCGTTTTCGTTTCCATCTGAATTCTACTGAGGTATTTCAGTGGGCATTTGCTGAGCTTTATTTGTTTCAAGGAGACAAATAGAACTGTTTTCCAAAACCCATAACCGTGAGAATTTTTGAGACCGTGGCTTTAGCCATAATCTACCAGCACATGTAAATGAACTTAAAATGACAGTACTGTGCACTTTTAACTTAGTAGATTTTGTTTTGCTCAAGCACAAAGCACAGATCATCTGGCAGAGGTTGAATCAGAACCACAGGTCAATTCCCAAAACACTCATGTACCCTTGCCTGCGCTCAGGTGTGTTTCAGGCATGAACTAATGGCAATACTTTTAAATGAAACCCTTTTCAGTCACGTTTTGATGGTTATAGTTTCACTGTACATAGCGACATATTCTACTAACGTTTCAGATTCAAAGTATTTTAGATCTACCTATACTGTCAGCATATCAAACACAAACCATATAATGTTTGAAATAATATTTTTGTTTCATTTTAACTAAATAGACATAGATGTGACATAAGCAAGCTTGTGTTGAAATGGAGAAACATATTTAGTAATGTAAATGCAACGAGGTGGAGTCACTGCAGATTCAAGGGTTGTTGAAGACTTTAAACAAAATACATCCAGCTTGCCTGTAGACATTGTTGTTCACAACAGGCCAGATGAAAAATGCTACGGTTGCATTAAAAACCAACAAAGCACTTACTTTTTGTTGTTCTTTTTTATTTTTGGGGGTCGGAGGGAGGGGGGCATTTCACAGTGTCACATTGTTGATTTTCTTGCTTTTAAAACGCAACATCTGAACAATATTTTCCTTACCTGACTGGAAAACAAGATCTTAGTTGCTGAGTGGAGTGACTCAGTTGCCTTCTCCAGAGTCGAGAATGTGCCTGCTCTTGTTAACTAGAACAATATTAATAGAGTGTATTTTAAAAAGAATAATAATACATAATATGTCTGTATACCTGTCAGTATTAAATATCCACATGACCAAAGGTTCAGTGTAGTCGTGTCATAGCATAGTGCGGTTTCAGTTTAGCTACTTGTGTATATTACTATGACTGGATAGGAAGTGTGATGGTTGTGGTGTGGTTGTTTGTTGATCACTCATTTATTTGGATTGGTTGGAGATAAAGAAACCAGAATGTTCACAGAAGACTATTTAGGTGATGGTCCATGCATAGGACATCACAAACTTAATCAGCTGTTTCCTGTGCTGTTTTTGGAACAAACATTGTGGAACAGGTTCTACTAATACATGATTTGGAACCTGGATGGGATTTGAATGTGGTCTTAATTTGAATAGCTTTCCATTTGTTATAGTTTTTTCAGATTTCTCATATATGTGCCTTACGTTTGTCTGTGAATCCATAACATCTTCAGGTACAAGAAACATTAATGGCGAGATATTAGTCAAGAATGTAAATATAAACAATAATCTTGTTTGCTGTGCTGGTGTAACGTGTTTGAGATGACATTATTTCACAGTGTAGAATCTGCTGTCATACTGTAATCAGCTTCATTCTGACTATACACACATATACTGTATGTTCTAAAAAAGACAGCACATATTCACACTAGTAGAAGTACACACAAGATATCTCTATAAGCAAACCCACCAGGGTATTTTAAATGAACATGCGCTTTTTACTATGCATCAGGTTGTTGCTGTGAGTTCACGGACGCATAGATTTTTAGCATTGAGTCTTGTGTAAGCTTTCCCATTTGTTTAACCAGTTTAAACAATAAAGTGGTCTTACTGAAATTTGATAATGATCAATATTTTGTTCTAAAAAGCGACTATCATTTCTTTTGCAATTCTAATCATTGTCTAGAGGAGGAAAACCCAGCCTCTGAACAGTGGAGCCTTAATCAAATGTTAAATTCAACAAACTGTCACCTGTAAATAGTCGACCAGTTCTAGATCGCAGTATAGCTGCTTTAGTCATGCCTAAGACTCGTGTCAGTACTGTACATTTAACTCACTGTTGTCCAAAGCAGAACACACAGGGGCTTAAAATACCTTTTTGGTGTTACAAACCATTTTGGTGTCTGTCCTTGTGAAAACTTGCAGTGCATTAAAGCTAAATGAAATAATACACGCTGGCAGCTATTTGCCTATGCTGGTTGTACTAGAGTTGACATTGTGTTGGATAAATCCATTTGGACTGGTTTTGCTAACTACCTGAAAACATTGCCAAAAATGTTGACCTTTTGTCTGTGCTTTAAGCACCAAAAGACAAAATCTATGTTGTGGAACAAAATGTAAACCGTAGCAGTTTTCGGAATCGTGGTTACAGATGATCGAGTCAAAAAGTGGCTTTGGTAACAAAGCCTGGCAGCTTGGCTTCTGTGGTTGCAAACAGCAGATATTTCTTCTCCACCAGCTTATAGATGGTGCCTTGTGAAGTTAAGGTATATTTTTTATGCTCTTAAACAATGACAGCGATTCCATTACATGCTGTGTGAAGTCCATTTTACTGAGGTCACTGGAGAATGTTATCCACGCAAACGTTGTCATTTTAAAATGTCATATATTTTAATTTGTATTGTTATTAATAAAGTTATAATACAAATGAAGTGTTAATCAAAAGGTAATATTTCTAAAAAGACACAACACAGGCTCTTAGCACTCTAAAAATTTCAAATTCATACATTAGATGTTTGAATTGTGTATCTGCATACCCCTATTTGATTATATACATACAAATTTTGGAGAAGTATTGAATTTCAATTTGGATAAGATCTTATACATTGATGTTTTTTTGTAATGGATTTTAAATACATAAAGCATTTTGTACATTGTATGGATAGTAAAAACAGCAAATAATGGACTTATATACAAAATAATAAATGCTGATATACACAAACATATGCATTGTACATAGAATGTATGTAATACACATTTGTGTTTTGTGTCACTGTGTATACAGACATGTTTATAAAGTACTACACTGTACATATGTACATACATGTAAGCTTGCATGTGTTTGGTCACGGTTGCCGTTCATGGTCTTGTACTTTTTTATTTCTTTTTTTTACTGTAAAGCTCATTCTGTGCTGCCGTCTCTGGTGAGCAGCACTGAGCACTTCAAATACAACTGATCTTATTCATGTCATTGTGCAAAAAAATAAATGAATTTATTGAGAGCTCACTTCAGTTGCCTTTCCATTTATTCCGTGCCCTTCTTTAGTGTGGCTGTCCTTTAACACAGGTGCAAGTTTACATTGAAAATCGGACTAATAACCAACCAGATTAAATGTATAAATGTGCGCAGGTTTAGTGCGCAGCTGTTATGTGTGCCTGTAATTGGTGCTGGTGAGCAGTTTAGTGGAAGGATCCACACTTATGCAGCCCACAGCTCATATAGTCCCGCTCACTGCATTACTGCAACGCTGCATGTACAGATAAACGGATTGGCCTGAGTCCCAGTCACTGGTTGGTGAAGGCAAAGTGAAAAACATCTAACCATAGGCCTGTGCCTCTGTAAAATTCCTGTTGCCATGGCAGCTGGGTGAGCTGCCCAAATATTCCAGCGCTCCACTCGGCTCGAATAGAATGCCTCAAGTCAGTCTGGTGAACGTGTGCGCGTGTGACATTGCGACGTGCGGAAAATTTGAGACTGTAATTTCTGCTGAAAATGGATCGTTTTGCTTGCAAATAAAAAAAAACAGATGACAAAGGTCTAGCTGCTAGAGATAATGGGGTGCAGATGATAACGTGGGCTGTTTGTGTAAATCATGATGCTGTGTTATTCTCAAAGTGTAGCCATGTTACAGCTAATTGTGTGAGTTAGGGCTTGACAAACCTATACGAAGAAAAACTGCCAGATACATGACAAAAACTGTTTGTCACCAGTACATTCTTCTCCGGGCTGTCCTTGATGAGGTAGAGTCACTCGATCTTATATTGACCGTGCTGTCATTTGTATGAACCATCAACCTGACCTTCACTCTGTGTGTAATCTTCACAGCTGCAGATAGTTCAGGTGTTCTGGAATACTGTTAAGTGTTGAGATTATAGTTTATTGACCTGTAGTCCATTATAATTTTTTGGGATGACAACAAATGGTTTAAAAGGTGACAAATGATGTGTCTTTACCTGCCTGCAAAATTGTTTTAAAATGTATTTTAAAATGGCTTATGTTAAATGTATATTATTCAAAAAATGGGGCTACTAATTAAAAGCCATTATCCTGCTTACATTTCTTTAAATCTGAGAGCTTAGAGAGGAGCAGGGCAACATAAAGGTTTACCTGAGTCTTTCATATTGTGTAAACTGATCCCTAATCCTTAAATGTAGAAGAAATATACCCATTAGTGAGTCATTTCCTCTCCAGACGTCTGTGATTAGCTCAGTTTGAATGTTGACTCCGTCCAGTCACTGTTGTTTCTTCACAGCACCACTTACTGTTTAGGATACATTTGTTGTATGTATGTCACAAAGGATGCTGTTCTTTATGATTGGCAGCTGGCAGGGTAGCAGCTACAGTTGCTACGGTGACAGTCTGAGTTGCAGCAATTTGGTTAGTGGATGAAGCTGTTAGCGTGTGGGCTACGTGATGGGGGTTTAAAACGCTCTCGCTCCACAAGCCGTCAGCAGCAGTGTTGGTGATTTACATGTCGGAGTGCAGACAGAGTATGATACAGCCTCTCCAGAGAAACCGGACGAATCTTATAAAGACAGATGAGTCGATTGACAGATTTTGAAGGTTCAAAATCTGAGGTGAAATTGAAGGTGAAAAAGGTGAAATTGAAGGTTCATGAGAAAAACACAAACTGGTTTGATTTAAAATCAGTGTGAAACTTGTGGAGGTAATGCATGTGTGATTAACAGTCTCAAGCTAATACGCCTAACATGGGGAGACCAGGGCTAGTTGTCACAAGTTGTCACTAAGTCAAAACTTCTCTTACAGAGGTAAGTGTTCTCCTGCAATGGTTTTAGTCACCTAGTTTAAAACCGTCTGAAAGTCACTTTTGTCAATTCTTTCAAACTGAAATGACAGTATTATCATATTTCTGCTTTAGCTGTTGGGTAAATAAGTAAATGCATTAAATTGTTGGTCACCCCAATATATTTCCACGTTTCCCCACTTATTACAGGCCCACAATAAGAATGACATTGCATAACTGCAGCCAACAAACAAACCTGTCAGTTCACATCTGTTAAAAGAGTTTGGGTGTGCGTCCACGCTAACTGTACCGATAACTGCACGTCCACGCTAACTGTACTGATAACTGTATATAGTTTAAATTTATGGTTGTGAAAACATTTTTTGGTGGAAGCTGCTTAGGAGGCCCCGGGTGGAGAACATCAGCTGGCCCGGGGCCGCAAGCTGCTTTGAGGTCCCTGCTGTAGAGGATTTCCCAGAGTTACTCATTCAAGAGTATAAATACTGTGTACAATGCCTAAATAAACACTTGAACTGCTTTAATACTTATTTTAATATTTTAATAGTAAGATTTCCAGCTGTTTTTTCAGGTGATTCTGTGCTACCATACTGACTGTTTATTTAATGTAGTTAGCAGCCATTCACTGTTTTGATGTGGCTGCTCAGTGCATCGCTCATCTCTCCTGCACTCTGCTTATGTAAGGGAACTGCTTCTAAAGGGCTCATCAATCATACCTTCACTACTTTTCCTTGTACTGTTTTTCCTGCGAGACATAATGACTTAAACTTGAGATTCACTTTTGCTTGTTCTTTGTTTCTCCATGGAGACTCCAGAACTTACAGGAAAGCTCTCCCAGCAGAGCACTCAGGTTACTGTTTAGTGAAAAGGCGCTTTTATTCCTAGTAATTAGTGAGGCTAACTTAAGGCCTGGAGCAGGCACACAGGTCTCCTGCCGCGCTCGCTTCCCAAATGTACAGGGAGGATCTGGAAGGTGATGTAGGTCCTCAGATGCTGAGGTGAGACATTTTTCCTACAGCACAGCTCTGTGCTGTTATGGTAGTGTTGCATGTCTGTTTTGTTTTTGAAGTGTTTTGTCAGGGGGCTGACTATTTCTTAGGGTGACTTTGCAAAAGCCGGCCAGTATTATCTCAAATTTCAGCTCAATAACAATGTTAAAAAGATCATTTATCCACAAATGAAAAATCTGTTGCTCTTCACTTAACCTGTGTCATTTCTCAAACCCTGCTGTTATTTTTCGACTGAATGCAAAAGAGAAATTTCACACTCCTGTTTAACACATCATAGTAACCACATTATTCAAGATCAAGAATGAAAAATACCATTAAAAGGATCATAAATGAGGTCCATACGACTTCCATTCCTGTAAAACTATTGAATTGTTTTAGAAATAGATCAGTCATGAATCATGTTGGTCTTTAAAGCTGATTTAATGACCTGATAACAGCTCACTGGAAAAGATTATAGAAGATTATTAGTGAATATTAACATATGTAAACTATGTAAACCATGCAAACTATTTTTTGGGATGTAAAATATCCCAAAAAGTATATGGCTTGTGAACATGAAAAGTTCAGTTTTAGAAAGACAGTGGCAACAGACGCACGGCTCTCACTGGCTCTGGAGAATTAACAGAATCTGAAACAGTGGACAGCTGTAACATGATGTCACGCCTCTGGCAATATGGTAATATGAAGGTAATATGTTGCTCTTTACATTTCCCACAATCCATCACAGAGACGAGTGTTGATAATATTGTATCCTCTCCACTTCAGGGCAACCTGTTCTTCTCTTTATTGTTTTGGATTCAAGAACTCACTGAACAAATACATTATAAAACCCTCCAGTTTTCCTCATATACTTTTATTTCACTTGATGCCACCAGAAACATCATTAGGATAGCAAAAGAAAGATACATGAGGAAAATAGTGCGTAACAAACAAAAGGCAAAAGAAAAATTTAAGCTAAAACCATAAAGATCCAAATCTGGCGATACTAATGAAAGCATCTCCTTTCCACCCGTCAGTACCTCCGGTTTTTCATCTGTACCCAAACCGGTTCTGACTATTCACAGCTGTTTTTATTTTCCCTCTCTCTGAGAAACTCCCCCTGTGCCCCAGCAATATTATTGTAAACATAATTTCATCGTGAAAGCGGCTCAGGTTGTTGGCTGTTTGCCCCCATTTCATTTAGAGTAAAACTGGAGATGTTGCCAACATCTGGTCTATGTCAGTGTGAAGGCTTTCTTGCCATCACCCCTCAAACTGGACTCAACGCAGACTTTTGTGATTAATCAGAGACGCAGCGGTTTCAGTGCCGTAAAGCAGATCAGATCAAAAGGTATAATGGTGTAATGTTATAAATGTTTATAATCACAGGTTTACATGTATGGTGACCTGAACATGACTCAGCACATCATCTGGTGATATGTCCTGTCACGGCACTTTATATTTTAATACAGTGTGTCATTCATTGTTTTTGGAACTGTGTACAAATTTAGCAGCACTGTATACAGTACCGGTCAAACTTTGAAAATACTTATTTTTAATTAATATTTCTTTCACATTGTAGAATAATAGTAAGCTCATCAAAACTATGAAAAAACACAAATGTAAGTTTTGGAATTAATGAAACTAGGTTATATTCTAGCATATTCAATGTAGTCACCCTTTGCCTAGAATTTACAGAAATGTTCTCTTGACATTTTATTACCCAGTTTGTTGAGGAATCATCCTGAGAAGCTCTTTAAACAGTTTTGAAGGAGTTCCCCTCTATCCTACACTCTTATTGGCTGCTTTTTCTTCATCCGTGATGTATCCATTTCAAAAACATTTTTTAAATAAAATTTAACATTGATGTAATCAATGTAATTCATGTAATTTGACATTGGCAAACTGCCTAGTGCATGGTGTCCAGAAATGTCATGACATGGAGGGGCGGAGTTTATTCTGGGGGCCATGACCATCTTCTTCCCTGGAAGAAGAGAGCTGTAGTTCCTTTCAGCTGTTTATTGTAGTCCTTATAAAGCAATTTTGGTTAAAGAGAATATCTCCCTTTGCAATGAACTTTGAGTGTAACTTTGCAGATATCGTTTATGCTCACAGAAAACATTACAAATTAACTGAATTTGAAAAAGTGAAAACATAGATGATCATTTTAAATAGATTGTTTTTGGCCGTTGCTATTCAGAATCCAAGGACCAAAGGACCGAAAAATTTCTAGATGTTGTACTTTTCAACACCATCAACTTTTGTGTGTAGGTCAGCTCTCTCAGGCTGTAGGTGCAAAAATCATTGTGATCACTGTCATTTTTTTCCCACAAGATGACAAAGGATGTGATTATGAGTATTATTGTAAAGCTTGCTGTGTGAGTTATGGCACGGAACATTCCCTCTCTTAGAGAATTCACTGGCTGTGCTCCATGGCAGCTGGAAGCCATCACAATCTCCAATTACTGTCTGTCTGTGTCAACATCTGGAAACCACTTCTGCTCCTTTGGCTGTCTACTTCTAGTGTAAGGCAGCTGGCCATATATAGCCAACCTATTGTATATAGAATGTGTGACAGTGCTGTAGACATGGGTGAGTAGACATCCTTCAGCTGGCCCTTGACCCCGATTAAATGACAGATGCAGCAAAGATCAATGAGTGAACTGGATGTTAGTAGGGCTATTGATCAGGACTGTAAAGAACTGTAGGGATCCGTCTCTGCAGCATGAATATTGTACACTTTTGGGAATTTTTTGTGGTTTATATAATCTTCAGGACTTGACCTTAAAGAACCCTGTTTTTAGTCAATTCTGCTAGATTTGTGTGCAATAAAAGGGAAGGAGAGCACTGTGCTGCAGTTTCTCCACCTCATACTCACATGCACCGCATGCGTAATGTTTTATGTTAGCGACTAGTTTAATCAACAAACTAATAATAGAATTATTACCACTCTAAATTGTAATGCAATAACAGATATTAGCCCATATAAATAAAATGTCTCCGGCCGGGTTTATACATTCTCCACTGCTGTCAGCTGAACTGCTTACTCATGCAATTAAGAGCAAAACACAAATGTTTGTGCAGGTGGTCTGTCTGCGATGTAGCTGTTACACATGCTAGTAGAGTTCACATTTTGACGAACGCTCCCATTCTGTAGACATGACAACCATTCCAACATTTATAACCACATTTCCTACTTAAAATAATTACGGGTTATTTTAAGTTGGCAAAATTCATAATAATGTTAAAATCTGTGTTCTTAGGAAGAAGTGCATGATACATAAACTCTTAAAAAAGAAACAAAGTAGTTTTACTCCACACATTTTCAATTCAGTCTACCTTGATGGTTGTTCACACAGAAAATCTGGCATTTGCTTTGAGTAATTGATTTTCAGCACGAGTCAGACATGAGAAAGAACTGATTAATAAAGAGCTTATTAAAATACATGATCAAAACAACAGAAAAGTGGGTTAATTATATCTCCCCTTGTTTGGATAATTTTCTGGACAGAATATTGCGTTCGCTCTTAAAGTTGGACCTCCACATGGAAATCTCATCAAGCTGCCTGCCAAACGCTCTCTTAAAAAATGAACACTTGCATTCCTGTTGAGTGTCACGACGTATCAGATTCAATTGATTTGGGTTCGATTAAAAACAGATGGAGGGGGTTACACTGTACTTCTGGGGACTCTTGACCTGGGACTACAGGCTTGTACATGTATTTACACTTATAAATAATGTAAATAATAGTGGATTATTTAAAGTTCACATTAAGTGGCACTCTCTGCTGCCAGTTGGTGGCGCTATACCTGTCAGTCACAATAGTCTCACAATGTCATCAGCTCACAACACCACGTTTTCAAGCCTGATGTAAATCTCTCAATGCATGCTGTAGATACCGTCTTCTTGTTTCCATTTTTTTACAAATAAATTTATCGCCTTGCCTTTGGCTATTTTGAGCACTTTCAGTGCTTGGGCCCTTATAACTGATGAAAAACAATAGGGCTCTTCACAGTTTCAGAAGTGACTACATTTAAGAGGACTGTTAAAGTCTGTTTAAGTGACATGTCATAAGACATGTTGCTTTGCCAGCTGGCGGCGCTATGACTGTGACTTACAACAGCCACCTCTATGTCATCAGACCCTAGAATCAAACATACAGCTCCAGTCTTAACAACATCAGATTCACAGGCACGAGAAGTAAGACACTTCCTGTTTCCATGCTTTGCCATACATTTATTGCATTGCCATGGCAACATCGTTCGAGAAATTAAAACCCCTTATGATTTTATCTTCAATGTCTTGGCATCAAATTTGCTAAATTTGGTGACAATCCTAGAAATCCCATAGGAGATGTTTTTAAAAATTCAGAGCCAAAAATTCACATATAGTATAAAATGGGCTTACGGAGTTTGGTGACTGCAGGCAACTCGATCATGTTAATCAAAAAGGAGCTCAAGTGCTTGACCTCTAATTAACATGTGTGTCTTCATTTCTTAAAACCAAACAAAAATGCGTCTTCTTTTCTAAATCTCTCACAAACAGAGTTTGTTTGGTTGTGTGACATCCCAGCACAGTTAACCACAATATCTGAACATTAGCAGTGAAACTGTGCTGACCTCTGGTGCTCAGCTGTAGTGTAGTCTCTGTGTTTGTCTTCAGCTTGTCTGCAGGTGGGGCTCTGCATCAGGTTTTAAAGAGAACAAGAAGGAAACATCCATTATTTCAACCGAATATTGGCAGTGGACATTAAGCAATGCTTATCAGGGTGCATTATTTCCACACGACACACTGGCATCATCTTCATCATCTCCACAACTGTAATTTTTATTACATCTCTGATTCATCTCATGGGAGACAAACGTTGTCAAGTGCACCTGAACTCTCACATTTGAGGCCTGGAAGTGATCTAGTTTTAATTCATCACTATTCATACGTCATACCTAATAAAACAGATACATGTTTATAGACAATACACCAGAAAAAACATTTATCATAGTAAACGTTCAGGGTCTCTACTGGTATTAAAGATTATTAAAACTACACTAATGTTTGGATGTTGATTTAAACACCCAGTTTAAATCCATATAAATGAGTATATTTGTTGTAAATATTATTCTTCTATTCTCAAACGCAAAATGTAATTTCCTCATTTGTTTGCTGTAGCTGTTGGGTAAAGTGAACATGATAAACCCACACTGAGATACTTTAACTATGTGATGTATGCATAAATGTGCAGACGTCGCTCATTGACTGACCGTAGCTGGCTGGAGGGGACATATGTCTGGAGGAGTGAGTTAGGAGTTAGGCAGGAGGGAGAGGTTCCGGTTACTGCCCTAAAGGCAAGCGTAAGAGGTTTAAATTTGATGCAGGCGGCTACAGGTAGTCAGTGGAGTGAGGTCAGGAGGGGTGTGACATGGGCGGTTTTTGGTTGATTGAAGACCAGACGTGCTGCAGCATTCTGGATCATTTGCAGGGGTTTGGTTGCATTTGCTGGAAGGCCTGCCAGAAGGGCATTGCAGTAGTCCAGCCTTGATATTACAAGTGCTTGGACTAGGAGTTGCTTTGCGTGCTTGGACAGGAAGGGTCTGATTTTCCTGATGTTGCAGAGCACATACCTGCAGGACCGGGAGATTGTTGCGACGTGTGGAGTGAATTTCAGCAATTACACCACCCCAAGGTTTCTAATGGACCGAGTGCGTGTAAGAGTGGATGATCCAAGTTCAACTGTGAAGTTGTGTTCTAATGATGGGCTGGCTGGTATTATCAGAGATTCTGTCTTGCTGAGGTTGAGCTGGAGGTGCCATTTTTCCATCCAGGCTGAGATGTCTAGGAGGCAGGCAGAGATCCGGGCAGCAATGGTGGGGTCGTCGGGCTGAAATGAATAATGAAGCTGTGTATCAGTGCTATGAGGAGCATGTGCTTTAATGACTGCACCTAGATGGCAGAAACAGAAAACGTGAATGAGATCAGCTTTATTGAGTTTGACATCACTGGCGACTTTTCGAGCGGACTTCAGAAACTTTCTATTTATAAGAGTTTGCAACACGACCAAAAGAGGAACGTAGATTTTAGTCACACCTAAAATGTATGCAGCTGCTGGAAAACTGGAAAATGTATGCAGCTGCTGTAAAAACTGGAAAATGTATGCAGCTGCTGTAAAAACTGGAAAATGTATGCAGCTGCTGGAAAACTGGAAAATGTATGCAGCTGCTGGAAAAACTGGAAAATGTATGCAGCTGCTGGAAAAACTGGAAAATGTATGCAGCTGCTGGAAAAACTGGAAAATGTATGCAGCTGCTGAAAAACTGGAAAATGTATGCAGCTGCTGTAAAAACTGGAAAATGTATGCAGCTGCTGGAAAACTGGAAAATGTATGCAGCTGCTGTAAAAACTGGAAAATGTATGCAGCTGCTGGAAAAACTGGAAAATGTATGCAGCTGCTGGAAAAACTGGAAAATGTATGCAGCTGCTGTAAAAACTGGAAAATGTATGCAGCTGCTGGAAAAACTGGAAAATGTATGCAGCTGCTGGAAAAACTGGAAAATGTATGGAAAATGTATGCAGCTGCTGGAAAACTGGAAAATGTATGCAGCTGCTGTAAAACTGGAAAATGTATGCAGCTGCTGGAAAAACTGGAAAATGTATGCAGCTGCTGGAAAAACTGGAAAATGTATGCAGCTGCTGGAAAAACTGGAAAATGTATGCAGCTGCTGTAAAAACTACACTGTTAAGATACTGAAAGTGTAGTTAAAGTTCCTCAACACTGTTTAACACCCATTTCACTACCCATGTTATTAACAAATTCCAGTTTAATGTGCAGATTACATTTAATTCTTCGAGATTCTCCAGCACTACTGTGAGTCTGATGATGTCTGATCTTGATTGTGATTGTGTCTGTATTTGTGCAGGCTGCAGTATGTGAATGAAAGCGTGTAGTGTGATGGGGGACTATCTGCACACTTATAAGGGCGCATCGTGAAGCGTTGTGACGCGCGCAGTGCAATGCTTGATTGTGATTGGTCAGTCAGCGGTCAGCACTGCTCATCTGTTCTGACCGGACCTACTTTACTGTCACCGTATCACCCCGCCAGCTCGTTTCAACAAATGCTTGTTAAAAAGGTAATTAGCGCTTTCAGGTTAACGACAGAACCTTCATTATGGGGACACCTCAGTATTAATTTAATGATGGACATACAACTTTGCATAGATGGATACTGTAGACTATTAGGAAGGTAACGAAACGAATACATCTCTCTCTCAAGAACAACGGTGAACTGGTAGGAGACACGAAAAAGACAAGCAACGGGTTTAGTTTAGTAATAATAATGGATCAAATAATATTTTGGTATTATTAATAAACGATTGTTTTTTCTTTTCTAATGGACTATTTTAATGAGCGGACGCTGTGCTACTGCACGTCATTGCTTACGTAAACGTCAGAACAGGACAAAATTAATTAATAGTAAAAGTAAAACAGTTTAGTTTTAAATAATTTGAGTTTGTTTTATTATACATATTGAAATGAGAAAACGTAGAGCTAAAATTAAGACAATTAATTCAAACTGGTAATTTCAATAATAATTAGAAATTATTTCTATTTAATAATAAATCATTTCAATGAGGTCAAACTGTAGCACATCCATCAGTGTGACTGCTTGTGCTGCACATGTAAATGAGAAGATATTTTGTGTTGTTTTGGTGTGCAGGTCAACCCAGAGAAAGACTTCACATTTCACAGAGGATCAGCACTGAAACACTGCTGATCCAGCTCATGTGTAAACTGCTCACTAACTTATCATCACTATCAGATGTATGGAAACCTCAGATTGGGAAGAGCTGTTTCACTGCTCTGCCGTTCTCTCGTCTGTCACAGTTACGTCTGTGATCACAACGCTTCTTCTAGCAGCTTTAACAGTGCATTCAGTTCATTCTCTGTCATTCTGTGTGACTGGGTTTAGTTTTCAGACTGGCCGATGTTTTTTAATGGAAGAAATCTCATGGTGCTGTGCAGTGTGAGCTCTTTTCTAGTTGTTAGTGATAGTCTCTTGCTGGTTGTCTCCTCACCCTGTTGGGTTAGTCAAGTCCTGTATTCCTTGCTCTGTATTTAGTATTTTGTGTTTGTGTAGTTTTGGGTCCTGCCTGTTTTTGAATTGTTTGTATTTTCAATAAAGGTTTTTGTCTACACTGTAATCTTCATTTGTGTTTGTCTGCAGTTCTGTGACAATTTTGCTTGGTTTTGATTGTGACGGTTAAATCAGTGTTTAACAACTAAGATGAGGCAAAATACACTAAAATAAGAGACCAAACCTGCTCATGCAGCCCTGCTAAAAGCACAGCACTGTAAATTAAAGAATGTAATCACTGGTTCATCAGCGCACATCAGCTGGGGGTGGAGCGCTGCACGCTGTACAGTATAAAAAGATGCGCTTTGCAATGCTTCAGGGTTGTGGTGTTATATAACATATTGCTGCGAAATCGTCTCATTTATGCCTGGAACACAACTCATTAAGGTAGCTTTTATTTTCTCTTTTTCCTCCATCTCTCCACATCAAATTAAAGTCCTGTGTACTTTCATATAATGACATTTTATAAACGTTATTCGACTGACTAAATAAGGAAATAAAGGGTTTAATTTTTGATTTGAAGGGCATCCCACTGAATGCCACAAGTCTCGAAATTCTTCTGCACATATTGTGCCACTCAAAGCACAAAAGTGAGACGATGGCTGATGCCAAGAATATTATCTCTAAAGCTTTTCTTTTTAAGTTCATTCTCATTTACTTGTTTTTGTCGGCTTCACAATTTATTTGATGAAATCATATGTGAAATTTACAGGAGTTACAACCACTCATGGCCAGTCCAGTTCCTGAAATAGCAGAGCAGAAAAAAACACTTCCACATCAGAAGATTAAAGCGAAGCTCTTCCGATGGGTCTCTTACATCAGCGGAGACATGGCCGTGTTTGGCGAATGGATGAAAGGTACAAGATAAAGCAAGAATCATCCACAATGAGTATGAATGTGCTGTAGTACACATACAACAGCGATACTTCCTTTCTAGGTTATTGTGTAATAAGTGATTATCATACAATGGCGTGTTGGTTATCAACATGATAACCATGATGTTATAATGTGTTGACTGAAAGGCATTGTTTCATAGTGTAAATACAGCTCTTATGTTCATGTAAAACTTTGTTGATTTTCAGTTTGTATAGATTGTTGCATGCTCACATTTTTTATCCCATGCAGGGCAGTTTGTCGTGCTGCAGATCTTGGACTGGGTGTTGCGTGGGGCAGCTCAGGTGATGTTTGTGAACAACCCCCTCAGTGGATTGATCATCTTTGCTGGTCTGCTTCTTCAGAGCAGATGGTTGGCACTCAATGGTTTCATCGGCACATTGTTTGCTACAATCTCTGCCCTTATCCTCTGTCAGAACAGGTATTTAACTAATAATTCATCATTTGAACTTAAAGGAATAGTTCATTTAGAAATTAAAATTCAGTTACTTACCCTGAAGTCATTCCACACCTATGACTTTTTTATGACAAAAAATGACAAAATTTTATGACTTTTTATGACCTATATGACAAAAGAAAATATTTTGAGAAATGTGGTGTTGTGTCTATACAATGATAATCAATGGGTGCCAGTTTTGTTGGGTTACCAACGTACTTCAAAATATGTTTGTCTGTTTTTTCCTGAAGCAAAAAAGTCATACAGGTTTGGAATGACATGAGTAAATGATGGAAGAATGAGAGTAAATGATGGAAGAATTTTCATTTTTTGGGTGAATTATCTCTTTAGTGGTGCATTTGTGTTTCGGTGTTCTGAAGAGTTGACATCAGTTTATTGTCCACAGAGGGGCTATTGCAGCTGGTCTATATGGATATAATGGGATCTTGGTTGGTCTTCTGATGGCGGTTTTCTCGAATGCAGGTGACTGGTATTGGTGGCTTCTTCTTCCCAACATCTTCATGTCAATGGCATGGTAATAATTTTATTCAATTGAACTTAGTTTGCTGTAATTGATTCATTTCATCCTGGCTGTACAGAACCCTATCAGACCTGCTGTCTTTGTTTTTGAGTGATGACATCAGTTGAGAACCACTGGGCTGGACTCAGTGCAGAAGCATACAATATTACAGGTTTTTTGTTTCTTCAGCCCTATAGTGTCAAGTGCTTTGGCTTCCATTAACAGTCGGTGGGACCTGCCTGTTTTCACCCTGCCGTTTAACATCCTAGTTTGCCTGCATATGGTGGCCACAGGCCATTACAATCAGCACTTCCCTCAGGTCCTCATCCAGCCACGCACATCCCTGCCCAACATCACCTGGTCCCAGCTGGATTATAGCAAGGTAAGGAGAAAAACCGACCAACATAAGTATAACAGAAGGAATTTGAAGTTCTACCCCACAGAAGCGTGATTATGTATGCGTTCCAAATGTTCTCCTAGATTGCGATCGCATGACAGAGCAGAGCAGGTCAAGCAGAAAATATACTGCTACTGTCACGATGGAATTCAGTCCAGCCAGAAATTCCAGATTTTCCAGCATCACAGTCCATGTCACCTAGTTTAAAGTCCCATAAAACCTGTCAAAAAATGATGACAAATTGCAAAAACAAATCAAACAAAAAATGAACAAAACTTTTTAAAATATATTTTTACATGTTTTTTTAATTTAAATTTCTCTCAGCTTTTCCGCTCAGTCCCGGTGGGAATCGGACAGGTGTATGGATGTGACAATCCTTGGACGGGGGGAATATTCATGATCGCCTTGTTCATCTCCTCACCTTTAACTTGTGCACATGCTACCATTGGTTCAGCAGTTGGTATGGTGTCAGGTAAGACCTCACACCTGAAGTCTATCAGAAACCTTTATCAGAAAGTTTTAATCAGCGTTGAGAAATGTTAAAGTGATAGTTCCCCAAAAAATGAAAATGCTGTCATAAATTACCCTCATGTCATTTCACACCCATAAGACCTTCATTCATCTTTGGAACATAAATTAAGATATTATAAAATCCAAGAGCCCTCTTACCCCCCATAGCCAAATACCACATTCAAGGTACAGAAAGGTGATATATAATGACATTGTTTAAATCCATCAGCACCACTTGCATGAGACTAACATGGAAGAGAAGAAATTGTTAAATAAAGTTATTTTTGCACACAAAAAAGAAAATTAAAATTAAAGTTGAACCACTGTGGTCATACGAATTATTTTAACAATGTTTTTACTGGTATTTGTGTTGCTGTCTATTGGGGTGGGGGTGAGGGGGTGTATGGGGGGTGGGGTTGGTGTTGGTGGGGGGGGTCGGATATTTATTTGTGTTCTGAAGATGAAAGGTTTTACTTTCAGTTGTCAGTGAACAATCCCATTAAGGTTCTTAAACTATGAATTCCAGGTCTCGCTCTGGCCGCACCGTTCGAGAACATCTACTTTGGTTTGTGGGGTTATAATTCGGTTTTGGCATGCATTGCAATTGGTGGCATGTTCTACGCTCTCACGTGGCAGACGCACTTGCTGGCTGTAGCCTGTGGTACGGTTTGCATGGACCACATCCTGTCCTTCCTGATTATGCAACAACAATTTCCTCAATCATTACATAGTTATGGACAAATGACCATAATTGCTTGTTTTATTTCAGCATTCTTCTGTGCGTACCTGGGCTCAGCGATTGCAAATGTGATGTCTAATGTATGTATCATACACCCAAAAAACATACAAGACCAAACGATATCTGAAAGCCAATTCAAAATGTTTTATTTGGTATTTTAACAGTTTGGACTCCCAGCATGCACCTGGCCTTTCTGTCTGTCCGCCCTCACTTTCCTCTTAATCACTACGGAGACAAAAGCCATTTATAAATTGCCTCTCGCTAAGGTGACATACCCCGAGAAGAACTTGATTTATTTCTGGAAGATGAAGAAAGAGGAGAGGGCCAATGAAGACAAGAGAAAAGAGTCAGAGCTGAAGAAAGAACAGCAAGTAATGGAGATCTGCATTGTGGCTGTAGATGAGAAGAGCAGAGAGGATATAACAGACAGCAGTCAAGAGATAAATAAACTTCAGACAACTCAAATATAAATTTAACGCCATCAACTTTACAACATTTGGCATATGGATTGTATAAGCAAAGTGTCAAATTTGTAGCAGTGTGATATGAACTTTTTTTGAAAGCCCTCTCAATTTTTATATAAACTTTTATGTACAAGACCCAATCTAGTATCTAGAATTTTCAAATGAAAGCAACAGCTTTACAATTAATATGCAAACAGAAAAACCGCTGGCCAGGTTTCAGTCTAGTTAATCTGCTCTGGGTGTGTCCAAAGTCTCATTATTTTGACTGACATGTCAAAACAAGTATTTCTGTCTTTGGAACAGAAGTGTGAGCCAAAAAATATAAATCACTTGTACAGTAGCTTCTGGATAGGGACAGGCATCTAATACGCCCAAACTGTTTCATTTGTACTAAACATTTTCTAGTTTTCTAGCTGTAATCTGTATATAACGGCATAAAACAAAAAGAGATGAGTTGATACATTTATTCTGTAGTAATTTTTAATTTGTAATAATGGTTTTATCATATTTTTGATAGTGACTTTTAGAAATGCCAATAAATGTGCATTTTTACATAAAAGGCTTTTATATTTTCTACATATATTTTACATTCATATGAATAAAATGTAGTAATACTTTCTAATAAATGTTATTAGTAAACATTTAATTGTATAATGCTCAATTTATCGTCTTAATTCAAAGTTAATATTGATTTAAATTAAAATTGTTTTTTTAAAGGCTGTCAGATTGAAATAGAATATATCCAGCAAAGATAACATTACATGTGAGTTAATGGTAAAGTTCTAAAGATTTTTCATTTTTAATTGATTAAAAATGGCATAGTTTATGTAAAAGTGGAGTGACACCTGTTTCTCTAACCAGCGTGCAGGCTGTTTGTAAGAACTGAAGTGAAAATTTTAGAGGAGCTGTCAGTGGCAAGATTCTAACATTAATGCAATAAAAAATGTTCAAACATCCTTTTTCAGTCCACACTGCCACAAACATAACAGGCTGTCCTGAGCTTGAACTCCCAGCCTACATACCAGACTGAATAATCAGTCATGTGATGGTCATTGTGTAGCATCAACAGTGCCAAAATCAACTATTTACAGAGCACTGCGTTAACATCAGAGATTCAGATCTGTGTGACGTTAAAGAAGGTCACATGTGGAACAATGATACTGAGGCCACACTATTTGTGTCCACATGTATGCATTGTTATATAAGCTTTCCTGTCAAGCACACCTTGACATGAAATCTGATTTTTGTTGCCACTTTAACATCTGTAACAATCATTATTTTTGCACAACCATATGAGACATTTTCTGCATTCCATTAGATTCCACTAGAGTGTTCATCCGTCATGCTTTCCATTGTAGTCTAGCATTGTTCTTTTACAGCCATGTGAATCAGTTAAAAAAGTGCATATATACAGACATCAGTCTTTTCATATTATTATCATCAGGGATGTGTAAGAGAATTAGCAGATAGCTAGTGGTTTAAGGATGAGATCGAGTTGGTTACCTGTGAGTTATATGGTAGATTAACATGGGCTGATAGTCAATCGCTGCTATAACTCCAGCAGCACTAGAAACGTATTGCTGTCAACCCAGCAGTGCAGTTTCAGCTCCTCACAAGCAAGAGCTGGGCTATAAAACAAGCAACACCATGAGCTACGCTGACAATTTTGAATGCATCTAACTCACCTTACACTTCCAGTTCTGAAAGCAAATTGTTTATTTCTGGCAAAAGTCATGCAAAAACTTCAATAAATCAATAATAGACTCTGAAAACTCTTTTATTCACCAGTTATAATTATACAAAGTATGTTGAGTATAGCTGTACTACAAAAATAATTACTATACACACAGTCTTGTTTCCCCTTATTTTCTGTTTAGTCTTTATTTCCTTGTTAATTGAATCACGTTTGGACAGAGAGAGAACAGCGACCTCTACTGAACTTCAGGAAGAACAGTGAGTGAACTTGGACACAGTACAGTTAATTCAGGGGAATTTGTTCACTAAACGTTATTGTGTAAATATGGGTCGCTGGTTAACTCTTGTAATGCAGTGTCTTAAAAAGCTTTAGACTGGATTAAAACCTATTTAGCACAAATACGCTACAGTTTTTCACCCACAGCATTTTGTTTTCCTGAGACATCAAAAGCCTTTCAAGCAATGAAAATTAAAACATATTTATCCTACAAACTACTTTCCTCATCTAACAAGTTAACAATTAGCATTTAGGGTTTCTGCAAGAAGGAAAACAATAGTTTTGGCATGAAAACAATTGCATTTACATGAATAACCTTATTTATGCAAATGACAGTCAAAACCACACAAAACATATACTGAGAGGATTAGAAGGTGGAACCTAAAACATCTCAATATTTCCATGAAAGTGATGTAATGGAAATTCAATGCATTTCACTTCCTTTTGATTTAATCATACTCTTAATCCAGACAGAGGCAGATACAGGGGAATTACAATCACAGTGTCCATGTTTGACCAAATCTACAGTAACAAATACATTCATTGATACCTGCAACTTAATGTTAGAAGTCACATAAAAGCCATTTCAACAGTAATTACAGTGTAAGCAATGCTGCTGTTGTCTGTCATTCTATTTGGGATCCATTAATAAAGCATATATAAAATAATCGTATCAAATGTACTAGCTGTATTTAAATGTAGCAGACGTACTTGATGTTTATGAGGTGAGGTCACAGAGCTACAAAAAAAAACCTGAAAGCATAGTTATCATATTAACTTATGATATACCGTGAGCACAGATGTTAAAACCAAATAAAAACCTCCTACAAAATCAACAACATCACAAAACAACAAATCCAACAGGCCAGAGATACAAATAGTTCAGTAGTTTGTGTAACAAACACAAGGAAAATGACGTGTGTGTGTGGCCTGTGTATATGGTGAAAGTGTAATTGACAGATACATCTGTAAGAGGTTGACAATCAATGAATTTGAAACGTTAAAAAAAACTGAACAGCAAGAACATTTCCATGACAAAAAGCCTTAAACATTCAGCCTTAAACCAGAGATCTGACAAGTGACAAATGAAACAACCTCCACAGGTCATGTGACTGTACAGACCCACGTCTTACAACCTGATGACAAATACACATTAATAATAATCAAACCCTTAAACCACACACTTTAAAATCATCATCACCTCCTATAAAACAATAAAACTGAAATATTTTCAGCTTCACAATGTGCATAGCAAAAAACAAAATCCACCCTTTAAATGTGGACTTGATGAAACAAACAAAACAAACAAGCAGAAATAAGCTCTCATTTACCTATATGCAAACGAGCATGAACTATGTTTAAATTGTTTCAAAACAAAAAGTTCAAATCTGCTTTTTCAGGCCATAAGAACAATAAAAACAGGGAAAGAATCCTGACTGAGGATGTCATAATTAATGCATGAAAGCTTAATACATAATACACTCACTCAAACCTAAATGAAACTCTCCAAAATGCATTTTGTGCAACGGACGAAAGGTTTAGGGAAAAATTCTAAGGCAAGAACATTTACACAGTACCGGATACAGGCACTGAAAAACAAAACTCTTCCCCTCCAAAAACACTAAAGACACTCACACTGACAATCGATTGTCCACACATATCAATTCACATGAATCAATTCAGAAGTCTGGTTTATTTTTTTTAGGTTTTATACCCAGCAGAAAGGAGCTTCTGTCTTACAGCTGCATTTCAGCATTTTACTGAACCTTTACTGGGCAATTGTCATTTTTGGCAATATGCGCTACAGATCAAATGAAGAGATACTGACAGGAGTTTTGGTCTGTAGCCACCAACATAAAAAGTTTAAATGAAACATAATATTTCATAAACAACCAGATTTGCCCTGAGCAAGATGCAACTTTGAATAGTGCAAAAAGTGCTTGAGGCCAGAGCCACACACGCACGCTCACGAGTCAAGAGTCAGGCCTCAAAGTGAACTGAGAGAAGATAATGTGCTAATGTTTGTGAAGCAGCTATTTATGTTGAAGTCATGACACAGGAAATCATATGCTGACGTTACGCTTTCATTTCACCCAGGAATGAGCAAAGAAATATGTCTATTGCTCCACACACAACCCGTTTATTTACACTAAGATTAAAGCTCCTTTTAAATATTTTATGGCAGATCTCTGCTAAGCAGTTATTTCACTGGAGTGAATTCTCTACAGGGTGTTGAAAAACAACATTGTTACACAGCATATCTGCCTCCTACAGTCTCGACTTTGTGAATGATTGGCTCTGGCTGTTGTCTTGATAACATCACTCACACCTGAAGGAGTGAGGAGCAGTGTCCTCATACTACAGCCACTGCTGCAGTGTCCTCAGGTTCTCCTCCATCCATCGCATATTTAACCTGATGGTCTCTGTGGCCTCCTGCACAACCCTCATGTGAGATCCTCTCTCCCCCAGAGAGCTGAAGAAGGTTTGAGCCTAAAGGAGGAAGTTAGTCAATGACAATGAACAACATTAATAATTAAACATCGTTAGAATTAAAATAATGGTTTTCTGGTTTACAGACCTCGATGAGATGTCTTTTTGTGGAAAACTGGCTGGTTGTGGACATGATGAGGCTTTGAATGGCAAAGGATCCAACAGGAAACCTTGTATCAAACAAATCAAGAAAAGCACATTGAATTACACATTTAACATGTAAATACATGTATCAAAACATTGATTAGTAAAAAAATTAGCTCACTGTTTTAAAGGGTTCAATACACTAATACTGCAATAACAATGTGTGATTATGATATTTGGAAACTATTCATTTTGACATTAAAAGAACACAGTCAAGCACGTGTATATAAATTTAGTTTATCGAGTCAGGTTAGTTTAAACTGTGAAAACGATTTTGTTTAAATTATTATAAGCATTCCCTAATAAAAAAAAGTTGAAATTGTCACTGTATTTTTCATGAACTGTTCACTTAAACAGATTAAACTACAGTCTGTTTTTCATACTAAACAATGACTCTAAAACACTGGACTTTTCATATCGAATAAATCCTCCACTCACTTTTGAGTGATTTTCTCCCAGTTTTCCTTTACAAAATCCCAAGCATAAAGGTAGCCAGCAAAGTTCCTGCAAATCGTGTTGACCACGAAGGGAAATTCATGTGTCGGGATCACACTCCCGTCGAGACTTTTTTGTAAAATCCTTAAGGGAAAAACAAAATGAAATGTAGTATTTGTGTGTTGATAATTCAAGATTTCCTCCATGAAAGATAAGCGGTCCAGCCTCACCATATAATTTTGCGTGTGTCCTGAGTGCTGGCCAGAGCCTCCAGTGTCTTGTGCTTCTCTGCGTCATTGATGGAATATTTATATGTTTCTAACAGCTCATGCCAGCCATCTTCTGATTGGGCAGCAACTTTGAAGACTGTTCTGATGAGGTCACTGGGAATCCTGTAACAAGACAGAAGTAACTGATCTGTTCCTCTGCAATCACTCATCTGATACTCTACAAATTCCTAGAAACCATGCAGGAGTGAGCAGTTAAAAAAAAAAAGAAGTCATTTCCGTCTCTGCAGACTAACCTCCAGGGCTGCACAACACTGAAGAAAAATGTTATATGCGATAACTTGCAAAATAATGTGATATGTGATACGAAAATGCTTTAAATGGCTAAAACTAATAACTAAATCATGTTAATCGTTGCTTAAACGTACAGAAGGGTCTTGTTGGAGGTCAACCACTGATTGAAGAGATATTTAGCCTGTTGTGTGCAGTTGGGACTGTCGAGGAAACATGCCATCTCGAGCAGAGCAGACCTGAGAGTCATCTTTGATACAGAGCTTTCCGTTTTCCACGACTGACTCTCCATCAATCTTCCAAAGTGGTCAAAAATGTAACTCTGCAAAGACAGAAAAACACAAAACACGTTTTAAAAGATTAAATCAATGGCGATACAACAAACCAATTGACTACTATTTCTATGCTAGATGTTGTACCAACCCTCATTCTGGAGGCCAAGTTCAACTCTGATCTTTTGTCAAGCAATCTGAAGATCTGAGCGAGCTGGAACAGAGCTTCAGTCAGAGGAGCCGTCTCAGTCTCACTTTTGATGTACTCCAGCAGATTCAAGACCTGCCTGAAGGACACCTCGCCCAGTCTGGAGAGAAGACTTACATTTACTCATTTGGCAGACTGTAAATACAATGCAAGGTATACAATTCAAGGTTTTTCATGACTGTGACTCTCCATTTAAAAGTAGATCTACCTGGAGAGAGCGAAGACATTGTTGATGAGTGACGCTCTGTCTTTATGGGTGAGAACATTGATGTCAGCACTCAATGCCTGGATCAATGTCCTCCACCCCTCCTCATCATAATGCACTATGTAGAAGCCATCACTCCTGTAGTTGAACTTCAGCCATTTCACTGGACCTGGAAGCTTTAATGTTGCTGTAAAAGATTCAAGCAACAAAACAATGAACAAACTGTTAAACTGTCTCTCTAATCCATAACTCTTTGATTTATTGTTTGTAAAAATGAAAATTTGTCCATCATTTACTCATCCTTATGTTATTCCAAAACTGACTGTTCTTTTTCTGTGGAACACAAGAGAAGATATTTTGAGAAATGTCTCAGTGGTTTTGTTACTAATGTACTTTATCTTTTATCTTTGTGTTCCTCAGAAGCAAAAAGGTCACACATGTGGAATGACATGGGGGGAGTAAATGACAGAGGAATTCTCATTTTTGGATGAACTGTCCCTTTTACTGCATACAATAAGTGAACTCTTCATCAATGTCCCATGTAATGTGGGGGATGATATTAACCTGTTTTGTTCTTCAGGTGGAACACTTGCTTGCAGGCGCTGAGAGCACTACAGCTGTCATTCACATATGTCAGGGGAATGTGCCACAAGCTGCTAAGAGTAAAACAACAGCGGTGAGTATAGATTAACTAGGGCTGCACAATATATTGAATTATTGCAAATATACATATTGAAATGGTTTGCAACAACAAAATTATTTTAATACTTTAAAAAGTTATTTAAAGGTGAAGTTTTAGGAGATGCAGACAGCAGAGAGACTGACACACGTTAACACAAAACATGGCTTGTTACTTTCAGAAGTTGTAGTGAACCTTTCTTCCTCCAGAAAGGACGTGAAACATGTTTGTTGGTCATATACTTCTCAGTTTTTACATTTATGCATTTGTTATTTATGCAGACGCTTTTATCCAAAGCAACTAACAGTACACTCAAGTTACACATTTTATCAGTACATGTGCTCCCTGGGAATCGAACCCATGACCTTTGCACTGCTAATGCAAAGCGCTACCAGTTGAGCTACAGGAAAACTGTAGCGTTTTAAATATATTTCAACAATTTAAATTCACTTTACGAACTTAAAGCATTATCAAATCACATTTAGCATTATTGCACATCACTATAAATCAACCTTTGTCTTCAATCAGTGTCTGTCTGGGCCTCTGACCCCCTTTAAACAAAAAGACTATTCTTATCTCATGATGTGACTGATGATGAAGTACCTAGTTTAGTACAAAAGTATCCTTTTGAAAGATTATTAGCATTACTAACCAAATACAGACAGATCTAATCTCACCTATGAGAGTGTAAATGGTGACAACAGTACTGAAAGTGTTCTAACCTGTCATCTGTGGCATTTTCAGCATTCAGAAGGAAATGTTTTTGGGTCAGTGTGATCTGAGTGCTGTTCCTCTTCACTGTGACAAGAGGAAAGCCCTTCTGAACAGTCCATGTCTGCATCATCTGGGCTACACTGAAGGGCTCTTTACTTACCTGGGAACAACACACGCATTAAAACCCACACTAACCAGAACAACGTCTCAAACAGCATCTAAAATGATTTTTATTTTACTGTAAATGTTTGTCACTACATAAGAATCAACCTTCATATGGTGCAGAAAAGGTCTGACCTGGGTAAGACTGTTCCATAAGTCTTCACTTATTGTGTTTCCAAACGTATATGTTTGTAAATACTCGATCACTCCCTTCCGGAACTCCTCCTCTGTGAGTACTGAATTGAGCATTAGCAGTATAGAAGCCCCCTTTGTGAAAAACACCAAAACGAAACGTCCTGAGAATAACTTGCATGAGGGTTAACTGAATTCACTACATGTGTGACAGGTCATTTCTGAGGTACCTTCTCATAGGAGACAGAATCAAACATCTCCTCCACCTGCTCTGGAGTGTTCACTGCAGCTGACACTGCGTGAGAGGAGTTCAGGGCATCTCTGGCCAGGGCTTTAAAACGCACACTTAAAAACTCTGTGTCCTGACATGAAAACACAACAGTCACCTTTCTGCTTTTCTTGTGGACAAATGTTTTGCCAAAAACTATGCAAAACTATGTAAACTAAACATAAACATAAACTAATGTAAAGTAAAACTTACTATATCAAGATCTGGGAACACGGTTTGAACTGACATGTACTGCATGTATGTTGCAAATCCTTCATTCAGCCAGAGATCGTTCCACCATCTCATAGTGACCAGATTTCCAAACCACTGAATGGAACAATATCAGCACATCAGTACAGAACGTCTGAGGAGCATTTGTTTATGTAAAGACAGCTTTCATTTTAATTCAAAAGTTCATAAATCAGCAGGTTTGTTGATTTTATTTAACTTGCAACTATCTGAAACAAGTTCCTACGTAAATCAAAGGTGGATGTCAACAATGCTTAATTCCACCCACACACTGTACCTAACAGTGTAAAGTACGGCTATGCAGACACAGAGTCTGCCATTTCGTATTGTGTGTGTTGCTGTTGTAATGTGACTGTTATTATCCTGAAAATTTTGATTTATTTAGAAAGTTCATCACCTGGTGGGCAAGTTCATGGGCAATGACAGAGGTCACCAGCTGTTTATCTATAGGGGAGGAGTTATCCCCCACTAGCAAAGTCGTCTCACGGAATGTGATGAGTCCCCAGTTCTCCATAGCACCAGCGAGGAAGTCAGGAATAGCCACTAAATCTATTGATTAGGCAAGAAGACTCTGTAAACGTTACGTTTATTTGTTCATTTTTGTGTGAACTATCCCTTTAACATGTATTCCCAGCTGTTCAATAATCACTGTTTGTAGAGTCAGGAAAGCTTTCTCACCCAGCTTGCTTAAAGGGTAGCTGCTGTTGAAAAACCTGTTGTAGAACTCGAGCAATTTACACGCAGTGTCCAGCGCATAATGCATTTGGTCCTGCTTGTCTGGAACTGCATATACAGACACCTGCACAACAGTGGAAAGAATAGAGAATGATACCGCAGTGCACTACTGTTTATCAGCACACAACATTTTTCACGAGACGCATACCGTTGTTTCTGAGACGTTCCTGCTGACATGACTTAATTCACCCACGACAAAAGCGACTAAGTAAGTGCTCATGTTCACACTCTTCTCAAACTCATCTTCTATAAGGCTGTTCTTTAAATCCGTGGTCTTGGCCTACAAATAACATAATGTAACACAATTTAATAATCATAATTTAACCAAAGAGCAATCAAAAGATTATATGAATTACTAATCAGTCAATGGATTACTATTCAAATTATGGAAACTAATTAATCAACTACCTTGGGCATGTTTGAAAGACTGATGTATTTTGGTTCTCTCGTCATCTTAATGAGAAAAGTGGATTTGAAGGCTGGCTCGTCAAAACAGGGGAAAGCCTTGCGAGCTGCCAGCGGTTCAAATTGAGTAGCAGCCAAAACTCTGGAACAAACATTATACAAATTCCAGGTATTGCATGAGTTATCCGATTACCATAACACAATTAAGAAGAAACTATTCAAAATGTATAAAACAATTATATAAATATAATTTTATTAATATAAATATTCAAATATTCAAAATTACTCAAAGATTAACTGGTCTGCAGGTACCTTTTTGTTCCATTTGTGTCCACATAGGAACTGTTGTAAAATCCGTCATAGCTGGTGGAGAGATTTGCTGTGTAGTTAATGTTAAGAACATAAGATCCCTTCTTAAGATCTTCTGGAAATTTGATGGCAATCTGCTGCCAAGGTTCGTACTCCAGGATCTTGACCTTTTTACCCTCAAATGTGGCTTTGATTATGTTCATATCAGAACTGTGTAGGACAATCTTCGTGGTTTCCTGCAAGACTTGCACTGTGATGGACACGCTGCCTTGGAAGGTCATGGAGGTCAGGTTGGGATGGAGTGAAATATTGTAATGCACCGGGTGCACACTGGCTGGTAACTTCAACTCAGTCCATGGAAAAAGCTCTCCACTTTTGGAAATAGGATAGACGGTGTCCACGGTAGAGTTGCTTTTCTTACAGCCATTCCTAGTGAATGTGCAACCTGGCAGGAAGTAGATGACCATCGCCATGGAGGCCACCAGCACCAATATGAGAACACCTACAACCATAGTCCGAGCAGAAGGCATTGAGCACCACCCGGAAGACTGCTGGCGGGTGTAGGATGAGGCAGCACTACGCTGGTTAGAACTGCGGTTCATGAAGGACATGCCAAGAAGCCGAGCAGACGACTCGTAGTCTTCCTCATCTTCATCCAGGTCATTTTCTCCCAGGCCTCGGACTAGCAGTCGTGAGCTGCGGGGTTCATAAACCACGTCGTCCGAGTCGATGGGATAGGACGGGGACTCCTTCCCCAAATCCACCACATCTGGCTCCTCTTCAAACATGTCATTTTCAATCATGTTCCTGGGCAGTGGAGCTCTGTCTGTGGATTACAGAGACAAAAGAAGAAACATGAGTGATAAAAATAAGTGCTGTTGTCACAAGTGGCTTCCTGTTCAGAATGAGTGTCACATGTTGTCACATGTTGTCTAAAGCTTCTTCATCAAACAGCAGTTTTAAAAGGTTAAAAATTCTTGTTTGTCGTTACAAAACTGGGAATGTTAATGAAATGTTATCTGATTTTGTCATCAAGCTTTCAAAGTCGTTCGTATG